>JARHVA010005023.1:947500-1157500 GCA_037957365.1 Torreya grandis
TAGTCGATCAAAACATTGATGAAGATTATTTGTACTAAATAACTACACTAGAGGCTGGAGGACACTTGTACCTCTTATTAGCCAATAATAATGGGGTACTAATTTTTAATATTGGTACTTTTTTATTTATCATATTTTATATAGTATGAAATAAGAATGGTGGGTATCCCTATTCATGTACTTTCCAAATTTAATCCCCTTAAAAGTATGATAGTATAGGAGATTCAGACCATCGGTTTTTGGAATTGTTCTTGAAAATAGTAGTTGGTTTGAGTGTTCCCACTACTTTTTTGATTTGATTGGTTGATTTTTCCATGGTTTTTGGTTGATCCATGTTCCCACCATGGAGGAATTTCCCATGATTGATAGTGTTCCTATTTTTTGGTTGATTAGTTCCCACAATCAAAGTGCAAGGAAGTAACACATAGGAAGATCAAGACATGTGTATGCTATTGAGACAGAAGATAGTGTTTCTCCCCTTGTTCATACTATGGGGGGAATATAAAATAATTTTAGTATGAACATTATTTATATTTTAAATATATACAATGTTTAAATAAGACTCGTAAAATATCTATTGTGAAAGAATCTTATGGAGAATCTGAGAGGATTATAGGAGAGGTTGAGAGATAAAAGGATGAGATAATATTGAATTATTATTTTGAGGATCATCCTCACCTATTAATTTATATTTCTATACTATAAATGAGATATGAAATAATATTTTTTTTGGTGTGATTTTCTCTCAATATGGGTTCGTAGTGCACTAGCTCTAATATACCTCTTTAGGGTACATGCCCATTATGAATAAGATATAGAATAATATGAATGTCCACATTCTGATAATTTATAATATTCCTATCAGACTTATGTAAAATATTATACATAGCATCATGAAAATAATATCAACATCTTATAAAGAATCCAATAATTTTACCTTATGTAGAATGGGTACATGCCCATTATTCTCAGTATATTAATAATTTTATCAATTATGATCATTGTATAACAGAATATTTGGAGGATTCTTCAATGTAATTTTGAACATAAATTTAAACCATAGAACATTATGATGGTAATAAAACATCAAATAGATACATATGTATTTCATGGTATCAATTGCACCTAGAAGTATCCCATAGAGAGTTAGACTACACATGTATACGTATGAGGACGACATGTGTGTGTTGATATTTGTATCATATTTTGTCTTATCAATGAATTATAATAATTTAGATGAAATTTATATATAAAAAAATGGCATGATATAGCCATATATATTTGAACTGATTCAATGATGAGTTCATGTTAATTGAACTATGCATCATTATTCTATAATTCACAAGATCTCATAGTGAATTAGATTAGTAATGTACATGCACAAGGACAAGATGTGTCTATTGATATTAAATTTGTATTGTTATATTTGATATTAACAATGAATTGTATAGTTTAAATGAAATTTTATATATTTGTATTTTATAATGGGCATGTGCCTAGTTTTACACAAGAAATTAATAATTTTATCAATTAATCGTAATGTAGACAAGATAAATATATTTGATAGTTGATAATATTCCAATATTGTGTAGAATGGGCTCATGCCCATTATGAAAAAGATAAGAATAATATGAAAATCCACATTCTAACCAATATTTAATCAATGACACTAAGAGTATTCTACATAAGAGAAATATAAATCATGTTATCAATTGGTTCCATTTTACACAAGATAAATATATTGGAAAACTTATAATATTCCTAACTTGTGTAGAATGGACACATGCCCATATTGAAAAAGAGAAATAATATGAATATACACATTATAATAAATTATAATACACCTATTAGGATTGTTTAATATTTTCTTCCTGACATCAAGATAAGAATATTGACCTTTTATAAAGAAGTCAATATTATTTCCTTGTGTAGAATTGGCACATGCCCATTCTCTTAGAGATATTAATATTTTTATCAATTATTCCCATTATTTAACATAATCTTGGATTGATTATTTAATGGAGTATTGAACATAAAATTATATCACAAAACCTCATGATAGTATAGTGACATCAGATAATTACATATGACATTCATGGTATCGATTTTACCTAGTAGCACGCCATATATAATTATAGTATAAATGTATACACACAAGGAAGAGATGTTTCTATTAATATTTTGAAATTTATTTCATCTTATCAATGAATTTTAATAATAAAGATGAAATTGATATAGCAAACTGAGCATGATATAAACATATATATTTGAATTACTTCAATGATGTATTAATTAAAAGTGAATTATGTGGCATTATTATATAATTCATAGGATATCATGTAGAATTATAATAGGAATGTATATACACAATAACAATATGTATCTTTTGATATTAAAGTTATATTTTTATATTTGATCTTAATAATGAATTGTAATAATGGAGATGTTATTGATAAATCAAACTGAGCATGAAATAAAGATATATAATAAAATTGATTCAATGATGTATTAATAATAAATATATTGTACCTCATTATTATATAATGCAAAAAATTATCAATATTAATATCTTGTTTAGAATGGATAGTCTTTTTTTGTAGTCTTCTTAAAATATTGTATTATCATCTAATTAGAATTTAAAATGTTTTGAGTGTTATGCCCACTCTAAACTATCAGTAATGCCTACTATACACAATCAATTAATCCCATTCTACAAAATATATGATTAATATTCTAGTAATAATGTTTACAATGGGCCCTTATTAAACATTTTTTGAATAAAGTTTAATGAATATTCTTATCTTATTCTTAATTAAGTACAACACAAACAAAAGTGGCAATTATATATATATACATATATATATATATATATATATATATATATATATATATATATATATATATATATATATATATATATATATATTATACATACATATATATATATATATATATATATATATATATATATATATATATATATATATATAATGCTAAAATACTTTATTTTAATCATATTTAAATTTCATATTAATTAAAAGGTTATTTAAATTAATATGTAAACTTAAAATGATTCAGACATGTATTATTCAAATTTATTTCCCCCATTACATTTATTAAATAATAATAGTTAAATTTTACAATTGTTTAAAAAAAAACTATCCAAAGGAAAAAAAAAGTTTGTCAAATGTAAAATTATTCTCATAATTGAGGATAATACAGTACATTGGAATCATTATTTCTTCAAATTATGGAATTATTCAAACAAAACAAATCTCACATTATTTAAAACTTTCAAATTAGCATGAGATTTGAACATTGTTTTCCTTGGTGGTTTAATTTTCTTAGTATATATTATAATATTTCACACTGACATATTTTCCTAAAAGTTCAAGAATTTTATTTAACTTCTAGTAATATTTTACACACATAAAGAGTATTAATATTTAATTGAAACACTAATAAATGTGGTAATCTTACTAGAATACAATGTTTGAATACTAACAATCTTATTATTATTTAATTTTTTAATTAATTATTAAAGATATGTGTCAAGATAATTTCTAAAATTAGATTAATTTATAGCCATTTCCTTTTTATTAGGTATAACAACACTCTAAAATAAATTTTTGGAATTTTTGGACATCAAGAAAATAATTTATGTAGGTAATACACTAGAAGTTTGAATAATTTACAACACATATCAAATAGGTACAATTATTAAATCATGATGTATTTACAAGCTCTCATGAATTGACAAATGGAGTGAAAGTCTGACACAATACATGTTATATTTCATAATCTTAATAATTGTCACATTAATATGTATCTCATAAGTTTATCGTGGGGTGTTTTTAAAATTTGAAAATCAATGTGATAGTTAATGTAGTAGGGATTTTTAAAATTTTGAAATTTATGTGCTCAAATGTTGGCCAAAATTTATTTGTAGTCATATGCATTATAATTTATTAATTATTGAAATAATAAAGTTTCCGTAGTTTATTCTCGGGCAATCAAAAAAACCATATGATAGAAAGAGATTAAAAGATATTCAAAGATCAGTGATGTTGCCACACAAAATGAGAGTTTACTAACATTAGCACTAAAGATAGACAGAGATAGTTGGGTTTCAGGGATAATAAAATCCATCCAAGATCCTAAGGACACTACAGATAGATAGAGATAGTCAATTTCAAGGAATATTTGTAACTATCCTTGATCTTATTGGTAATATACATAGACAAATATTGTTATGTTTCATTCATACCAACATACGTTTGTGACTCTATATACACTACATACATATAAATATTGTCAGGTTTTGTAGATACCAACATCCATATGGGAGCCTAAAAAAATTATAGTTGACAACATAGGAAAAATATAACATAGGAAAAAAAACATAAACGAATAAATATAACATCACTTTTTTTCTTTAGTTGGCATGAAGAATAAGAAATATAACATCAGGTTTGGTTGTCACAGAGAGTGGGAAATGCATCATCTACAACTAGGTTTCAATTTTTTAATGTATATATTATTCAATATTCTTATAAAATTCCTTATATATTTCCCCCTTGTATCTAAAAAATATAAATTGTATTTTATTTTAAAATTAAAATGTTAAATGTAATCAGACTCACTTAAAAAATAGTTTCTTTTTTAGAATTTTAATTGAATGCAATATGGCCATAAAAAATGAAAATGAGAAATAAATTTTTAAACTTATTGTAATATATTCATGTAATCTCCTTGTAGATGTAATCTTAATATGATGTTTACAAATGTATTTTCACATAAAAATAATAACCACAAACCGGATGTTTGTGTAATCACATTGTCGATCCCTTCCTCATGTTTATCTTTATTTTCTAAGTTTGGGTTTACTTGTATCCATTTGTAGATGTAATTTTCATGAAAAAATAATTAATATCATATTCTAATGATTCTTTGTGTAATTTCCTTGTATACTATTTCTCAATCTTTAGTTTTATTTCCACTGGGTTGAATTTATTTGTATATAATTGTAATATCATCTAAAAATATTTAGAAAAAAATAACTCTTTTTATACTTAGTAAGGACTCTTTCCTCTTCTAATAAAATTATTATGGAATTTTAAAATCATTGCAATATTATGTAAGGTCCATCTTTTGATAGTTTTAAATAAAAATAACTTTCAATTCATGTTTATATGTGAAAGTAATATTTTATGGAAAATAGGTATAGTAAAGCAAGTTGATTTTAACAGTGACATATTCCTCTTTCAATGTACACTAATAGCTTATAAAGATCAGTTTATATTTATTTCCACCAAAATTGGTATTTTTTAATAATTAGACTCCTATATTATACATAAGATAAGAAACATTGATTCTTAATTGATAAAATTATTTTTAACCTATTTAGAATGAGCAAAATTTTCTATTATCAATAGGTATTATAATATATTTTGAATATTATATATTAATAATACAATGGGATGTGCATGTTTGCAACGTTCATGTGACCATAAATCCACATTATTAAATTAATACTATTAATAATAGTTCGTTATTCCCATTCTACATAATGTATTAACTATATTATGAGCATGGAGTAAAAAGTGATAATGTTATGCCCCATTATCTTAAAATATTAATAGTATTTTAATAATATTACTAATTAAGAATTCAATATTTCTATCTTGTGTAAAATGGGAATGTTTCCCTTCCATACAAGCCAATACTATTGGATTCTTTAGTGATAATGTTAGACTTATCTCAATAGTAGAGAATGGCCATATGCTCAAATATCTGAAAAAGATAAGCATATCATCAATTAAGAATCCAATAGTGTTCAAATGTTTAGGCTATTAGATTCTTAACTGATAATGACGTTCTTATACTTTTCAAAATGGGCATGTGTCCATTATAGAAAAGATGAAAATTTTATGATCATTGAATAAGAAGTGCTCATATTATGCCCCATTCTACACATGTCTAGTATACTAAGAATATTATCAATTAACAATCCAAATTTTCTATTTTGTGTATAATGGGCACATTCAAATTCTGCATAGGTGAATACTATTGGATTTATTAATTATTTTCATTCTTATATAAATTTGTGTATAATGTAAATTTTCTCATTCTACACAAATTTAGACTACTGAATTCTTAATTGATGAAGAAATTCTTATCTTTCTCTAAATAGACATGTGCCCATTCTACACAAGCCAATAATATTATGAGTATTAAGTAGTATGAGCTAATATTATTCCCCTTTTTACATAGGTATAATATACTAGAAAATTTATCAATCAAGAATAAAAAAAATTATATTTTTTTATTTTGTAAAAGCAAATACTATTGGATTTATTGATTGATAATGTTCCTATCTAAATTTGTGTAGAATGGGTATGTACAAATTCTACAAAAAGTAAGAATACCAGATTCTTAATTATTGATGGAATTATTATCTTTTTCAAGATGGGCATGTTCCCATTATATCTAATCCAAAAATATTATGAGTGTTAAAAAATAGGTGCTCATATTATTCCCCTTTCTAAAAATATCTAGTATACTAAAAAATTTATGAGTTAAGAATCTGAAATTACTATTTTTGTAGAATGGACACATGTAGATTTTGTATAAGCAAATACTATTATATTTATTAATTAATAATTTTCCTATCAAAATTTGTGTAGAATGGGAATGTGCCTATTATTTACCATTAAGATTACTATATTATTAGTGATGATGGCATTCTTATCTTTTTCAAAATTGCCATGTGTTAATTCTATAGAAGCCAAAATAAATTTTGAGAATTGAGAAAGAAGTGATCATATTATGATCCATAATGCATAGGTATCATATTTAAATACACTAATTATTCATGTGTTGTCTGAAATATTTGAAACCACATCACTTTTCTTATGCAAGTGATTCAACAATATCATGCCAATGCACAACCATTATTAGAATGCCCTTATTGCATACGAATTAGGGTCCTTTTTACTTACCTAGTACGTTTCCAAAGAGTTATATACATGGTAACACTTTTGGCTTAGATATAAATTTGTATAGTCCCATCTCTATAATGGTGATGAGCTCTCTTCATACCTCAAATAAATTAAAATATGAGATGATTGCATGAAGCAAAATTATTTATTTCCATATTTGTCATTAATTTAACATTTTAAACATTGGCCCCACTTAGATTGGCTGGGAGTAATGGGAATTTTTCCACTATTAGATCTTGATCTCTTATAGGAAAGATAATAAATGTGAGGATTATGGTGGGCTCACACTTAGTTTATCCTTCATATCACTATGAATGTTTTAAGGGTTGGACACATGTGACTTGAAGAGTGATGGGCTCACTATGTAGCATGATGACTAAGCACAATGAGGTGAATTTATCCTAAATGTTTTTATCATATGAGATGGCCATTGGTTAGGTATAGAAAACAAGTGTGGCACTTTGATATCTAATTGGGGATTTCATATATTTGAGTCCTATATGTGTCAAAAGACATGTGGCTCTTTCTCTTTCAATTGAGACCCCTCAGTTGTGATCAGTATGATACCTCTAAGAATAAGGGTGAACCTGGATAGTATTCATTAGATGAATCCTATAATTTTTTTGAATTGTTATTCTTCTATGTGTAAGGGTACATGTGTCTATTTATCATTCGATTAGGCCCCCATTGTTTCTGATAGCTCTGTCACCTCTGAGTGTCAGGAGACACATGATTTTTTTAATTTGATTAAGACTACCAAGGTTTTTATAGATATAACACCTATGTGTGTTAGAAAACACATGGATATTTATTATTGGTTCTATCCTCCTATGGCTATGACAACATTAATGCCTCCATGTGTCAGGAGACATGTGACTCTTTCTCATTCAATCAGGCCTTTTAGGGTTCTAAAAATTCTAATGCCTTTAGAACCTATATAACATATAAAAGTATAAGTCATTTAAAATGTCCTCATAAGTAAATATACACTTTTATATTGATGAAAAGGATTTGATTTGGGGCTATGACTCCAAGATTGATATTTTGGTAAAAGCCTACACATGGAATTTTTATAGGAAATAGTTAGCACACCCCAAAAAACTAATTATAATAAAATTAAGGAATGTAATGGACGAAATATTTTTAACATGAATAATAGATAAATAGATTTAAACATGAATAAACATGATATTATCAAGGCTATGAAGAATCTCAAGGGTCATACTGGGCTCAATAGAGGCTGAAAAATTCAATTTATTTCATGATGTAGACATCCCCTTTTCTTCTATGTAAAGGGAAATTTTGGTCACAACACATAGGTGTAGTTTACTAAAATAATTATCAATTAAGAATTTAATATATATTTTTTATGTAGAAAGGGAACATGACATTTTGGTCACAACAGATAAGATGTTTTAGTCACAAAACACATGTGTAGTATATTAAGAACATTATTATCAATTAAATTTATAATGTAAGGATACATATATACCTAAAGGGTGATATTCTTATCTTTTTAAAAATGGGCATGTTCCCATTCTATGAAAGCTATAAATATTATGAGTATTGAGTAAAATGTGCTCATATTATACCCCATTCTACACGTCTAGTATACCAAAAATATTATCAATGAAGAATCATATATTTATATTTTGTGTAGGGTAGGCACATGTATGTTATACACAAGTGAATATTATTGGATTTATTATTTTAAAACATTCATATTTAATGCCTAGAATGGGAATGTCCCCATTCCACATAAATTAAGACTACTATATTATTAATTTATGATGAAATTATTATCTTTTTCAAAATGGGCATGTGCCCATTCCATGCAAGACAACAACATTGTGAGAATTGAGAAATAAGTGGTCATACTATTCCCTATTATACAAAGGTCTAGTATATTAAGAATATTATCAATTAATAATCTAATATTTTTATTTTGTGTAGAATGCACACATGTAGATTATTCACAAGTGAATACTATTGGATTTATTAATTGATAATGTGCTTATCTAAGTTTATGTAGAATGGACATATGCCCATTATACACAAATTAAGACTACTGCATTCTTAATTTATTATGAGAATGGGCATGTTTTATGCAAGCTAACAATATTATGAGCATTGAATAAGAAATTTTCATAATATGCATCATTCTACATAGTTATGGTATATTTCTAATATTATCAATTAAGAATCTCATTTTCCTATCATGTGTATAAAGGGAATATGTTAATTCTACACAAGATAAGATTATTATATTATTAGTTGATAATGTTCTTATCTTATGTAAAATGCATAGTTGCCCATTCTAAAGGGGTGAATACACAAAATTGGGGGACAAAAAATGTGACATACTTGGGAATATTTTTTTTTTGTTTTTAGCAAAGGGTGTACACCCTTTTATTTTTAAAAATTATCCCTATTTTTTTTTGTTTGGCCCCAATACCAAAGGGCATAATACCAATTTATCAAAGGGTGTACACCCTTTGAAACATGGGTTTTATCAAATATCTAGAAGGAAAGGGCATACACACTATGTAGTACAAAGGGCATATGCACTTTATGAAATGGCATACACCCTTTTCTATAATATTTTTATGTTTGTTATTATTTTTTTGTGTTACTGTGAGTATAAATTTACTAAAATAATTCTAAAGGATAATAATATAAAATTTAATATATATCAAATATAATAAGATAATTGTTAACACTAATTTATATTACATTTTATATTCTTATACTTTAAATTTATTTCACTAAATATAAAACATTAGGGCCACTTTTCATCTTCTAAAATTGATTCCATTATTGTAATATTTACCATTTATAAGTTAATCTTTCAAAATCCATTCTAATAAATACTTAGCTTCCAAAATTTCAAGACTAGAAACTGATTAAAATATTGGAGTGTTTAATCTCAAAGATTAAGTATAGATGTCAATGGTTGAGATAGATATAGGGAGACATATATATAAATAGATTCTCATGTATGTATTGGTCAAGATAGATATAGTGCCTATGGTAACATGTATTGAACATATATGTAATATGATGGGGTGGAGCATGTGCATATGTAACAACTTATATTTACTAATACATCTAACCCTTGACTAAAAATCATATCACTATTCCTTTATCAAATTCATGGTCTAGGTTATAATATTAACACCATTATAGGTGGTGATATTCCCAAACAAGGGCCCTACCATAACTTGATTATGCCCTAGTCCCCAATATGAAAAATCAATGTATAGTATACGAATGCCCTCCCCCCACCATAGATATATGGGGGGAATAATTCCTAAGGCCATATCCCAATATCAAGATTTATTTACCTAATAATTTAAGGGAATCTTACCCTACCTACTTTATATATTCTAAGGAGTAACACAAGGGAAGCTTCCATTCTTGATATATAACTTTGATTCACCCAATAGCATATTAAGGGAATTTTTCCTTCCTAATAGATGTAAAGTGAGTAAGTCATAAATTTCAAATGAAGCTTTTCTTCTCAATATATGACTTTTATTTTCTTCTTGATTAAGGCATATCTATCAAGATAAGATTATATATATACATATATATACATATATATATATATATATATATATATATATATATATACATATATATATATATATATATACATATATATATATATATACATATATATATATATATACATATATATATATATACATATATATATATATACATATACATACATATATATATATATACATACATATATATATATATATATATATATATATATATATATATATATATATATATATATATAAAATGCAAGTGAAGTTTGCTTATTCATATTTAGTTTATTTCATGTCCTATCTAGTTTAATTTTTATAATATATTCTTATCCATCAAGTGAATTTTCTTATCTATTTATATATTGCATATATTATTTCCCTACATACTTGGTTATGCCATACCTACTTATCATATCTAGTTTAAAACAAAGGCTTGTTCGCATATAGATATAATGAAAAAAAAACTTTTTAATCATGTTACATATGTAATGGATATATACTATTGAGTATTCCCTATCTACTTTAGCTACTTTAGTATTCCATCCTTACTTTAACTAATTGAGTATACCCTACCTAATTGAATACTCCAGCCATATCTTGATTCTGAATATGACCTACCTATACACTTGATCCATATTTTGATCTTCACTATGACCTACCTAACTTATTATACATTAGTATGTCTTATTTACCTTAAACCTACATGAGTATACCCTACCTACCTATACTTCTTGTCCTTCCTACTTAAGTATGACCTAACTACTTGATTATACCTTACTCGATAGAATAACCAAGCCATAAATTGATCCTAAATACATGTTTATAATCCTAAAATGTCCATTTTAAACAAGCCATATATTTATAACATGATACTTGATTGAATAACAATACCATATATTTAAAGGAGAGGGGGCATTATAATTCTTAAAATTTAGTAGAGGGGGCATTCTCAGATCAAAAGATAAAGGAAAGGAGGCATTATCAATGAATTCTTGAAAATTAGGATAGGTGGCTTTATCACCTATATATAAAAAGGATAGGGGAATTGAATAAGCCATATATTAAAAGTATAGGGGTAATTCTCACCTATATATAAAAATGAGTGACTATGGATGATCAAGAAAAATTCTTGAAGTAAAATTCAAGTCTAATTCCTAAATAATTTCTAGGAAGTTTCATAAATGGGTCTATCAATATTTATAAACCACTATCATCTAGTATAAAACATAGACAACACTTTAGTCATCATCATCCCTTTTTACATCATCATCCATCATCATTTGTCATCATCCTTAATCACTCCCTCCTTGTCCCTCCTTATTCATAATCCCCACTTGAATATCCTTAATCATCCATAATTAATCCCTCTTAGTCCCTACATATCCATAGTCACCACCTAATTAGCTTTAATCATCCTTAATCACTCTATCATGAACCCTCAATATTTCTCATCATCCCTTATTATTTCACATCATCCCTTATCACTCCCTCATCATCCCTAATTATTTTACATCATCCCTCATCATCCCTCATCATACCTATTCACTTTATCATCATACCTCATCATCCATCATTATCCCTCATTATCCTTTATCACTTTATCATTCCCTGTCATCTTCCCTTATCATCCCTCATCATTCCACATATTCATTGATGATGGATGTAGTGGACTCCCTATTATGTTATCATATTATTATAAATACCTTAGGTTTATGAATAATTCATATTATCTATGCATTTGGTTGTAGTGATTTTAACCACTTGGCTAAATGTGTTAGCCAATTTAATGGGCCTAGTTATTTTACACTACCTGATGATTATTGTTTCATCCACATCCTATATTCTAAAGTGGCTATTTTGAGCCTATTTAATAGGATCATCATGTATTTTTTAGTAATATGGCTAATTTATTTGGTCATATATTTTAATAAATACAATATGGTCTCATATCTTGTGGTGTATGAAGATGGGAGGGAGCCTATGAAGTGAGAGAGGACAAACTTGTTAGGGAGGACTGCGAAGCACCCAGTGGAGAGCCATGACAAGAAGAAATTTGAATTTTTCATAGTAAAAAAAAAATCCAAATAAGTAGAGAAAATAAGGAGAAGGTATATTAAGACCAATATAGAGGGAGAGAAAGTTAAACGAGAGGCTTTAAGGACTATTTTTATTTTTTCTTGCCCTCACATGTTATATGGCACTGGAAGGCACCTTAAGAGAAGAAGAAAAAAATGACCTTTTTTCCTATTTCTTGTTGGTAAAATTTTATATTAGTAAAGATAGGCTTCCTTGATCTAAATTCATTCAATTTGGCTAAAATTTGCATCTAGAATCAACCTTAGAAGTTTTACAGGAAGTCCATTTCCCTAAAAATGCACAAGTATTGGCATATTTATTTCATGTAAGTATTTATCATATGTTTTACTCCATATAATAATAAATAAAGTGAATTTAATTTAAATTAAAAATTGGAATAATCAATTCCTTATAAACTTTAGGAAAATTGCTTTTTTCATAAATATTTTCATGGAGGAATAAAATTAATTATGGTGGGAACAAATCATGAATCTAATTTGCTTGAAAATTTCACCATTTTATGGGTTTTTTGATCTAGATGTTGATGGATAAGGAATTTTTTGAATCAAAGTTTTATATCTCCCAAATTAATAATTTCTATCCATTTTTGGTGTTTTTAAAGATAGAAAATAAATTTCCCAAATAGCATTGAGTTTTTTTGTTGAAAATTAGAGGCATAGTCTATATTATGATTTAATTCAATGGGTAGGAGGAATTTTTTGTAAATTCATCATATTTTTTTTTTGTAAATTTTTTTTTTGGAAAAACTAGGTTAAAATAGCTAGTTTACAACACTTCTTATTACCAGATTCACAAAAATTAACAAGCAAGAATTTTAGTAGGTGGAGTCAAATAATTTTGATGATATGTGAATATCAAAATCTTGATCAAATAATACTTGATAAAGAGAAAAATACCACCACTAATACTGATGACTATGAAAACATCATTAAGAGGATATTTTGATGTCAAAACTATCAATAACAAATAAACTAATCTCAGAGGTCATAAATACGACCGATGCATCTACCCTGTGGACTAATCTTATAAATATCAATATTTTAAAGATATTAGGATATCATATTTGAAGACTTTTTTATTTTCCACTAAGATGGAGGAATGTAGATCTATTTTTGAGTTTTTGTTACATATCAAGAACACAATGACTAGTTCAATATTATGCAGAAGCCTATTAATGAGAAAGATTTGATTTCTTTGGTTATGTAGAATCTTAAACCTTCATTTGAGTCATTTGTGAATTCCTTGCACATTATTTTTGAGATGAAAACTTTGGACTTTGAAAAGTTATCCACATTACTATTATATAAGGAGAGACGATAGGATTAGGTAATTTTTTATACATCTACTTCTATAGAGAGTACATTCTTTATCAAGTGAAAGGGTATGTAGTTTGGTTAAGTTAACAGTTCTTTTGAACATTCATAATTAAGTGGTTCCAATAAGAGAACTAAGTCAAAAAAAAAATACTATAAGCAACCTGCTCACCTTAAGAAAGATTGTATGAAAAGATAATAGGATATGGATGACCCCAAAAAAAATCTCATCATGTGAATTTAGGTAAAGGTGAAGGAGATTAAACATATCTTGATTTTGCATTTATGGCCTCTAGTGGTAATTTTATAGTTGATTGAGCTTGGTACTTTGATTTAGGGGCATCTTACCATTATACATGGCACAAGTATTAATATGTGTATTTTATTGAAAATAATAGTAGTAATGGATATATATCTTTGAGAGATGGTAGAAATTACTTTTTGAAAGGGTATGGTAATGTTCAAATCATTTTTAATGGTATTTTCTAATACACATTTAAAAATGTTAGGTATGTGACTAATATTTAAAAAATTGCTTTCAATTACTGAGATTAATATAAAATATTATTTTTATGTTAAGTTTCAAGGACACCAATGTTTATTAACTATGAAAGATAATAAGATTATAGTAGTTGGGACTAGTGAGAAAGGCTTTTATAAGCTCAAAAATCCACAAAGGTTAAAGTGCATGTATAATTGTTGATAACACAAGGTCACTATGGTATGAAAGGTATGGGCATTTAAATTTCTAGTATTTGAATACAATGAGAAAGACTAAGATGGTTAAGTGGATTCCTTATATTTAGGATATTAATCATGTATGTAATAGATATAGATATTATTTGGGGAAGCAATTTAGACATTCTTTTAATGTTGATAAACCCTGGATAGCTAAGGGAGTATTAGATTTGGTTCATGAAAATTTATATGGTCTAATGGAGACACCTACTTCTACTGGAGCCCATTATTTCATGTTATTGTTTGATGATTTCTATAGGAAAAATTGGGTATACTTTCTATTGAATTAATATAATTACTCTTTTAACTTCACATCTTAGAAAGCTATGGTTGAAAAATAGGTGGGACAACTTGTGAAATATCTTCAAATGGATAATGGGGGGAGTTCACCTCAAAATAATTCAATGCATTTTGTGCCACTAAAGGCATACACATACATCATACTACCCCCTACACTCTATAGAAAAATAGAGTTATGGAAAGGAGGAATATGACGGTGATGTACATGGCACATTGTATGGTTCAAATCAAAAATGTCACATATAAGTATTGGGTAGAGAAAGTGAATATAATAGTGTAGATCCTCAATTTAAGTCATACAAAAACATTGGATAATATGACTCTAGATGATGCTTTGTTAGGTTAGACTCTAGATGTAAATGACTTTAGAATATATGGTTGTGTAGCTTTTTTATTAACTCCTAGTCAAAAGAAAAGTAACTTGGATGAAAAGACCACATCATACATGTTTGTTGGATATAATTATTAGTCCAAAGCATATAGATTAATTTTTGTTTCCATTAACATAGTTGTGGTAAATAGAGATGTCATATTAAATGAATAAATTCCATACTTTATAACAACTGGTATAGTTTTAGATATTGACACATTGTTTCCTTCTAATGATTATATTATAAGTTACGATGTGAAAGTTGAGTAGGATTGTAATTCATCAATGGAATCACATTCTATGGAGGGAATTGTTGTAGGTCATTACGAGGTTCCATTAGAACAACTAAATAATCTAAAGTGGTATTCTATCATAATGTACAAACTAAAGGAGGGATACTTGCCACAAGGTGTGGATGGAAGAAGATTGAGATCAAGAAAGTAGCTTGGTAATTGAAGTGAGCATGTTAAGTTTGATTTAGCAAATACAATTTCATAGGCATTTTAGCATAATTCTTTTTCATAGGCTAAAGGAAAGCCTATTTTTAAATCATCCATGAAATTTGAATATGATTCCTTGATGAAAAATAAGACTTGGGATCTAACAAGCTTCCACTAGGAAATAAATCCATTGGTTGTAAATGGGTTTATAAGGTAAAGTCTAAGTAAGATGGTTCCTTGGATAAATATAAATCTAGAATTGTTGAAAAAGTTTATGAACAAGAGGATGGGGTTGACAATGAGGAGAATTTTGCTTCTACTACTAAGATGGTAAATTTTTGTTTGATTATTGCTATTGTTGTGCATTTTGGATGCCATGTGCACCAAATAGATGTCTAGAGTTCCTTATTGAATAGTGATCTATAGGAGGAGGTATACATGTAAAATATACAAGGGTTTTAGGTAAGTATTGTTAAGTAACATCTTGTATATAATTTTATTAAGTCCTTATATGGTACTAAGCAGGCTCCTTAAGCATGGTATATGAAAATAGGTTCTTACCTCAAGGAGTCTGCTTTCAAAAGGTGCAATTCTAAACCAAATCTCTATGTGAAGGTATCTGGTGATGATATCTTGATTTTAATTTTATATTTTAATTATACATAAATCATTGGGAATATTAATGGTCTCATTTAATAGATGAAATATACTATTTGTTGTAATTTTGACATGATAGACTTAGGACTACTAAAATATTGTTTAGGTGTAGATTTTGATGAAGGTAATTGTGATATATTCATGTCATAAAAATAAGTATGAAAAATAATTGATTTAATTTTTTTTAAATATGGATTTTAACTCAACTCACACACCTATGGAAGTTGGATTTAAACTTTCATTAGACGTTGCTTCACCACTAGTCAATGAAATAGTGTATCGACAACTAGTAGATAGTCTCATATATCTCACTACCACTAGACTAAATACTTATTTTAATTTAATTTTTCTATCTTGATTCATGCCTAAACTAGATGAATTACATTTATTATTTTTTTCAAAGGTACTCTTGACTTTGCCATATTGTATAAGAAGTGTAGATTTTGAAATTTTAGTATATTTTGAATTTAATTTGTAAGGATCAGTAGATTCAATAAAATCTACAATAGGTTATGTATTCATTCTTGGTTTAGGAGTTTTATCATGGTAGGGAAATTTTCAAACTACAATGACATTATCTTCAATAGAAAAAAAGTATAAATTTGTGGTTAGTTCAGTTTGTGAAACTATTTGGATAAATAAAATCTTGGAGGATCTTCATTTTGACTCATCAAAGTATAATCCAATTTTTTATGACAACTAGAGTGTTCTAAAGATGGTGAATAATCCATTATTCCATTTTTAGACCAAACACATTAAGTTTCATCATCATTACATCTAATAGTTGGTTATAAATGAAGACACCAACCTCTTCTACTGCCCCACTACAGAGTAATGAGCTAATATAATAACCAAACCACTTGGTTCAGAAAAGTTCATAAAATTTAGGGATAAGCTTAGTCTTGTCTCTAGTTTAGTCAATAAGGGAGGGTGTTATCCTATTATTGTAAATACTTTAGGTTTATGACTAAGGTATATTAGCTATGCATTTGGTTATAATGGTTTTTAACAACTTGGGTAAATAGGTTAGTTTATTTTATTAACCTAGCTATTTTACGCTACTTGATGATTGTTGTTTCACCCACCTCTTATATTCTCACGTGGATTGTTTATGCCTACTTAATAGGATCCACATGTATTTTTTTGTATGTTGGTTAGTTGATTTTTCATATATTTTCCTAAATCTAATATCTTTTTCTTGATTGGCTTATATTCTAGCTCCAAAATTTTCTCACTCAAATAAGCCTCAAATATGGTGTATAATAAATTTTATCATTGTGTATTATAAATCAATATTTTTTTGATTCCCACTATTACTACGTATAATATTTATTGAGAAAACTAGCTTCTATGTGACTATGTTACTTTACAAAAATTTGATGTTATTTAATCCTAAATTATGATTGGAAGTATAGAGTTAAGAATATAAAAGTAGATCAAGCACAAGTGTGATAAGCTAATATATATAATAGGCCAATTATTTTTAAAACTTATATAAATGATTAATATGAATTATAATACTAAGATATGATAAATATAGAAAGTACCAAAATTGAAATATATTAAATTTATTATGATAGCAAATAAAAATGATACTTAGATGGATTTACATTATGAAAGAAGATCTAGGTTGGATACATAGAAAATTGTGTAGGATCAGGCTTCTATAACATACATCATATTATTTATGTATCCATGGTCACTATATCCACCTTATGCACATTATCATTAATGCATATGCCTATGTTATAAAACTATTATCCTGTATAGAATATCCACTAAATTTAGATGCATCCAAATTCATTTTTATAGGTTTTATATCACCCTTTTGATGATGTCCCTAATTATGGAATATAAATTTTCACTCTCTTATTATTGATCAAATCCTTTTTTTTCACCCTTCTTCACCTTTATAATGAATCTGGCCAAAAATGGGGTAGCAAGCTCATGATATCAAGCTAACCTCAAAGACCCCTTTGTCAATGAGCATTGCCTATATATCTAATACTCCAATTAGAGAATCAAAATTATATATCTTTCCCCTATATGTGGGAGTGTGTGTATACATTATTATATTAAGGTACATGAATGGATCTACCTTGTAACTTCACAAATATTGCTTATGGGCTATTATTTGAGTGTTATAATGCTCCTATAAATTATAACTAAATATGAACAAATAGGTCAGAGTAACTTAGTTTTGTGATTGACTGAATGATCCATGGTAGGTGTTTTCTTGATATTTTATATATGAACAATGAGAGAAGCCTTATATTTTTATTTATACCACACATTTTAAAAATATATCATGTTAGGGTTCAATAAGACAAATAGGCTGATCCATATGTTTCAAAATACTTTTAATTTGAATTATTCTTAAAGAGTGGACATTAGATAAGGATATGGATAATACAATCAACTCTAATGCCCCTATATGGTTGTTACTATCCTATAGGATAGAAAATATTTAAATATTTAAAACTGGTTTTGATGTGTGTGTGTGTGTGTGTGTGTGTGTGTGTGTGTGTGTGTGTGTGTGTGTGTGTGTGTGTGTGTGTGTGTGTGTGTGTGTGTGTGTGTGTGTGTGTGTGTTTGTGTCTGTGTAGATTTATTTATAGTGTAGGTGATTTGGGACTTTAAAATGTCACTATTAGGATATAAGACAAAAATTTGGGCACAATTAGATGGTGAATGTCATCCTTCTTATAGTAAGGAGGTCTAGAATTCAAGGGTAGAGCCCTAATAGGTATATGTAAGGTATAAAATATTAAGGTGATATTAATATTCAATTTTAGTATCAATGGGGGCATGTCACAAAGGCATGACATGAACATTTACATAGTTTAATAAATTTAGTGGGGTCATGCCACAAAGACATGACATCCACACATGCTCAGTTCTTGGTATCTACATATTTAATTTGGGGAATTTCATAAAGATATGACCTCCACAATTAAACAATATCCAATATAGTTATTTCAATTTAGATATACTCCTACATCAAAATAATATACAATGCATTAATTTTGAATAGATTTTAAACATAGTTTCTTCCCATTTTTACACATATACTTCACTTGAGACATATTATAGGTGCATATTCCATTATAATTCACTGAGAATCCCAAATTTATTAATTATATATCGATATTATTATCACAAAGAAACACCATTTTACACCAAAAAGTATTGTTATCTAACCTTTTATGTCTATAATAGTTGGTTCTATTTATAGGTTGAATTGATTATATCATTCAACATAACCATATTTATAAGTTGGTTTTATTAAATAACTCAACCTCATCATATTTATAGAATGATTTTATTAAATCACATACCCTCACCAAATTATATATTCACACTTGAGTTGTGCATTTGAAATATAATTATCTCAATGGTCATGAAATTAATGCTTGCACAAGATTTGGGGAATTATAATTTCCAAATTCCCTCTTAAAATATACAAGGTTCAAGTCTAAACCTCTTCTAGATCCAATTAATCACAAGGAAGCATTTTTATGAAGTCAAATCATCAAGAGGAAACATGGCTACATCGAGACACAAATTTACTCCTTCCTTACTCTTTTTATTTCAAAATTTTCAATTATATAAAACTTTAGATGTTATTCATCAATTTCTCTTTTAAAATTATCTTGGTTATAGGTCATATACTATCAAAGCACTCAAAGTGGGCTCAAAAAAAGGAAATGTGTGTTATACACACCAAAGTATGCATTTATCTCCTTTATAGGTGAATAGGGCTAGGTAGGGTAGGGGGATTTAGATAATAAAACTAAAAATTTATATCAACTCAGTATTTTATAATTGAAAAATAGCTATCAGGGTTATACCATTTATTTATATACCTCCCTACTTCCAAAAGTCTCACATTTACCATATCACTATTTCTAAATGTTTATCTTATAGTCTAATTGTATCATTATGCTGACCCAGACCATCTATAATACACATAAATATTAAAATATTATATATTTCCTTCATTATCCATTTTACATCCTTAACTACTTTTTATCCTCCTAGACACTATCAGCCACATAGGGAAATTAGTGTCAACCATAGTGTTTAGATCCTTAATGTCCTAAACTCAAAACTCATCTAAATTAAAAAATTTCAAAACATATGGGTCAACGTAATTTGTCATGTTGAACCCTACCATGATAGTTTTTAAGAAGTTATGGTATAAATACAAATATAATCCTTCCCATTGTTCATCTAAAAAATATCAATCAAAGACCTACTAAGGATCCTTCAATTAGTTCCACAATTAGTTTGTTCTACCCTAATTTTACCTATTTATTTATCACTCATATGATCAGTCATAAAAAAGTTTGGAATCATTCAAATAACATCCCATGATATATTTTTTCCAAGTTGAAAGATAATCATTTCATGCAAATTCATATAGTATATTACACCCTTCTACTCACACACTCCCACACATAGGGGATAACTACATAATTTTTAATCCCTCATTGGATTATTAGATATGTACACAATACTTGTTTATAGAGGGGTATTTGATGTCATCTCAACATCATAATCCCACTAACCCATTTTTTGAAACAATCGGTCTAAGGATAAAGATGAGGAAAGAGGTATGGTTTGATCAATAATAATAGAGTGATAACATGTATCCAATTTATGAATGCATCATCATAAAGTAGACTAAAAACCTGAATGATAAAAATTTTGCATCAACATCCAAAAAATATTTTATGCAAGCATGTAGTGAGATAACATAGACACTTGCATTAGCAATAGTGTCTAAAAAGTGATGGTAGTGTTTGTGGCTAGAAAAATAATATTTCCATAATTTCATGGCTTTTATAGAACCTTGATCCTACACAATTTTACATGTATCCAACCTATATGTGCTTGATAATAGTAAAATATCATTTCAATTTGGTATTGTAATCAGTTGAACATATTTCAAATTTGGTAATTTTTATATTTATCATATCTTTATAATATAATTAAGAATATTCATTTATCTGATTTTTTCCATTTCTTCACCTTGTATATTTGTTTTTCACCCTTTTACTTGAGTTACATATATAGTTTTAACCCTATCCTAGCAATTTAAATATAGGGTTAAACAATATGTAATTTCTGAAATGATGTTCCAAATTATTCAATTGAATTTCTTTATATTTCTCCAATTATTTCAAATGATTATGTATTTTATCATTTTTTACCTAGTGAACAAGATTCATGAATACCTCAAACTTAACCATATAGGATTCCTTTGTATTCCTCAAATATTGTACATTCTAAATTTATTTATTCCCTTCAAATTATTTTTACATCTATGCTAACGTATTAATGCAGTAAGTGAATGGTAAATAAAAAATCAAATATTATCTCTAGGGTCTTAAAAACCTAATTTTAGGGCCACTTTTCATGATTTATTTATTTTATTATTGGTAAATATGGGTTTTTTGAACCAAGGACCAAACCTTATAAATGAAAAAAATATAAAAGTCTAAAATCTAGAATAAACAAATACAACAGTTGAACATCTGAAATTCAGCCAATAAATTAAAAAAATCTGGCTCAAAAAGGCCTCACATGCCAACATTTTCAACAAGAACAACTTCCATACAATAATAACTATAACTACTACAATTAAATATATCTCATAATTTAATTTTTTAAAATTGAGATACATATTCATGGGTTTAAATTCACACTTACCTTTTTCTCTCTATATGTTGCTCACTATTTTCCATTCTCCCCTCTCAATATTTGCCAATATTGGGATCAAGATTTTTAGATTTTTCCATTTTTTCTATCATACCAATGGATATATCAAACCTTTTCCTACTAAAGGTTTTTAGACCAATGAATCTTGATAAATTTATGCATTAACATTCTTCTCTTGTAACATAGTAATGCTCACTTCCTTAACCTAAATCTCTACACAAGATTTCTCATTTTATAGAGTATACTCGACCACTTCCAAATGGGTTTATAAGACTAAATTTGGTCCCTCATATTTTTCACCACTATCATTCCCATATCGAACTATTATATGTTCAATTCTTGCTTCCTTCCACCATGAATTATATTTCTTGAACTTAAAGCTTGGACATCATTAACTAAATGCCTAGTTTTTAAACATATACAATGTCTAAAAGTGATTTCATCAAAATCAAGGGTTGAATCCAATTTTTTCCCCTAACCTTTAGTTATATTTCACTATGAATCTCTTTATAAATATCAACATTTACTAACATACGGGCATATGTAGAGGGCCCCCTTTCTTCAACAAAAATCATCTATCATAAAAAATTCCCTAATAGTATTCCTTATGGATCCAAATACCAAATCATCCTAAAACTAATAAGGGAGGTTTAAAATCTTGATCCATATCAGTTTAGATTTGAATGTTTTAGATTTTGCATTGAAATTTGGGTGTCATGATTTAACCATGAGACTGTGATTATCCCAAGCCCAAAAATAATAATTGAGTAAAACCTATTTATATTTAACAGATTAAAAAAAAAAACCTATTGAACATGAGTGGATATAAATATTACCTTCCACAATATGCTTCTTTAATTTCAAGATCCACTTGTGCAGTATAGGAAGTGTTGGCCATAAACTATCAAATTTATAAATCATACCCTAGGAAGAGAGTCATTCCTCCCTTTTTGAAATAACTTTAATTTATTTTTTGTTGAACAAGATTGTAGGGATATAATTTGATATAATTATATTGGAACCCTATTTTTCCCCCACAATATCAAAAAAATATGGGTGCTAATCTGCCACAAACCTTCTCCATGAAATCTACCCTAATTGTTTCATCACTTTGGGATGAGACCAGGTATCCATCAACATTATATCTCCCTTCCCCTATAATTATCCATTTTTATCTACTGTCACTTAGTCATTGAACCCATTTAAACATAAAAATGTATTCTATGAGGATCCATGAACCCCACACATAGTCCTCATCACATTTGAAGTGATCATTCCCCTACCTCTACCATCACTCTTTTTTAAATCTCGTTGCACTTTGAAACCCTAGCAGAGCCCATGTTTGATATCAATGGAGATATCAATTTTCATGATTTATTATTAAAGAATTTAGAACATGATAAATTGAATTATTGTTTTCCACATTCTTTTATTACACCCATGTTTTCTTTGTTCAATGGAAAATAAGACATTTCTCATCTCCTTAAGTCTTTCTATGCCTATTTCTTGAATTGCACTCACAATGATAAAATATTACTTAGTAATTTTGTAATTCTAAAGGTTTATATTTATTTTTCCTTACCAATTGGATCCCTCCATTCTTTTCCAACACTAGCAATTCATTATTATCTCATTTTTTCAATTATAATTCCTCCCACGTTTATTATTGTATAAATATCTCAAATCACACAAACTTCAAATTAAATGTCCACATCCTTAGTATATCATATTATAATTTTAGGTTTTGTAATGATTGGGTCTGATTGAAATCATCTTTTTTAAACTCTAAAAATTGAAGGTATGTATCAATAAAATTGTCCCATAATTACTAGATGTCAAAATAATTATGTTGTGAGTGAAATTGTTGACCAAAAAATATGTTGAATAGCTTAAAACATGAAAATATATGATTTTTAATCAAAATTAATAGTTACCTAAAATAATATTAGATACAAAACATAAAATAATATTCTCAACATTAATTAATGTACCACACTTCTATTGTGTGCAACTTTATTATGTAAAGAAAGCTATCTTGGGCTAGTTATAAGGAAACTTGTAATTTAAATAAAGTCTAAAAGTTAAAATATAATAAAAAAATCATATAACACTAAGTGACATGAAAATATAATAAATAAACTGAGCTTAACTTATTATAAATATTTGAACATCATGTAAAAAACATCTTTAACAGTAAATTCAAACATGCAACTAAAAATATGCCCTTGTCATGTTAGGTACCCAAAGCAAGATAATTATATAAAATAAATTAAAACTAAAATTAGTTTTATTTATATAATCAATATTTTTCCCATCATATTTTAGAATGATTGGATAATGTTTTAGACATAACTATGTACTCAAACAGTGAATTACAGTAAATTGATAGTTATAGCTATTTTTTAAGAAATCACTAGAAGTGTCTAAAATGACCAAAATACTAATTTAATACATAAATAAATGAAATAACCTTCATCAAAACTTTATAAAAAGAAACTAATTTTAAAACTATAACTCAATTTCCCATATTGGTATCATATTGAATATTCCCCCTTTGATGCAAAGGGGTGAGATTCCTATCATCTCTTTTAGTCTTCTATGAATTTTATTTATAAATATCAACCACATTACTTATTTATAATATTATATAATGGTTTTATATTCATATTCATTATAGGATAACTCAATTGTATCTTATTTCTTTGAAGACCAATAATGAAAACCACTACCCAATGTGAAGTAATAACCTAATGCTGACTTCCTGTCATCAAGAGATCCTACCCAGTTTAAAGCTATGTATCAAATTAGAAATGATGATATATTTTCATATCAAATAAATAATTTTATTATAATTATTTAATATTTTAAAATTATCTTCACTGATTAAAAATTCTTGAGTGATGTTTTGCCCACAAATTTAGAAACTAATGAAACCCAAAAACTAATATCATATCCTCTCATAGTGAGATACATCAAACACCCTAATAAGATTTAAAAAAATATTTTAATTAGGTGAAGTATTCCATCCTCCCTCATAATATTTTAGACACCTCCAATTTCAATTTTTGTGGGCTTTATATATTTAATATTGTAATTCTTTAACATGTCCTGCGCATACTTACCTTGACAAATGAATACTACATATTCATTTTGATGGACTTCCATGCCAATAAATTATTTCATGATTCAAGGATATTTAATATCAAATTATTATATCATGTCTTCCCTAATTATATTCAAAATATCAATAGAGCTAATAGTAATGATCTAGTCATCTACATAAAGATAGACATAAAAAAACATTAGAGCTAAATACTTGTATGTAAAGAGTTAGTTTATTTCGTCTTCTTATAAATATTTGATCCAATGAATAAATATAAATTATTTAGTACCAATCTCTTTGAGATTTATTCAGCCCATAAATATTATTATTCAACTTATATTCCCAAAGTTATTTACCCTTTACCTCAAAACCTTGTGGCTGCCTACTTCTACTTCCTCCTCAATCACTCCATTTAGAAATACAATTTTGACATCATTTGATGGACTTTAAATTTTTTAATGAGAATACAAAGAAATAATTGGTTTTATTTTATCTTGGAATTCCAAATTTGTGTAGGTTTCCTCATAGTCAACCCATATGTTTTTATAAATCATTTTATAACCACTCTATCTTTTTGACTTTAGTCTTGAATACACACTTTTTTAAAATGACATATTTATTCAATTGAGGATGAAATAAATTACATATATCATTCCTCCCAATTTAATCCATCTTTAATTTCAAATAATAAACCCATTTTTCTTTTGACTGGCTTATGCATAACTTCAAGGATCACTAGTCACATATGATAATGTAAACATAATATATTCATCATAAACATCATTAAATAAGTTACCTTCTTAGAGTTTAAAACTTGTTTTATTCCTATCATATTTCTGATCCAACATCTGATTATTTGGATGAATATTTAGTGAACACTAATTCTTTCTTGGTGTTGATGTAGATGGATTACTAATCTATTGCAAAGAGCTTATATTATTCCATGTTGAACTAGAAACATGTGTCAAACTTTGTAACAAATAAAAACAAACTTAAATAGTTTGATTATATTAAATTAATACTTTTGTATCTATTATGTCTAATTACATTAGTGCTCACATTTAGTAGGTTTTTTTGTAATAAATAACTCACTTATGAGTTATATGTGAGATAATTCAAACTCACATAATGTAAAAGGTTTGAGAGAGATTTAGGGATAAAATTGAAAGAGAGATATCTTTTTTTTTAACTAAAGAAAGGGTAAATTTTTAATTGAAAGCAAAACAAGAAACAAAGAGAATTACAGAGTTTTATCTTGGTCAACAAGTTGAACTAGCTTCTGAGATAAATTCAGGGGAAGCATCATATGATCAAAAATGTTCCAAGGTGGTCCATGCTCGGAGGCCCATTTGGCCAAGCAATCAGCTATTCCATTCCACTCACAGGGAATATGCATAAAAGACATAGAATCCAAGGAAGTACATAGCTAAAATATATGTTGAACAACCATAGCTAAATGCCAGTCCATATTCGCAAAATTCTATTTATTCAATAAATTGACAATCACCTGCGAGTCTGTCTCACAAATAATTCGGTGCCAGCCATGTTGACAACATTGTTGCACTGCAACCAAGATATATAGAGCTTCCATGAGATTATTAGTATGGCAGCCTTTGTAGATAGAGAAGGAAAATTGAATATCAACAAAATTGTCCTGCCCAACACCCCCAATTCTAGCTGACCCAGGATTTCCCTGAGAATAATCGTCAGTGTTGACTTTAAGGACTCTAGCCATAGGAGGTGTCTAATCCCCACACAATTGATAGGCTACGCGTGCTACTTAGTGCCATTCACTGAGCGAGTGTGGGGAGCCAAGGGAGTGTCACTGGGAGGGGAAAAGGAAATGCATGAATAAATAGCAGCATCTGTAGGGTCCAAACCAACAGCAATGTCACATTTAGCTTGGGGAGTCTCATGAAGAGAATTAATAATTTTCCCCCACAGGAGCCTGAGCTCAAAGTTTGCATCATGAAAGATCCTCCTATTCCTCTCAAGCCATATATGCCATAGAATAAGGGAAGGACCAATGGACCAAGCAACCTGAAGAAAAGAGGCCTTAGAAGAAGGGTGGCCCAATCAATCCTAGAATTCAGATAGAGAGGAAACATGCCAACATGAGAAAACCCACACACTCCACTAGAGGTGCCAAATCTATTTGGTAAAAGGGCACTGGAAGAAAAGGTGAGAAACAGTCTCTTCATTACTATGGCATAAAACACATATGGAAGGCCCCTGAAAGCCTCATTTACAGAGATTGTCCCAAGTTAGACACCTGTTGTAAACCAACACCCAGAGGAAAAAATTACCCTTAGGCCATGAAAAATGGTTCCAAGCTTTCTTTCACCAAGAGATCTCCACTTCTCCAAAAATTTGCTTTGTCAATGCAAGGTACCCAGAAGAAACATAATACTTCCCAGAAGAGGCACCTCCCCAAGCCAAAACATCACGTTACTGTAAAGAGCTACATCTTCTAGAAGCCAAAATCTGAGATAACTCCAACCGATCCCCCAAAGAGCCACCCGGTGGCCAATCAAAAGAATTCTTCCATTGATAGCCCACAACCATGCCCAAGTTAAACGCCTCGTTATAATGAGCCACCGTATTCCACCCAGTAAAAAGGAAAGAATCACAAAGAGACTGCAAATGTGGATGAGAGGATAAGAGAGGAGGAGACCCATCCCAGGAGTCACTCCAAAAGAGGGCCACAGTGCCTCTGCTGTAGATCCAAAAGAGACTACGTTTCACAAGATTAGCTCCAAGCTTGAGGGTATTCCACACCATAGAACCTCTTCCCTCAAGAGGTAGCCTAGAAATATCAGAAGGATCAACACTAGGGTAATACTTGTAAGATAGGATATGGGCCCAAAGGTGAGATTGACTGGAGCACCAATGCCAATATAGTTTTACAATGAGAGCTTGACTACACAAGATAGCAGAGCATAGGCCAAGGCCTCCTTCCTTTTTTGGCTGGCAAATAGTATCCCAATTAATAAGGCTCCATCTGGTATTTTGTAGGTTACCATTCCAAAGGAATTGGTGAGAAAGAGCATGAAATTCCTTAAGAAAATACATTGAGGTAGCCTGAACCATACTCTGATATATGGGAAGGGCTTGAATCATAGATTGTAGAAGAATCACCTTGTCAGCAGTAAAGAGCCACCTATGAGACCAATGATTCACTTTTTGTCTGAGTTTGTCAAGTACATTCTACCAAAAAAGCCTAGGCTATCTTCCCACCACAATAGGAACCCCCAAGTAAGTCAGAGGGAGAGAATGAATCTAAAACCTCAGGATAGTAGCAATCCTCTACTAGATAGACTCAAGAGTATTGAAGAAAAAAATAGAGGACTTGTGATCATTAATTTTCTACCTAGAAGTAGCCAAATAAGTATCTAGGGTGAGCCAAAAAGCTTTAGCTTCATGAATCTGAGCTCTCCCTGCAAGGGTTGTATCATCAACAAACTGGAGGTGGGTCAAAGTGGGTAATCCATTCCCCCATTGCCATCCATGAAGCATATTTTGAGATACACGAGACTTGATAAGTCGACCAAGTCCCTCAGCTAGAATGATAAACAAATAAGGAGAGAGTGGATCTCCTTAGCAAAGACCTCTAGATGTGCCAAAAAGCTTTGAGGGTTCACCATTAATAAGGACTGAGAAGGAAGGAGTATTAACATAGCTTAGAACCCAATGAACCCAAGCCTGATTGAAGCCAAAATCTAGAAGAACTTTATGCAAGAAACCCCAATTGACTCTATCATAAGCCTTAGCCATATCAAGCTTAATGAACATGGGACATTCCTGGGAAGTACTCATAGAGTGAATAGCTTTGAAAGCAATAACCACCCCATCCAAAATTTGTTTGCCTGCTATAAAACCCCCTTGTTCCATAGAGATCACCATGGGAAGATAGACTTTAAGCCTCTCTGCAAGGAGCTTAGTAATGATTTTATAGACCACATTGCAAAGAGCAATGGGCCTAAAGAAGTCCAGCTGATTAGCCTGTTCCTTCTTTGGAATGAGGACAAGGAAAGTGGCATTCAATGCCTAGAGCATTTATTTGTTGGAATAAGACTCCTGAACCACATCCAAAAGATCATGATTAATAATATCCCAGAAGTCTTGAAAGAATTCAATAGGAAAACCATCGGGCCCTGGTGTGTTGGCTTTGCTCAAGATGAAGACCACCCACTCCAATTCTGACATACCAATTGGCCGCATGAGAGAGCCATTCATTTTCGATGTCACAACAGAGGGAATACAAGATAAAACTGTATTCTCTGCAAGCTCAGCTGGGAGTAGATCATCAGAAAAGAGAGCAAATTAAAACCAAATAGCTCCCCTAGATATATCTTGAGAGGAGGTCAGACGTGTCCCATCTGAAGTAACGAGAGAAGAGATGAAATTAATATTATATCGAACCTGCACATAATTATGAAAGAAAGTGGTGTTCTTTTCCTCCTCCTAGAGCCAGTCTATTCATGCCTTCTATTTCCAATAAATTTCTTCACAAAGATCCCACTCAACTAAAGCAGTAGAAGCTTGAGATTCAGTGATGCGAAGAGCTTCAGACAACCCTAGATCTCGAATCTGCCTAGTAATAACATCCAAATGATCTTGAGCACTCTTCTTCATAGAGTGGAGATTACCAGAACAATTTATGTTCCAGTTTTTCAGTTTCCTTTTAACATACTGAAGTTTTTTAGAGAAGGAATACATATCAGTGCCATAGGCAGGGCCTCCCTATCTCCACCAGTGAGCCATTAAGTCATGGAGAGAGGAGTCTCAAAGCCACATCAACTGAAACTTAAATAGAGGCTTCTTGGGAATAGAAATATAACTAGTAAAGAGCTTGATAGGCCAGTGGTCAAAACCTCTCTAGTCAAGAATTTTAGAAGAGATAGAGATAGAGCTAGAGAGCCAAAAACAAGAAACTAGGAACCTATCCAGGCGTTCAGAGATGTCAGCATTACCACTTCTATTATTCCAAGTAAAGAGGCTGTTAAGAGGTTTAACATTAGAGAGATGTAAAAGATTGATACTTTTTCAAAGAATCTCAGAAGAAGGACCCAATCAAGCCAATCCACCCCTCTTCTCCTCCAGACTAAGAACATAGTTAAAATCTCTGGCCACAATCCAAGGCAGGAAAGGATGACAACTTTTGACATATTTAATATGTTCCCAGAGCTTGATCTAACCAGGGAAATCAGTAGGCACATATACCATAGTAACAAGAATTAGCTTACCAGTTTCAAGAGAGGAAGCAACCATTGAGAGAGTCAAGAGACAGGACACCCAATGAAGTGGCATAACTTTCCTAGGATCCCAACACATGACAAGACCACTAGAGCTCTCCAAAGAACCAACACACTGACATTGGCCTAGAAACCAGATATTAGGAACACAAGTAAATAAAGAGTCCACAAAAAGCTTGGTCTCCTAAATACAACAAATATCTGGAGAATGATCAATCACCAACTTATGCATAGCTTTTTGTTTGGGGATGCTATGCAACCCCCTCACATTTCATGATAGAATAATCATTGATTAGAGTGAGTAAAATGTTCATCCAAGGTCTTAATAACCCTCGACTCTACCAATAAATCACTTGTAAGTTTAATTTTGTCCTGATCCTTCTTACGCCCAACTCTGGAGGGGGTAGTAAATGAGACTTTCTTAAATGGTCTTTGCATTAGGCCCAGAGCAGGAGAAGATCACTTTTATTTACTGGAGGCACCCACATCTTTAACCAAATCTTCCCAAAGGACATCCTTGTCCTGTGAAGCAGGAGAAACCACAAGGGCACTAGACTCAGAGCCGAGAGAGGTCTCTAGGATCTGCTGAACAACCATATCTTGGGAACCATTAAGAATATAACTCCTCTCCTTTGAATCAGGAACCCCACACTGATCCACTACAAGAATGCCTTCTTTTATGGCCATACTATCAAGAGCCTCAAAATGATTTAACCCAGAGTCCACTTGCCGGTATAGATGTGAATGCTTCTGGCCTCGTCCCTTAGCATGGCGTCAAACTGGGATAAAACCATCCATATCAAGAGCAGTAGAACTAGATGGGCCTTGCCTCAAACTTGAAGTATTCAGGTGAGCTTTCCCTTTTGTAACATTATCAGACTAAATATATCTAGTTCCAATATGAGTAGGTTGGCCATTCCCCTTACCATCATTGGTCATCTTTGGGCCAGATGGCCCATCAGGTGTACTACTACCTCTGGAAGCATGAGGGCATTGGCACTACAAATGCCCATACACATGACAAATTCGATAGTGAAAGGGAATATATTCATAGTCTAGTTGTTGGATCCAAAAAGAAGAGCCCAGATAAATTTCCATAGAATCTACAAAGGATTATTTAAATCAATATCAACATAGATATGGGCATAAGAAATAACCTTTTTGTCTAGTGATTGATGCGCTATTACAGTTGGTGTCCCTAGCATGAAAGCAATCTAACGTAAGATATCCTCACACTAGAATTCCAAAGGGAGTCTTGGCAGGCAGACCCAAATAGGAACTCAAGATGGAAAATCCTTAGCAGAATTAAACCCTGCATGCCAGGGTTTGATAAAAATACCAATACGATCATAAAAATAAGGACCTCCCTCAAAGATCTAATTTTAATTAGACACAGAAGAGAAATTCACCATAAAGTAGCTATTACCATCTAGGATAATATCAAAATCACCTTCCACCTGCCATGAGCGGTGGATCTAGGCTTCCAAAGCCGACATGGAAATTTGGATTCCAAGAAACTTGCAGATCAATGCATGTGAGGCCAAATATTCCACATCTTCCTTTACTGCCTCTAGAGGGATAACCAGCACAGGCCAATCCTGACTACGTGAAAGGCAGCCATTAACTTTATTTAGCTTAGAGCATTCGCTAACATAAAATGTCTCCTTGTCTTGAAAACTCACCCTGGGAAAGGAATGATCACCACTAGAGGCTCCCGCAGGAATGATGCTCCTAGAACCCCTGCTCGTAGCCCTCTCCTCATCACCTATCATCTCTAAATGAAATAAGCTTCATAAAAACCTTATAAAAAGAAACTAATTTTAAAACTATAACTCAATTTCCCATATTGGTATCATATTGAATATTCCCCCTTTGATTCAAAGGGGTGAGATTCCTATCATCTCTTTTATTCTTCTATGAATTTTCTTTATAAATATCAACCACATTACTTATTTATAATATAATATAATGGTTTTATATTCATATTCATTATAGGATAACTCAATTGTATCTTATTTCTTTAAAGACCAATAATGAAAACCACTACGCAATGTGAAGTAATAACCTAATGTTGACTTCTTGTGATCAAGAGATCCTACCCAGTTTAAACCTATGTATCAAATTAGAAATGATGATATATTTTCATATCAAATAAATAATTTTATTATAATTATTTAATATTTTAAAATTATCTTCATTGATTAAAAATTCTTAAGTGATGTTTTGCCCATAAATTTAGAAACTAATGAAACCCAAAAACTAATATCATATCCTCTCATAGTGAGATACATCAAACACCCAAATAGGATTAAAAAAATATTTTAATTAGGTGAAGGATTCCATCCTCCCTCATAATATTTTAGACACATCCAATTTCAATTTTTGTATGCTTTATATATTTAATATTGTAATTATTTAACATGTCATGGGCATACTTACCTTGACAAATGAATACTACATATTCATTTTGATGGACTTCCATGCCAATAAATTATTTCATGATTCAAGGATATTTAATATCAAATTATTATATCATATCTTCCCTAATTATATTTAAAATATCAATAGAGATAATAGTAAAAATCTAGTCATCTACATAAAGATAGACATAAAAAAACATTAGAGCTAAATACTTGTATGTAAAGAGTTAGTTTATTTCGTCTTCTTATAAATCTTTGATCCAATGAATAAATATAAATTATTTAGTACCAATATCTTCAAGATTTATTCAGCCCATAAATATTATTATTCAACTTATATTCCCAAAGTTACTTACCCTTTACCTCAAAACCTTGTGGCTGCCTACTTCTACTTCCTCCTCAATCACTCCATTTAGAAATACAATTTTGACATCATTCGATGGACTTTCATTTACTTATGAGAATACAACGAAATAATTGGTTCTATTTTATCTTGGAATTCCAAATTTGTGTAGGTTTCCTCATAGTCAACCCATATGTTTTTGTAAATCATTTTATAACCACTCTATCTTTTAGCTTGTTAATTATATCATCACGTTTGACTTTAGTCTTGAATACGCACTTTTTTAAAATGACATATTTATTAAATTGAGGATGAAATAAATTACATATATCATTCCTCCCAATTTAATCCATCTTTAATTTCATAGAACAAACCCATTTTTTCTTTTCACTGGCTTATGCATAACTTCAAGGATCACTAGTCACATATGATAATGCAAACATAGTATATTCATCATAAACATCATCAAATAAGTTACCTTCTTAGAGTTTAAACTTGTTTTGTTCCTATCATATTTCTGATCCAACATCTGATTGTTTGGATGAATATTTAATGAACACTAATTCTTTCTTGGTGTTGATGTATATGGATTACTAATCTATTTCAAAGAGCTTATATTATTCCATGTTGAACTAGAAACATGTGTCAAACTTTGTAACAAATACAAACAAACTTAAATAGTTTGATTATATTAAATTAATACTTTTGTATCTATTATGTCTAATTACATTAGTGCTCACATTTAGTGAGCTTAATATTAGATTAATATTTAATTAATAGGTTTTTTTGTAATAAACAACTCATTTATGAGTTGTATGTGAGATAATTCAAACTCACATAATGTAAAAGGTTTGAGAGAGATTTAGGGATAAAATTGAAAGAGAGATATCTAGATAAATAGGTGATAGAGAGTTTTTAGGGATGAATGTTGACTCCTATTATTTTAAATATCATTTATCTATATATTTTAATAATTTGGTATGAATAAATCATTCGATTGTGATTAACCAAAAATATTATGTTTGAGCCTTTGGCTCTTCCCCAATATGGGGCACTTTTATTATCTAGTATCAGAGTAGGCACCCTAATAGGACCTATTTATACCTTCCATTCACTTATTTGATGTATTAAAATGGCTCACACAATAATTTTGAAAGTGTGGACCACTTGAAATAGACATTATAGTCCATTCACCATTCTTTCATTTTGTCTATATTTTTATAGTGCAGACCACTTACAAATTTGTGACATTTGTTATTCAATTGCATGATTCTCCATTTTCATCTTGTTTGCCTCTTTCTATAGTATTTATCACCCATCTTATCCACTTTTTTAATTCCAAAATTGGAAAAATATATACATCTTGCATTTTTCTATATATTTTAGGTATGTAAAAAATTTAGAAGTAGCAGAAGAATAAAAAAGAGCATAGTGAAGAGTTATAGATTTCATTTGGGACCTATTAACATCAAATAAATAAGAAACATCTTTCATTTGGTTATACTACATCTTAGATATTTTATGGAACTATTTATGTTAAATTATTATAGTAAAAACAAGCTACAACTACATTTTGATGAGTAGATTAAATCCTTTTATCTCCGTGGAAAAACCCTATCTTCTATAAACTCAACTGAATGCTCTATCTAGAATCCCTACATCAAATATAGATTTTATTTTCACTCTCTATAATGTAAAATATTTCAATTAATTTCATATACTTCGTGTATCTAAAATATTATCCCAATGTGCAAGGTCTCTTTTACATAGCTCAAGCCTACAACCTCCATGAAACTGATCTTTTATTATAAATGACTCATGCATATCCTCAGATCCCTTCTAGTAGAACATTCCCAACTTGGTTATTTATGGCTGAATCAAACTCTCCTTCACCATATTTTGGTGGTCTCATCTAATGTTAAGGATAATTAGGTTAGTGCTCACATTTACTAAGCTTAATATTAGATTAATATTTAATTAGTAGGTTTGTTTTTAATAAACAACTTGTTTATGAGTTGTATGTAAAATAATTCAAACTCACATAATGTTATAGGTTTGAGAGAGATTTAAAGATAATTTTAAAAAGAGATATCTATATAAATAAGTGATAAAGAGTTTTTAGGGATGAATGTTGACTCTTATTTTTTTAAAGAGATCATTTGTCTATATATTATAATATTTTTATATGAATAAATCATTTGATTTTGATTGACCAAAAATATTGTGTTTTAACCTTTGGATCTCAAAAAATATTAGGAATTTTTATTAGTATCTCCATGATTAGATACAACATACACCTCATTTTCATATAAAAATACAAACCATAGAAACTATTGAGGATTTACTAGTAGGATTATAAAACTTGTATGTGTTACTTTCATAAATATATCATGTGAAATTATGATCAATACTCTTATGATAATTTTTATAACCCTTACCTTGATTTTTGGTTATTTACATGCTACCATTTCCTTTCACATAGATTTTTAAGGAATCATCTAACTTTCTGAAATTATCATTTGGACTTGTTACCTAGTTTGAACCACCTCAATTAGTAGGATTTTTTTCCCTTTTATTTACAAAAAATAAAAAGTGAGAAAATAATTTGTTCCCTATTTAAAATCAAATTTATCATCTTTAAATTCTTTCTTTTCACTTTATTGATTATCTTGATTCCTAGTTGTTAGTATCCATTAATCTTTTATCATGTGTCCTAAATTTTTGTAGTAATGACAAGTAAAATATTTATTACAATTACGAATTATGTTAGCTTAATATTTTCAATTTAAAATTGAGTTTTTTTAACTCCATTTATTTATTTTTTTATTTATCCCTTTGTTATTTTAAACATTTTCCTTGGTTTCAAGTGCTTGTTCTTGATCTCCTACGTATAGTCGTATCTTGTCTTCATGACACAAAAGAGAATACACTAGCCTATTGACACTTATAGTGTTCATGTATTTAAACTCTTCAATATTTATCATAATATGAAGTCATATTTGAATTAAATATCACAAAAAATAATTTACTATAAGACTATCTTGGATAGTTTCTTTGTAAAACCTCATTCTATGAAATAAATAATTTACCATTATCTAATAATATGCTATCCTTTCAAATTTGACATTATAAAATTATAAAAATAAATATATGGGTTTATAATTTTGATTATCTTACCTTAATAGAACCTTTATATTAATCCTCCAAGGTATTTCATGCATCATGAGAATTCTTAAATCCTAAAATAATTGGATTAATTCTTGGATATAAGACACTTTTGATATAAAATCAATCTTTTATGTACCCCTTTTCTTATTTTTTGATCTTGCATCAATGTATTAAAATATTTAGGTGGTGTATACCCATGGATAACATTATAATTAAATACTTTCCATATAATAATTCTCTTCAAATGATCTCTCCAATAATTTAAGTTGTCACCATTGAAAATAAGAATATTCATGGAAGAAAAATTCACTAAAGTCATTATTTCTTATTATAATACTTGAAAAAAACCTTTTGAACCTTTATTTAACATGGATTTCATACCAAATTAATTTTTTTAATGATTTTGTGGAGAGATATTATGTTTTGTTTCACTCTAAATTTGAAACTATTTATCAAGAAGATTGTCCCAGAATTACTAGCTATCAACTAGTTATGCTATGAGTTGAATTATTGATTAAAAAATGTTATGAATAAATTCAAAATTGAAATGATCTTTATTTTGGTATAAATTATTATATACCTAAATTGATATTATAGATAAAACATAAAAAATGTATTCTCAATTATAATTAATACACCACACTTCTATTATGGGCAACTTTATTAAATAAAGAAAATTTGCTTGAGCTAGTTACAAGGGAACCTTACAATGCAAGTAAACTCTAAAAATAAAACTATAATAGAGAATTAATATACCACTAATTGAAAAAAAATTATACTAACTCACTTGAAAATGGACTAAATAAATTAATTTTTATTTACTATAAATATTTAGACATCATACAAGAACCTTTTTTATTAGTAAATTTAAACATACAACTAAAATGACATCTTACTCAACCTAGGCACCCCAAATAAGTGAACTATACCAAAATAAAATAAAATGACTCTAATTTAAATTATATAATCAAGTAATTTTTTAACACATATTTGTGAATGAGTGGATAATGTTTTATACTCAACTAAATCCTCAAGTAGTGAACTACATTGAAATGGTAGTTAATTGATAATTCTAGATTATTGATCCAAAACTCAAAATATTTGGTTGAAATATAATTCAAGAAAAAAGAAAAAAAACAATTAAAATAATGCCATCTCTGAGAAGAGATGTCTTATTGATCAAATTTGCAGACCCAAACATATGCTTATCTCTGAGAAGAGATGTTTGATTTCCATTTTGGGTTAAATATTCATTTATACATGTTTTTAAGGTGTGGGGGATGATGTGTAAGGTCACAAATCTCAAGGGAGATGAATTGGTTTGACTTCCATGATTTTACAACAATACAGAATTTGAGGAATTACTATTTTTAGTAACTTACTATTTTCTGACTGCACTATTTGGGACACTTTCGTTGGGTTTTATGGGGGTAAAACTTCATCAAGAAAATATTGGTTCAATCTCATGATTTTACCCTCATTATTATATTTCCAATGGTTCAAACGGCGAGTCAATTGGAGCTACGATGCAAAAGTTATGGCTCCTAGAAGTTTCGTCATCAATTGGGGTGGACCCATCACCCGAATTGTCATATGAATTGTTGTTCAGATCAATTATTTATATGAAATCACTGTAAAGTGTCCAAAATGAGAAAATAGATAATTTAAGATATAAATAAATTAAATAAATTTCCTAAACACCTAACACTCCAAAATAAACTAAGTCTAAAAAATAGAAATCAACTGCCCATATTATCAACATGCTCAAGATTATAAGTATAAGTTAATTTTTCATTGGTTTAAACCAATAATATTTCACATAAAATAAAAATGTCATTGTATCTATTTTATATGACAAGGATAATAATATCAACATAAAGTGTTATTAATAAAATACACTAACACCCATTGTGGGTAATTGTTAATGCATGTTTTGATAATAAATCACATCAATATTATTCTTTGCATTATAATAAATAAGATAATATAATTTTATAATCATTTTTTTTTTAAGTATACACAATCTCTCTCTCTCTCTCTCTCTCTCTCTCTCTCTCTCTCTCTCTCTCTCTCTCTCTCTCTCTCTCTCTCTCTCTCTCTCCTCTCTCTCTCTCTCTCTCTCTCTCTCTCTCTCTCTCTCTCTCTCTCTCTCTCTCTCTCTCTCTCTCAACATTATAATATTATGTATAAAAAAATAAAAGTCTACTTAAAGAAAATTTCACACCTATAAGAGATAGAAACATACCAACATTTGTGTAAAATATAGAATACTCATATTGAGGCAGTGCTACATATGACATCTACTCCACCATTCAGTCAAATTTATATTTGAATTTTTATATAAACATTTGGGGTCTTAACATTATATCTTAGAAGTGTCTTCAGAAGTATTAGAAATTGGGATATATTAGTCTGATTAAACCTTTACTTATTCAATTATGCATCATCAAATGTTAAGATAATTAAAATTGAGGATTTTAATGAGATCTATCATGAAAGTTTCACCATACATATATAATTAATACCCATTGATAACATGTGATGGGTTATATACATATATTCTCAATATTTATATAAGGAAAATACCATGCTTCCTATATGTGTTTGGACGGTAAGGAAACCATAAAAGTGAATAGGTTGAGTATATACAAAATATAAATGGGTTCTATATCCCATGGTGTAAAAATAGGTAAATATAAATATTATACCATGTTACTTTATAATTTAACTTGAAAGAACAATTGATATCTTAATACAAAGTTCCTATCAATTTTGTAAGAGTATGCATAATTATTTTTTAATTCCTAATCCTAAAGTTGTTCTTCAATCTTAACAAAGTTCTATTCCATCTCTCAAATTAACTTAACCATTAAAAATGGGTCTTTGAGTATATCCTAACTTAAAGGAATCCCATATGAATTACATATAAATTTATATGTTTTTTAATTCTTAATGGAATTAGGATAATTTTGGTTATAAGAAAATCTAGTAAGGGGATATAGTTTTTACACTAAGACTATTTATCAATGATGTATATATATGTAACATGTTGTTTATTATTTTATTCACTCCATAATATTATTCATCTCTATTATGATGTTAAATGAATATTTATACCCACATAGGCCTAAAATGTGGTCATAAAATAGGGATGTGAAAAGAGAATCATTATCCTAAGTTATGTTAAGCACAACATTGATAAATCTCAATATTTGATCTATATACAATTTATAAATATATTTATGAATCATAAATTTATATTATGGGTAGGAATTTTAAAACCTTATTTATTTTAGAAACAACTAGGAATATTGAATGATGCCTACATTGAAAAATAGTAAATTCAATAATTATATCGATAAACACCAAGCCCATCTTTCACTCAGTAATGTCTTGGGAATATGACAATCTAGTTGGGTGACTATGTCTTGATTTCACCCAATAACATTCCAAGAATTAAAAAATAATAATCATTCACTTAATGTTTCATCATGATCTAGTAATAAAAATCTTCAAATATTTAATTGTGTGCTTTCCTTTAGGGTGAGTTGAATAGGGTATCTTTTGAGTCTCATACATAAACATATTTCTCTTACCACCACCTCTAGGATCATATATGGGATGTTAATACATGGGTAATATATCATCAACCATTTTTTATGTCCTTATACTTTGGTTTATTATAATAATCATTGATCTTAATCATAACTTCTATCTCATAATACCATGTATCTTTCCTCTACAATTATAGATTATGGCTCTACAATTTATTTTAGAATATTAATCACAGAAAATATTTCTAGATGAATGTAGATGGAATCATCCAATTTTTTATGTTTGACTCTATTATAGGTAATTCTAAATTCATAATCATAAAAACCTTATTTAGAATTCCTTTTATTATATTAAAATTAAATTATGTGAAAAAACATGTTAGTATCAAGTGATCAATTCATAATGTCACCACATCCATAAAATGCACTACTTTAACTAACTCAAAATCATGAGTTAAATCATTAAACTCAAGGTTCTAGAGCTTTCATGACTCATATGAAATTATTATACCTTCCTACAACAACATTCCACTAAGTCCTTCGATGTTTACATCTATGTATAAATTAAAATGCTTATCCATATCTGGGATGTGTAATATGGGGTTTTTTAAATATCAAAAATTTAAATTATATAATAAAAATTCACACTAAATAAATTATTTTGGCTTTGATTTGTGATAATTTAACCACAAATGTATGATAATACCTAGATAATCCCATGAAAATATTTATGTCATATGTATATTTCTTTTTTGAAAACTTCATATTTACTTTCATTTTAGCTATATCTGCTAGTATATTATCTCTGGATATGACATGCCCCAAATATTTCACTTCTCTATACAAATTTACAAATCTATGAGTTTCCATTCAATTCATTCTCTCTTAAATATTATTCAACTTTTCTTACATAGTTCTTATGTTTGGGAATATATAAAAACATTAATTAAAAATATATGTAAAAAATGATGTAAATAGAATTGAAACATCTTCAAAAGATCAAGAACATAACATGGCTATATATGAAGCCAAATGGTTCCATTAACATTCATAATCACCATATTTGGTATAGAAATCTATGTTTTTTTATGAGACTCTATTTGATTCTCAATTAGTAATATCTAAATCTCAAATAAATATTAATGAATACATATCCTATCATATTATTAAAAATGTCATCTATTCCTCATATTATATAGTGTTTATTAATCATCATTGTATTTATCTAATGATAATAAATTCACAATCCTAATGACCCATTGTTATCCTTTATGAAAACAAGAGGAGCTCCTCTCATTGTTAAACTATGTATTATTCATTCATTGACTAAATCCTTAGTTGTATCCATAATTTGTAAACATGTAACATATTCATTCTATATATATACTTAAAAATTGGCTTAGTACAAGGTAACAATTCAATGGAAAATTCAACATCCATTTTAAGAAGTAATATAAGAAATATTTTTAGAAACCAATTTTCCAAATTTCGAAGGACATGAAAATCACATAATCAATTTACATCATTATGTTTAATAACATATAAGGACATACACTTGAAAATCACATCTCAAGTATCACATGATTGAAGAGATGATAAAATATCAAAGAGATGGGTCTATTGACTAGATTAATATATATTCCTTGACCGTTATCTTGAATGAAATTCACATTTTTATTGAATCAATTCATAAATTCTAAATGATTTTATAGTAGTTCCATATTGATCACTACATCATAGGATCCTAAATCAGTGAAATGTAAGTATACTATGGTCTCAAATTTCCCAAAAATAAAGGGAAATTTTATAATTATAAATCTAATGGTTTTCATTACATTAAAATCCATCACTACATTACCTAGGACATTTCAATTCAAATTTTATAACCCACATTGATTTAATATTTTATAATAAATTATACAACTTGTCTCGTTAGGGTATATCAATATTGATACACTAATATGACCAATCATATTTATAGATTATATAATTTCATTTTTGTTCTTCACCTAATATCCTTTAATAATTACATGTATCAATGATTCCAACCATTATATTTTACAACCATGCATCAATATTAAATCAAACATGGATATTATGTTTCACATGATGGACATGATGGTGGAAAAGGTGGTCCACCATAAATATAATACAAATAATATGCATGATATTTTTTTCATAAGTTATCAATAACACCATGAGACTTTTCATGCCTTATTTTATGTCTTTTAGAATAGTATCTTGTATTGTAAATAACATTTCATGGAAATTTCACCTATTCCACTATCATAATTAAGCCTTATGGAATTAAAAAACCATACCATGGTAGGGTATAAAACCCTTCCTAAAAGATCCATGTTGAGGTCTATTTTTTTTATTGATATATGTCTCAAGGATATATATATCAACTACAAATTAATTCTCAAATGAGCCTTCCTATAGGCCTTAAATAAGGTAATCATCTGGAGGTTTTATAACATAATTCTAATGGTAGGTGTTAGATCACTAATGTATCTATTTAACTTTGTTGGATCATCTTATATTTATCTGAGATTCTTGAGTACTCAAGAAACTAGAGTCATATTATGCCACTATCATGTATTTTTCTTAAAACAAGTGGAACTCATTAATATTTATAGTGAAATAGGTGTTTAACATGTAATGCATTAGAAACTACTTCTCAATAATTTACAAGGTTATAATGGCTATGCATATACTCTTTATATTTCTGTGATACTTCCATCATAAGGATGTTCCATTTTTTATCTACAAGATAACAACTAGGACTTTTTTTTTGTTAGTAAAATATCTCACATCAAAACATTAGTGCATGTCAACTAATAAGGGATGACTTTATTCAGTTCACAAGTGATCACATATAATATTTAGTGTGTATTTATATTACCATGAGCTCTAATATATAGTGTTATCTCATGGGATGGAATATTTTCTCTCTCTTAGTGAATACTATGTTATTTATCTTTAAGTGGTCCTTTCGTCATCTCAACTCTTTTCATTTCCATAGGAGGCATTTTATCCTTCAGGTATCTAAGCATTGTTAATATCTCAAATTTTGTGGGACTAGGAATTATAACACCATCTATATTCTTAGATGAATACCAATGTGATACAACTACCAAAAGTTCTTACTCAGTTGCATGTTTGGGCATACCATGATCTATCACATGTACCTAAAATTAAATGATAAAATGGATGGTTATATGTAAAATGAGGTGAATCCTACCTTGATACCATAAAATATTTCATTAATTCACAACAATTAATTAAAGACAATTCAAAATATTGCCCATTTTTTCATCAGTTGAACTATGATTTTATACCATCATTTAATACACCTCTAGATTTACTAGAAATTCACTAATTTTTTCTATTTTCCTTTAATGTTATTTAACTATAATAGTTTTTGGATAAAAAGACACAAGCATGAATACATACTCACTCATTTATTCAGTGTCAGATATTGTTTCTAATGATCATATTCATAATTAATCCTTATGAAATAATATGGGAGTTTCACTAAGTTTCATCTAAAGATAACATTATTTGATGTAATAAAAGTTATGACTTTAGGTTTATATTACCAATATTGGATGTATAAACACTAAAACATGTCAAATTTGTAAAAATTACTATAGGGTCATTTTACATGATTCCAATGAAAATAGAGAGAATAAAACCATACAAAATGACTATCTAGATTACATGATTAAAAAATTCTAGTAGAAACCATAATTCCACCAATATTTAAATAACTATATATTTTATATATTTAAATTTTTTAATACACACCATGTATCATTCTTTAAAAATTCTTAGAGCTAAATAATTTCCTTGAGAAAAAACCCTAGCTAGAACATTACAAATAATAAACACTCATTCATGTTTTATTACATGATGACTCTCATAGGAAAAAAAATGTCCACGATAAACTTGAGAAAAAAAATCTATGTTAAGGTTTCATGTTGGTAATGTCTATAATTATATCCCTACTTTAAATTACATCCACATTGATTTTGTGGGACTTTATGGGATAAATGCACCTTTTTCTCCAACCTTTTGGTAGATAGTTTTGTTTTAAATGGCCCTCAATTATTCTATGTCAAATATTATTGATAAAAGTGGAAAATATGTTTCCAAAGTGAGCCAAAAATATCACCTTGAATGTATATTATGATGTATAGTCTCCTTATGTCCCCCTCAACCTAATTTTTATTCAAAATCTAATGTCATTAATAGTGATTTAAAATTGTATGAAAATAATGTCTTGGTATCTTATTATGTTTGTTTCATCACCTCTAAATAATTCATTATTAATTACATTTTTAATCACTAATAACCCTTGGGTTTCTAGGTTATTGTTGTTTGGAATCTCACCAAGAGTTTCTTTCCTTTTTCCTTTGAATATCCCTCCAATGTCTAAGTCCTCATTTCTAGGTCAAGTTGTTGGATCTTGAGGAATACTCTCATTATTGTGTTCCCTTTGGCCCATAACAAAGTTTAAAACCATAATTCCATTAGGGTGATTGTTTAGATCAGATTTTATAGCTTGCCACTTCTTCTATGATAATTTCTTGATGATATTATGAAACCCATAGGTCGGGTGCTCTGGAATGAGCTAAAAAAAGGTTTACTCACTTCCTTAATAAGATTGTTTTTTTTAAGGATGATTTGAATAAGGACTTGAAAAATTCTACTAAAATTTAAGTAGGGAAAAAGTGTTGGGCATAAATATTCACCTACTTTAATTTTGAAAATAAATGATTTTTTATCAATCTCCCAATCATAAGATTCACAATTATCCTATTATGGGTTGATAAATGACCTATAAATAGCATATACCATTTATAAATTAAGATTTTGTAGAGAATAATTATGTTTGGAAACTGGTGGCTAACAAAAAATCATCCACTAAGCAATCCAACCAATGTTAGCCCCACTAGGCATTTATCTTATAAAGAGTACAAATATCCCATTTCCCCTGTATTTACCCTTCTCAATATCATTTTATTTTTATAGAATCTCTCTATCAATTTTTTAAATTTATTTAGACCTAGGTTAACTCTTTACATGTTGTGACACCCTTTGTAAGTGGTCAGTCTCCTACATGGTTAAGAAGTCCACCCAATGGCAGCATAGAGTCTCCTTAAGAGGAAAATTAAACTAAATGCTATTACATTTAAATTAAGGATTTTATGTCAAAAAAATAATTTATATTAGGTAATGATTTTTCATCAATATAATATAGAAAATACATAGAGGATGGTAATGGAGAAATCTTCTTGGATGACTTCCCCCAATGAAGTTAATTTCATGAAATTTTTTAGGTATAAAATAACCTTGTATAAAATTATGTGTACATGTTGTATGTCATCAGTTGGGATTTTTTTATTTTATTTGTTAGAAATGTTGGTTCATAGTTATACACCTCATATGTTTAGCCTTGCACACTTGAATAAAATGGCAAACAAATATTAAAAAATTGCTAGTATGTCATTATATCATGGGAAGGGTTTGGCATCTAGAATGGACCAAACATAGAAAATTACTAAGAGGCATCGAGAGGGGGTATGGTGGGCTCATTAATAATTTAGACTCTACCTAGACCAAGCTGAGAGCACTTGAGGGTATATTTCTCACATGGAGAGATTATATAATTTAATCTCCATGGGATTATTGGTATAAAGAGACATAAATGCGACTATGGCATAACCAAACATGTTCAATCCACTTGGGAAGGGTTATCACATGGAATGAATAAATGCACTAAGTCACATACAAGATACTAAATATAGAAGGGGATGTGCATGACACCTTAATTCTAAATAATTTTTCAATAATAAGGGGTTAAAGGGAAGACTGTAGTGATAGGTTTTAAAGCACAAAATGCAGACACTTGTTAAGAATGCAATATTTTATGCATTTTTAAGGAAAACAACACTAATAGTATGAAAAGGGTTTATTATTTATAGGGTAAGATAGATAGTAATAAAAAGGGGTGGTGTATTGGTGGTTGTTAAATAATAGGGTTTATTTCAAAATACATGACATAACCTATTGAAAAGATGTAGGAAAACTAAAATGCAAGCCATGAAAAACACAAGGGTAAATTTGCATCCATTGGTTCTAATATAATGAAAATGCCCAAATGATCCTTGAAACCCTATATCATACACTGTAACTAGAATATCAAATACTTTTTCCTACTAAATTCATAAACCTATGGTGTCCTAATGAGGTATTCAACAAAATATTTCTAAATCTCTATGAAAAAGGGGTTTATAACACAAATATATGCCCAAGATGTCAACCATTCATAATAAAAATCTAGATATGCAATTATCATATCATGTAAAACATCTCATTGGATTTCACTAATAGGATACAATAAAGAAACACATGTATTTTCCATTAACTTGAAATAAAGTCTTACATACACCAATGTTTCAAAATGTTGCCATGGGGACAAGCATGGTAGATTTGCTCCATTTTGGATAGGGGAGACATATAGAGATGCTCTTAGAGCTTAATAATGGTTGTAAAACTATATCCACCTTATCAAGAGAGGAAAAAAATACACATAGCCATGATCTTAAACTTTGGAAGAGCCTATACTTGGAGAGAAAACAAAGACCAACAACCCCTTGAATAGGAGACAAACCTTCTATTTATACATATTTTACCCTTCTCAAATCTAAGAATGAGGGTTTCAACTTACAAAAGTGTAAAACACCCCTCCAAGTTCCACCATGATTTTCTTAGCTAGAATATTCCCCTTTTTACACCCAAAATCTTCATGTATTTGTAAGGAAAATGATTCCTTTAACTTCCTCTATAATAAATGATGAATATTTAGATCACATCCTTTGATTTCTTAGTTGGAGATGCTTTCAAATGATCTAAAAGGAGAATATTCATGGTGGAGTCAAAATAAACATCTTGTCTTCATGTGTAACTACTTGGAGATGCCCTGTACCACTTACTTTCACAACTAGAAACTCCTAGATAACTCCCCTTCCCTTTATACACACCGTGAAAGAACATGCTCTTGTAATTATGGCATGGGAATATTATGGATCCATGGATACTAAGAGTTCTTCCTTGTAATGGCCCACCTTGATCTATATTAGGTTTTAAGAGACCTATTTTGTGCCTATGAATCATGGAAACCAAGAACTCATTATATACATGGCTCTCCTTTAAATGATGGTGAACATAGTCATGAAACAAGACTACAAACTTAGAAAACCAAGTCTTTAGGTTTAAAAAAACCACTAACCAAGAGTTTGACTAGTCTTTATTTGGCCTTGGGCTCAAAATATTCATCTAGTTCCACCTAGATCATATTCAATCTTGATTCCTTGTATCAACTTTCCTTGGTTAAAAATTACTTCCTTGACCTCCATAGGAAGTCCCTTGGGCTCACCTTCACTCATTAGCTATTGGGTATCTAACTTGGGACCATTGACCTTTTGACTCCTTGTACACTATTGATATTGATTTGTATGATCAAATGTGGTTCATCAATCTACTTGGACCCACTAACACCATCCTTACTCTCACTCTATTAAATATTGAAGTACAATGGAATGCTAACCATTGATCTTTGGATTATTTGAATCCAAATGGCTATCTACCATGGCTTAAATTTGACATTTTCATGCCTATCATTTGACATATGTGTGACCATCATTGATGTCCATGTGATCATTAATTTCTAAACCCCAATGGATAATTAATACATGACCATCAATGACATCTACATGACCGTCACACTTCAAACACTAAATAGTTAACTGCTAAAATTAATTTTGACATTTGTGCACCCATCATTTGATGTCCATGTGAAAGTATTTGATGTTTTCATGAACGTCTAAGGATTTTTTAAATCCAAATGATTATTTTTTGGATCTAAAACTTGGCATTAAAATTTACATCTTGTTCTACAAGTTAATCTTTGAAGGCTTAGATATTGAGATAGAAATCTCATCAGGACATGAATTTTTGAAAATTAATATTTTGGCATTGAGAACATTGATTTGTGAGATACCACTCATATGGACCAGTTAGGACTCAAACCTAAGACCTTCCATTTATTGTTGGAGTGATCTAGCAGCTCAGCTAGTAGCCCCTCTATGGCCAACCCATCATTAGTTTAGGTTTGGCTTATTTCCAACACCCCCCTCAGGCCACACTTTAGGTACTTGGGGATCCTAGCATATATAAAATACCACATGTGAGCTACATATCATATGGACCAAGTATGACTCAAATCTAAGACCTATTTTCCATTGGAATGGTCTACCACATAAGATAATGGCCCCCTCTATGGCTAGCCCATCATCGATCTAGGTGTGGCTTATTTCTAACATGATTTCATGTGATCCTTCAACCCCCCCCCCCCCCCAAAGTAATTATGAACATACTTATAAAATGCACAAGTAAGCTGACCCATCCATTTTTGAATGATGTCTTGGTGACATTTTGTCTGTGCACAACTTGTGTAAGTCATCTTTTGATCTTTCACAGCTTTGGAACTCTACTCATTTATTAAATCAAAGGGCCTAAGGAAGTGAAATTGGAATTTGGGTCTTAAGGTGATCAGACATGAATTCAACCTGACCTTTGATAAACACTTGAAAATATGAAGTGGGCTAAACAAACTATGCATCTATGATTAACAAGGGCTCAATTGCTTTAGTGAAAATTTTGGCACTAACACTATATTTCACCTAGGGATATACACCCCCTATAAGTATGCATAGAAACCCAAAACATAAGACTAAGTTCTAATCCATTGGGTCATGAATTCAACACTTAGTCAATTTAGATCAATAGAGACTCATTAAGGCTCAACAAAACATGTCAGACTAACAAAAACATATCAAGAGCATATGAAAATGAACACACAACAAAAAACATGAAATGAAACTAGACAAGAAAGGCCCAAATCAAAGGGGTGACAAAGCAATAAAAAAAATAACACTATACAATATACAATCATCTACACAATCACATGATTAGTCAAGGAAATGTTTTATATGTGTGTCATCAATTAGTGGCTCCATAATCTCATCATCCATTAATTTATTAAACTTTTCTATCAGCATGGTGTCCAAGGTGAAGTAAATCAGTCTCTATACATACCTATAATTATATATACTAGGTTGTGATAAGATGACAAGTTGAAATAAATACTCTTTACATGATCTAAAATCTAGATAAGACCGTGCTAAAATATTTTGGTACTGCTTCAACAGTTGTAAATAAACTTGTTTTTGGGTTGAATTTACTTAAGTACCAAGGAGTGCCTTAATATCATCAATGTCATTCATGCACTCAAAGTAATACTTGAAATAAGATTGAAAACATTCATCCTTAGGGGCATAGAAGACAACCCTATCTTCATTGAATGATATTCTCTAAATAACACCTTTGTTTTCAAACCTAGCATCAAGAATGTCTAGTTATTCAACATCATTTATATTCCTAATGAGGTTACCCAATTCCACATTCATGTGTAACACTTTAGTTAGAGCACACTAATATTAAATTACATTACAATTGGTTAATTAATATACTTGTGTCATATTATCATCACAATAAAATTCATATTATTGGACACCTACCTTATTGACTGCACTCTAAAACTAATCTACAATAGTAGCATTTATCATTTTCATGGAGGTAGAAAACGTACATTGAGAGTCTTGATAATTAAACATCAAAATATAATCATCATTAGATGTAGACTCAAGATCTTCTATATCTTCATCATGTGATTTAGTAGTATCAGATGGTGGATGTGGAAGGAAGCACTTATCACACCAATCAATGTTAAAATCATAATCCATATCATTTACCTTATCATGTAATAGATCAATCACTTATTTGATAACCCCTATATTCTAATTTTTGTCATCACGTGCAATGTTTTTTGGTTCTTGATTCAAATTTTTATTTCTCTCCTAAATGGTAGACTCATGAAGGATCCATTTTACATCTCTAGCCAACTTGTATGACATTTACTTGACAACAAAATCCAAATTATTGATCATCTCCTAAGGGTTGGTTGTCTTTGTTGACTATGTTTTTTCTAGATTTACCAACTTTACATTAGCCCAATTTTTCAAGGGATTACCCACAACCTTTATATTAATCTCAATTTGGATATCCATATTGAATTCTAACTACACATTCATGGGAGCCTTATCCTTTAGGTAGTACATAGCCTTTCTATCAAAGGCATCATAATATTTGATCAAGCACATTGTATCATTGGGCCTTATGTTTTCGGGTAGCCTCATTATAGATTTTTTGAACCATGTATTGAAGTCCTGCACACACTCATTATGATTCCTTTTAATGTTTTAAAACTTATCCAAAAAGAATATTGCATCAATTCTATCACCATAATGAATTTTAAAAACATTCTTCATTTCTTCTCATGAATCAATGCATCCATAGGGAACAGAGTTGAAAAACTCTCATACATCTTCTAACATATGCACAAATAATTTAATGTACATAGAATTAGGCTCAAATTCATAATCTTCAATGATATTATGAAAATCCCTCAAATGTTGATCACCACTCACTGCATTGTTCCCTTGAAACTTTGGAAGGCATTTCCTTCATTTGGGACTTCATTAGGACAACCTTACATGTCATCAAAATTTATTGGTCTAAATTTTGGAATGTGTAATGTAGGACATTCATTCTCATTGTTATCCCTATCCATCATGATTTTTTTAATTGAAGGTTCATAAATAAATGGCAAAGGGATGTGAGGGGTGAATGAGATGGACTTATAGGATCAAGCTTGGGAGGGGATTCATCTAGTTGAGAAGGAGATGGATAATAAATTGAAATGTATGATTTTAAATCATCAAGAGAGCTATGATAATATTTAATAATAGAAAATTCAATAAATAAAAGTTTAGATTTACCAGAATCTTGAAAACCCAAGAAATTCTTTGTAGGTGCACTATGCTCTTCAACTGGCCTCCAAACATGTATCCTTATTTATTGATGAACAACTAAGGGTGAGAATTTTTTTTGATGGGTCTCCTTTGAAGTAAAACCTTAGTCCTTCCATATTTACAAGAAAAATAAATCTTAAAGTTGAATATATTTGAAGTGGGCACTAATCTTTCTTTGAAACTAGATGATTTTTTGGAGTCACCACTAGAATCAAACTTCTAGAATATAACCATTTAAAAAATTGAAATTATACATGCTAAAACCATTTCTTGTTGAAATTAGTGATAATATATGAAATTAAATACAATTGAGACTTTTATATTCATGTTCAACAAGGGGAGACCACCTCAAATATGACAAATTTCCCACTTTTTGTAACAAATTCAATAGATGTTGATTATCAAATCTCTCAAATTGCTGGCACATCTCTAGTAGACTATTGCAGTATTGATAGCTAAGATAGAAAACATGTTCAAATAACCTTAACTTTAAAACTTATGAGATATGAATAAATAATGTCTAAAATTGTAGCTCAAATTATTTTAGCAAATATTTCATAGCATATAACTTTTCAAACCTAAATTTACAATCATCATCTCTTTGCAAGAGTCCCCACCAACACAAGTATCCAAGACTTCAACTTAGTCCCCAATAATGGTGCCAATTGAGTATTGGTTCCTATTTGTACACCTCATATGCTCAACCATAAACACTTGAATAGAATGGTAAACAAAGATGAAAAACCCACTAGTATGTCATTGTAACTAGGGTAGGGTTTGGCATCTAGAATGGACTAGATGTATAAAATGACTAAGAGGCATTGACATATGGTATAGTTAGTTCCCTGCTACTTCTATCTTTTCCTAGACCAAGGTGAGAGGACCTAAAGGGTATCTTGCTCACATGGATAGATTCTAGAATGCAATCCCCATATGGATTATTGGCACAAAGAGAGATAAATGCGACTAGGACATAACCAAACTGTCAGGATCTTGCTCCTCAATTAGAGCACATGTGATTACCTCTTGTATTAGCAACTAAACACAGAATTTAACCAGAAGTAACAAGTAACTAGAAATATGAAACAACACAAGAATATGAGAGACAATACACAATTGTATTAATAATCACTCAGAAGAAAATACAATAAAGAAGATGCCACTTCTTCTTCCACCTCAAAGGCTTGCCACACCTCAAGACCTTCTTCCCTCTCTCTCTCACAGTCCCAACAATCAACTCCAATATAGAATTGATGTTCACCTCCACCAGTCAGTAACAATGCTGCCAGTACACCAAGTACACAACCATACTCCAAGTAGATCTCCTGCTCTCTACTGTCATCTACAAATCACTAAACCTTACTCACCATTGTAGATCTCCAAAAGAAGCCATGCACACCTACTAACCAACATTATACATACATGAATAACCCTTCTTATTCTCCAAACCAGCACCCACACTTAGTACTGTGGCACTAAGAGGAACACACCATTGCTCTCCTCTCTCTGAAGTAGCTTATTTTGCTCTCTTACTCTCTAGCACTAACCTACAATACAACCCATGAGTCTATTATATAGATCTCATGCATACAATAACTATACTATCTTAATTACAATAATTAGATGCACAACTCAAGACTATAACTAGCCTTTAACATGTAAACTAATAGTCCAAAAATAGACTCTCCAGAATCAACATGCAAACTGCATGTTCACGCACAGGTTGCCGACGTCGGCTCCTCCCTGACCGATGTTGGCCGACTGGTAATCGACGCCAGTTGCTTCTTCACTACTATCTGACCGATGTCAATTGATCAAACCGATGTTGGTTGCCCTATAACTCATTCTGCAACTCTCTGCAACCTCCGTAACTCCTCTTGTTTGCATCTTCATGAAGCTTTTAGCTCCACAACCTAACACAAACTTGTTCAATCCACTTGGGAAGGATTGTCACATAGAATGAACAAATGCATTAAGTCACATACAAGCTACTAAAGATAGATAGGGATGTAAATGCAAATTTCATTCTAAATAATTTTTAAACAACAAGGGGCCAAAAGGAAGACTGTAGTACTGGGATTTAAATCACAAGATATAGACACATGTTAAGTATGCAATATGTTATGCATTTGTAGGACAAATAACACTTATAGTATGCAAAGGGTGTATTATTTATAGGGTAGGATAGTTAGATAATAATGAAAATGGGTGGTGTGTTGGTGGTTTTCAAATAGCAATGTTTCTTTCAACATACATGACATCACCTATTATAAATATGTAGGAAAACTAAAATTCAAGCCATGAAAAATATAAGGGGAAATTTGTGTCCATTAGTGTCAATAGAATTCAAATACCCAAATTATCCTTGAAATCGTAGAACATATACCAAAACTAAAATCTCAAATAATTTCTCCTATTAAATTTATGAACCCAGGGTGCCCTAATGAGGTATTCAAAAAAAAAATTCTAAATCTCTATGAAAAAAGGGGTTTATAACCCAATTCTATGTCTAAAATGATAACCATACATAAGCACAAAACTATATATCCAATTATCATATCATGTAAAACATCTCATTGAATTTCACTAACAAGATACAATAAAGAAACACAATTATTTTCCATTAACTTGAAAGAAAATCTTACATACACTTATGTTTAAAAATGTTTCCATGGGGAAAATAATGGTGGATTTGTTCTAGGTTGGATAAGGAAGACATATAGAGATTATCTTAGAGATTGATAATGGTTGTAAAACTATAACCACCTTAGCAAGAGAGGAAAAATACACATAGCCATGATCCAAAAATTTGGAAGAGCCTATACATGGAAAGAAAAACAAAGACTGACAACCCATAGAATAAAAGACAAGCCTTCTATTTATACATTTTTTACCCTTCTCAAATCTTGTAATGAGGGTTACAACTTCCAAAAGTGAAAAACACCCATCCAAGTTCCACAAAGATGCTTTTAGCTAGAATATGCCATTTGCCATGCCCAGAATCTTCATGTATTTGTAAGGAAAATGATTCCTCTAACTACCTCTACAAGATATGATGAAGATTCAGATCACATCCTTTGATTATTTAGATGGAAATGCTTTCAAACAATTTAGAAGGAGAATATTAGTGGTAGAGGCCAAAAAAACTTCTTTTCTTCATGTGTAAATTCCTAGAGATGCCCTGCACCACTTGCTTACACAACTAGAAACTACTAGATAGCTCCCATTCCCTTTATGCACACCATGGAAGAACCTGCTCTAGCAATGATGGCATGGGAATATTTTGGATCCATGGTTACTTGAGATATCTTCCTTAGAGTGTCCCACCTTGATCTATATTGGGTTTTAAGAGACCTATTTTATCCCTGTGCATCATAAAAACCAATAACTCATATATATGTGGTTATCTTTTAAATAATGGTGAAAACAATCACAAAAAGAGCCTACAAACATAGAAATTCAGGTTTGTAGGCTCAAAAAACAAATTGTGAACCAGAAGCTTGACTAAGATTTTATTGATGCCTTGTGCTCAAAATATTCATTTGGATCCACCTAGATTGTACTTGATATTGATTCCTTGTATCTACTTGCTTTGGTTAAAAATTACTTCCTCAACCTCCATTGGAAGTCTGTTGGGCTCTCCTTCACTCATTGGCTATTGACTATCTAAATTGGTCCCATTTACCATTAAACTTATCTTACACCATTGATCTTGATTTGTATGATCAAACATAGTTTGTTGATCTAACTGGATCCATTGATACCATCCTTGCTCTCACTCTGTTAGATCTTAAAGTAGGATGAAATGTTGTCCATTGATTTTTAGAATATTTAAATCCAAATGGATATCTATCATGGCTTGAATTTGACATTTACAAACCCATCATTTGAGGTATGCATGACTTTCATTGATGTTTATGTGATCATTAATCTTTAAACTCCAATGGATAATTACTAAGATTTATTTTGACATCTTCATGAACATCAATGATGTCTATGTGACCATCAATGATGCTTGCATGACCATCACACTTTGAACACCATAAGCTTAATTTCTAAGATTAATCTTAACATCTATGAAACCATAATTTAATTTCCACATGAAAGTATTTGACATCTTCATGAATGTCTAAGGATTTTTTAAATCTAAATAGTTATTTTCTAGAGCTCAAACTTGACATTCATGTGCATGTCTTGTTCTACAAGTTAATCTTTGAAGGCTTAGATATTGAGATAGAAATCTCATTAGGACATGAATTTTTACATAGTAATATGTTGACATCAAGAACATTAATTCCATGTGATCCTTTAGCCCCATGAGTATTTTTGAGCATACTTATAAAATGCACAAGTAAGTTGACCCATCCATTTCTACATGACATCCTGGTGACATTCTAGCTCTTCACAACTTATGTAAGTCATATTTTGATCCTTCAAACCTTTAAAAATATGCTCATTTGTTAAATCAAAGCACTTAAGTAAGGTAAATTGGAATTTGGGTCTTAAGGTGATCAAACATTAATTCAACTTGACTTCTAACAAACACTTGAAAACAATAAGTGGGAGAAACAAACTAAGCATCTATGCTTAACAAGGGCTCAATTTATTTAGTGAAATTTTGGTCACTGACACTGGCTCTCACCCAAGGATGTACACCCCTTATAGGTGTGTAGAAAACCCAAAAATGTAATACTATGTGCCAATATATTAGGTCACAAAGTCAACACTTAGTCAATTTATATCAATAGAGACTCATGAAGGCTCAACAAAACATGGTAGACAGATAAAAATAGATCAGGAGGATATAAAAATGAACATAAAATTAAAAAAACACAAGGAAACTATACAAGTAAGGCCCAAATGAAAGGGGTGACAAATTAACAAAACAACATGACTAAACACTATATAATTATGTACATAATCATGAGATCAGTCAAGGAAATGTTTTATATGTGTGCCATCAAATGATGGCTCTAAAATCTCATCATCTCTTAATTTATTAAGCTTTTCCAAAAGTTTGGTGGCCAAGGTGAACTAAATTAATCTCTACACATGCCTAGAAGTATTTATGCTAGCATGTGATAGGATGACAAGTTGAAACAAATACTCTTTAAATGATCTAAAATCTAGATAAGACCATGCAAAAATATTTTGGTTCTCCTTTAGTGGTTGTAAATAAACTTGTTTTTGGGATGCAATCAGGTAAGTACCAAGTAGGAGTGCCTTAGGATCATCAATTTTATTCATGCACTCAAAGTACTACTTAAAATAAGATAAAACACTCATCCTTAAGGGCATAGAATACATCCCCAACTTCATTGAATGACATTATCCAAACAACACCTTTATTGTCAAATCTAACATCAAGAATATCTAGTTGCTCAACAACATCCATATTCCCTATGAGGTTACCCAATTCCACATTTGAGTGTAACACTTTGGTTCTTCAATTACATCATGGTTGGGTAATTCATATGCTTGTTTCATATTATCATTGAAAATAAATTAATAGGGTTGGACACATACCTTATTGACTGCACTCCAAAACTGATCTATAGTAGTAGCATTCATCATTTTCATGGAGGTATAAAACATAGGGGAGTCTTGATTATTAAACATAAATATATCATCATTATTAGATCAAGACACAAGATCATCCATATATTCATCACTTGGTTTATCATTATCACATGGGGAATGTGGAAGGAAGAACTTATCACACCAATCAATGTTAAGATCATAATTCATAGCATTTAGATTGGTGTGTAATAGATTAGGAAATTCTTTGATAACCCATACATTATTATTACTGTCATCATGTGCAATCTTATTTAGTTCTTGATTAAAATTTTGATTTCTCTCCTAAATGGTAGACTCGTGAGGGATCCCTTTTTCATCTCTATCTAAATTGTATGACATTTGTTTTATAAAGAAAACTAAATTCTTAATTGTTTCCTTAAGGTTGGTTGTCTTTTTAAACTATGTTTTTTCTAGGATGAATTGTATCACCATACTAAATTCTAAAAAACATCATCTCTTCCCATAAATCAATATATCCACAAGGAAGGGAGTTAAACCACTCTCGTACATCTTCTTCTAGAATATACATAAATAATTTAATGTACACATCCTCATGCTCAACCTCATAGTATTTAGTGATAATGGGAAAGTCTCTTAAATGCTAATCACCACTCACTGCATTATTCCCTTGAAACTTTAGAAGGCATTTCCTTAATTCATTTGGGACTTCATTACAATAACCTTCCACATCATCAAAATAGATTGGTCTAAATCTTGGAATGCAGAATGAAAGATGTTCATTCTCATCTTGATCCCTATGCCCCATGATTAGTTTAATGGGAGGTTCACAAATAAACGGTGAAGGGATGTGAGGGGGTGGATGAGGTAGACTTGTAGGATCAATCTTAGGAGGGGATTCAATTAGTTGAGGAGATATATAATAAATTAGAATGTATGATTCTAAATCATCAAGAGATCTATGATAATATTCAACAATAAAAAGTTCAACAAATAAAAGTTTAGATTTACTATAATCTTGATAGCCCAAGCAGTCCTTTTTAATTGCACTATGCTCTTCAATAGGCCTCCAAACTTGTCTCCTTCTTTCTTGATGAACACCTAAGTGTGAGACAAGTTTCTCTATCTTTACAAGAAAAATAACTCTTAAATATGAAGATATTCAAAGTGGGCACTTATTTTTCTTTGAAACTAGATGAATTTTTAGAGTCACCACTAGAAGCAAGCTTCTAGATTATAACCATTTACAAACTTACAGTGATACATACTGAAACCATATCTTTCTAAAATTAGTGATGATGTATTAAAGTAAAGATAATGACACTTTTAGATTCATGTTCAACAAGTGAAGACCACCTTAAAAAATGACAAATTTACCACTCTTTTTAATAAATTTATTAGAAGTTAATTATCAAATCTCTCAAATTCTTGGCACGTCTCTAGTGGATTGATACAACATTGACAACCAAGATAGAAAACATGTTCAAAGAAATTCAACTTTCAAACTCATGAGATATGAATAAATAATGTCTAAAAATGTAGCGTAGATTATTTTAGAAAATATTCCATTGCAAGTAACTTTTCAAGCCTAAATTTATAATAATTATCTCTTTACAAGAGTCCTTGGCAACGCAAGTGACTAGGACATCAATTTAGTCCCCAATAATGGTGCCAGTTGAGAGTTAGTTCCTATTTTTACACCCCATAGGTTTATCCCTGCACACTTGAAGAAAATGGCAAACAAAGATGAAAAATCCATTAGTATGTCATTGTAGCTGATGAAGGGTTTGGAATATAGAATGGACTAGACATATAAAATGAATAACATGCATTGAAAGAGGGTATTGGTCAGTTCCCTGATACTTCTAAATCTACCCAGACCAAGGTGAGAGGACATAAATGGTAGAATTTTCACATGGAAAGGTTTTATAATTCAATCTCCACGGGGATTATTGGTACAAAGAGACACAAATGTGACTAGGGCACAACCAAACTTGTTCAATCCACCCAGGAAGGGTTGTCGCATAAAATGAATAAATACACTAACTCAAATACACACTACTAAAGATAGATGGGGATGTACAAGCAACCTTCATTCTAAACAATTTTTCAAAAAGATGGGGTTGAAAGGAATACTACAGTACTAGGCTTTAAGTCACAAGATGTAGACACATGTTAACTATACAAGATTTTATGCATTTACAAGGAAAATAACACTTATAGTATGTAAAGGGTGTAATATTTGTAGGGTAGGATATGGTAGAATAGTTAGATAATATTAATAATAAGAGGTGGTGTTATGGTGGTTTTCAAATAGAAGGGTTTATTTCAGCATACATGACATCACCAATTATAAAGATGTAGGAAAACTAAAATTCAAGCCATGGAAACTACAAGGGGAAATTTGTATCTAGTGGTGCCAAGAATGAAAATGCCTAAATGATCCCTAAAATTCTAGAACATACACTAAAACTAGAATCTCAAATACTTTATCCTACTAAATTCATGAACCTATGGTGCCCTAATGAGGTATTCAACAAAATATTTCCAAATCTCTATGAAAAAAGGGGTTTATAACCCATATCTATGCCCAATATAATAACCATACATAAGCACAAAGCTAGATATCCAATCAACATATAATGTAAAAAATCTCATTTCATTTCATCAATAGGATATAATAAATAAACACAAGTATTTTCCATTAACTTTAAATAAAATCTTACATACACCAATGTTTCAAAATGTTTCCATGGGGACAAGCATCATAGATTTGCAACATTTGGATAAGGGAGACATATAGAGATGCTCTCAAAGCTTGATAATGGATATACAAATGCAACCACCTTAACAAGAGATGATAAATACACACACATCCAATATCTCAAAATTTGGAAGAGCCTATAAGTGGAGAGAAAAATAAAGACCATCAAACCCTCAAATAGAAGACAAACCTTCTATTTATACATTCTTTACCCTTCTCAAATTTGGGAATGAGGGTTGAAACTAAAAAAAGTGAAAAAAACCCATCCAAGTTCTACCAAGATGCTCTTAGCTAGGGTATTCCCTTTTCCATGCTTGGAATCTTCATGTATTTGAAAGGAAAATAATTCCTCTAACTATCTCTGCAAGAAATGATGAAGACTCAGACCACATCCTTTGATTTCTTGGCTGGAGATGTTTTCAAATGAGATGGATGGAGAATATTCATGGTGGAGGCCAAACAAAACTTCTTGTCTTCATATGTAACTACTTGGAGATTCCCTAAACGACTTGCTTACATAACTATAAAGTGATAGACACCTCCCCTTCCCTTTATACACCCCATGGAACAACCTAATCTTACAATGATGGAATGAGAATATTCTAGATCCATGACTACTTGAGAGATCTTTCTTGGAATGGCCCACCTTGATCTATATTAAGATTTAAGATACCTAATTTTATTCATGTGCATCATGGAAAATAGTAACTCATTGTATAGGTGGCTCTCCTTTTAATAATGGTGACCATAGTCACTAAAAAAGATTACAACCTTAGAAAATTGGGTCTATAGGTTAAAAAAAACCTTGAACTAGGATATTTACTAAGCTTTACTAGTGATTTTGAGATATAAATATTCATTTGCCTAAACCTAGATTATATTCTATCTTGGTTCCATATATCTTCTTTTATTGTTTGAAAACTAATTCCTCAACCTCCATTAGAAGTCATCTTGATTGCCTTCACTCATTGGTTGTTGACTATCTGAATCAAACCCATTGACCTTTCAATTCCTCTCACATTTTTTAATCTTTATTTGGATGATCAAATATTGTTCATTGATATTCTTTAACCCATTGATACCGTCCTTTCTCTTTCTCCATTATATCTTTAAGTACGATGGAATGCTGATCATTAATTTATGGATTATTTGAATACAAATGGCTATCTACCGTGGCTTAGATTTGATGTTTACATGCCCATCATTTGACATCCACATGAATATCATTGGTGTTCACATTACCATCAATATTTTAACCCCAATTCATAATTTATAATATTTATTTTGACATCCATATGACCGTCAATTATGTTTACATGATTGTTAATGATGTTTGCATGACCGTCATACTTTGAACACCAAACAATTAGTTATTAAGATTAATTTTGACATCTATGTGCCTATCATTTGACATCCACATGAATGTCTTTGACATTTACATTAATGTCTTAGGATTTTTTAAATCTAAATATTTATTTTATAGAGCTCAAACTTTACATTCATGTACATGTCCCATTTTGTAAGTTAATCTTTGAAGGCTTATATCTTGAGATATAAATCTCATCAAGACATGAATTTTTGTAGAGTAATATATTAGAATCGATAACATTGATTCCATGTGATGCTTTGACCTCCTAAGGATTTCTGAGCATACTTATAAAATGCACAAGATGACCCATCTATTTTTGCATGGCATCCTGGTGATGGTCTAGTTATTCACAGCTTGTGTAAGTCATCTTTTGATCCTTAAAATATATGTAAATCTTATCATATATTAAAATCTAAGTCATAAGGTGATCAAAAATGAATTCAACTTGACCTCTGACAAACACTTTAAAACATGAAGTGGGCTAAGAAAAACTAGGCATCTTTGGTTAACAAGCGCTCAGTTACTTCAATGCAATTTTGGACACTAACAAACATACAGTTAATATTTAAGTGTTTCTTCAGTAGTCTGATTCAAAATGTATTTCATATAATGTATCAAACTTTTCCATTTCTCATGAAGATAGACAAGTTGAAGCCAGTATTTTCATTTTCATGTATTGTTTCCACTTTATTTTTTGCCCAGATAAAGATCCATCACATCATGTTTTTTTGGTTTTGATTAACATTTATTAATCCAATGACAAAGAGGACACCCAGTCTAAAACCTATTTTAATAGATTTAAGGGTATTAGATATGGAATTGAATTTAATTAGGTTATATAATTTCAAAAAATGTAATGAATTTTAAGAAATGAATGAGTAAAAAACCATTACACATGTAATAAAAAGATTGGTAGAATGGAACAAATTATATTTAATAAAAAAAGTTAAAATTCCATGTGTAGAATGAAAATTAAGCCAAGGAATGCATAGTCCAATGATAATAAATGTTAAAAATCATGACCAATTCTTATATATTTTAGTCTCATCAGACAACATATGGAAAGAAATTTCCCCTTATCAGAGAGGCATAAACATCCTAACTAATTTACCTAATCTAGGAATTGACTATTTTAGAATATATTCTTGAGACATGTGGGTATTCAGGATGTTGTAGACATGGTTGATTAGGAAAGAATAAAATGGCCTCTCATTTGGTTATTGTGTGAGTGCCAATTTATTTATCTCCCTTACCATATTAGGTGCCTTACACTATATCATTAAAAAGAAGTAGTTATAATAAATTGTTACAAATGTATATAATTATAATAATGGTTCATCTTCTACTCATGTGATAGTTTCAATTCCTTTTAGGTGTGATGGTTATCCTTCCATTGGTGTTGCATTTACGACATATTCGTTGACATAATTTAGAACTATATAATGCCACCTACAATATCATGCAATAGAATATCTATGGTATGTGCATGTTAATTCATGCATATAACTAAAATTTTCATGAGGTTATTCTCAACATTGAATAAGCACATAAAGACACTACATATGATATATGAGGGTAACACATTACCGTTATGATTCATTTTTGTGTTGAGAAATCATGTAAGAGTACATATGGTATCTATGAATGTTTAAGTGATACATAGACTTCATGAGGGATATGCAAGAATGAAAAAAATGTGATATGTGTGAAATCTATCCTTAATGTCTTGAATTAACTTGGGGTGATTTAAATAATTTGAAAAATGCACAAAGACATACCATAAATATAGATTAACTTAGTTATTTTGGCATGACCTAAATTTTTTGGGTACTCCAATTGTTGACCATTATAACTTTTTGGAAAGATAACCGTACCATCTTGAGATTTACATAGATAAATGTAGAGAAGCATGTTTAGCCACAAAAACACTTTTATAAACTCTAAAGCTCACCTACAATGTTTTTAATGTCTAACATCAAGAGTTGTCTAGTAACCTAGAGAAGAGTTATGTCTTTGTACTTTGGTATGTGGGTGTTGAACTTGATGCATCAGATATTAACATTAGAAAAAGTGTAGATTTGAAAACACTTAATAAATATGTTAAGATCTATCATCTCAAATCCTATTTGATCATAAATATCCATTCCTTGGGGATGCTCATCATTTACACCCGAAATCATGGCCATGATAGAAAGGCATTATCGTGATGACTTTTTGACAATCTATAAGTTTCACCTAGCTGACTTGTGATTATTTTAATATGGTTGAGGTCCTCGATGATAAGGTAGGTGCCTATAGACACCTAAAATTAGACCATGTCTACATTAACTATTTTGCATCATCAATCAATCAAATATTGTTTCTTTTAATCAACCCAAATTTGTAAATCTAGAAATTATTTTTGTCCAAAATCATAATAATACATCCTTAAGCATTGTATTACATTTTATCTTATCATCAATTTTTTTAAATACATCCTAAACTAGATGAAAACTTTGTAATTATAGCTCTAGATCAATTAAATTAAACATTTTTTTGATCTTATAAGTTAAAAAAATCCACACAAGTCATATCCATGATTATTAACTAATCAAATCAAATCATTTGGATAATTTAATCCTGAGCATAAAATCCATAGAATTGTCTAATTTTATAATTATCTAAATTCTAAAAATTAATCTATTTGGTCGTTATTTAATGACATTACCCAAATTTGTCTAATCCCCCTAAAAAATCTCAAACTTTAAGGCAAAGGGAAAGTGACCAGTAAAATTTAATTTTTAATTCAAATGTCACACCTCATTCAAATCCAAATATGATTTATCTTCATTATTCATTAATGTAATTAATTACACACTCCAAACATTCATAAGTGTATTTCTTACATAATCAACCCTAAATTTTAATTTCTTATCATCCACAAATTGACAAATTATCCACCCTTCATTTTGAGATCAATCCAATGGTTGAAATCAATTTAAAAATTATATATATTGAGGGGTCACCACATATTTAAATCAATCCTTTTTATGACATTGAAGTTTTTTAAAAGTAATTATTAGGTAATTTATCAATTCACATTGTTCAATCAAAATATCATCTTTACTAAGGTAAGTGTTTCCAATTTTCTCCATGTGCTCCCTAAGTTTCTGCAACCACATCCAACTGTAATCTGATCACAATATCTAAAATTAAAGAGGGGATCAATATCATCTTTATTAAGGTCATGGTGATGAATTTACTTATTTCCTTTCGGTGAAACTCATCCTAGGTATAAGATTCATTTATTTAGTTGACAACTTGAATTGTGTTTTATTTTGATTCATTTACTAACTTGAAATTTTATATTATTATTTGTTTCGTGTATGCATTTTAGCACACTTATTGGTATTTAATCACCACACAATAATAATTGAATTCATCCTAGAATTTGTTTCAAATAATTAAAATCTAAATTGAATCAAATTTTATCAAAAAAACTAAAATTTCATTTCCAATGTTTGACGGGTTTGCCCTATTGATTGATGGGTTTTATAATGAGAATAGTAGGATCTCCCTACATATATATTCTTTCATATTTATATTTTTTGGTGTATATGCATCATTAAGTCTTCCTTGTTTAGCATTGAATTCACCCTATTATTTATTTTTTACCTTCTATTGGTGGTTTTGCCCATCTATTTTCTATTTTTTGCACATCACTAAGTTTTCCTTATTTAGGATCATGTTTGCCTTGTGTATTATGGTTTTTCCCTACTATTAGTAGTTTTCATGCTATAAATAGATTCACTTATCTATTTTTATTTTTGTGCATTGTTATTTGAATTTTTTTAGCTTTAGGTTTATCCTATGTATCGATAATATTTCCATATGTATAAAATAGATTGTAGTAGTCTATTTTTTAATTTTTAAATCATTAATGAGTTCACCCTATGTAGTAATAGTTTCTCCTTGTGGATTGATGAGTTAGCATTGTTAGTAAAGGTTTTTGTAAACCCCATAAAAACATGCTAATTTTTATATTATGTGTGAAGAAGGATAAAGACCCATAATTCAAACATACTCATAAAATAGTTCAAGTCTTTATTTAGTTTAAAATTATGTATCTATAAGAGAAATAAAGACTAAGTTATACATTGCATTCATTATTATTAAAATATGAAACAAATGCAAACAAAACAGAGTGTAGAATACACATGGAACAAGTATAAAATGCATTTGAAAAAACCATTATGAGATCTCTATATTAATCTCTATCTTTTTAAACCTCCTTTCGATAACAACTGATAATTATTTTTAGAACTTTACAATACATTATCATTTCAAATTCCATCCATTTAGTTAAATATCAAATGAGTCTTTTCACATTCCATAAAATTTTTAAATACATATAGAAGCTGAATACATTTAAAATTAAATATGTTAAATAGGATGATATACATCCTACTCATGCATGCATCTACACTTTATGATTTTGCAATTCTATTTTACTATCAACACATAATTAGACTTAAATAGTTATCTCATCCCAAAATAAAGTCATAAGAAGGGTGCCTTGAATTGGAGTTAATAAAAATTCCAATGATGAGGGGGTGTTCTAAAACATTTATTTCTTTAATCACTAAAGGTATCATTTTTTAGTTTTCCCCTATTGCACACTATTTACCTATGGTTGTAGGTTTTCAACTATCATACCAATATACTATCAATCTAGTTTTCTAGTACATTGGCATAACCATGTGTCTACCATTTACATGTTTTAAACCAACCTTGATTATATCCTAATGCTTATGGCCTTCGTTACTAGAAAAAATGTAAAAAATTTAAACTAGAGTATGTGTAGTGCCTAAAGAGAAGGTGAAGGCATATGTTACATTACTGAAACTAAGAGAGACTATGGAGATGATGTTATTATATTTATTGGTAAAAAAGTCATGAATACATAATCTAATTCTAGAAGAATTTGTTAAATTTAGATGTCTTTCTAATTAGATATATCAATCCTTTTCTACTAGAGCTCCTACTGGTGTTGGTTTAGTGGGATAAATTTGGGATCCTAGATGATCTCGTCAATGGAGCTATCCAAATTGGAAGTCTTAATTTGACATCATCTAATTAATGAAAACTTCCCACACCATACTGATCATATTTCATAATGGTACGTATCACCCCATAATATTTCAAATTTCATAATCTTATGTGACTATTAGGACTGCCTTAGAGTGTGACACCTTCTATAGGATTTGTTATAATAAATCCTCTTGTCTATTTTTAAGCATCTACATTGAATTCATACAATTTTATTACATAACATATCATTTTCATGTTCATATAAATTTCATGATATTATCTCTTAATGTATATGATTGCATCACTACAACATTTAACTCATCAGATATAGTTGATTGATCCCCCATTACAACTTTTGCTTTGTCTAAATTATTAAACTCTAGCTTCTCCTTACTCCATGTGATTTTTAGTTGTTGTTTCCATTCAATAATGATCTTATCCATATGTTGATATTAGATTGTAATAGTGTCTAAAAGAAAATTGTACTATTTGTAGAGCTCAAAAATAGCCTATGTATCTACCTTCAGGTTTTGACGTTGTGTGTGAATTTATTGAATCTTATGCATAATGAGTTATTATTTTGTTAGATTAGATAAAGGGTTTGTGAATTTATTTCCCTCAAACATTAATTGGTCACCAAATAATTTAGTGACAAAAGTGGGACAAGTGTCATCAATCAATTTCCTAGCTTTGATGAAGTAGAGGTGCATGTATGTCTTTTCCTGCCTTAGTTGTGATGCCTCTTATTCTAGTGTATAAGAATTCTATGTGATAAAATCATGGAATGCACTTATTCCTTCAATTATTTTTTATAAATGAAACACTAAACATAAAGTGATTCTTCCTTCAACATTTTTTCAAGGGATAAATTAAAATCCATGAACATCATAATTACCATATTTATTTATGCCATTAGAAGTTGGAATGTTATCCATTGTGATGAGGTTACAAGACATCCCCTAACAATTTTTTAGATAATTATGGTTTATGTTTGGATGCCTTATTTTGTAAACCCCCTTGACTAGACCCTGATTCTTTTGATGTGTAATGTGGCTACTAGACCTTAGGTATCACCACATTCTTGGTGAGTTATGATTACTATTGTGTTATGACTTATACCCATGTTTTGTGAAATGATTATACCTTTATTTTTGTAGATACTTATGACTAGTCTTAAAAACTTTAGCTTTATCCCACTTTTGAGTTTCGTCCCCTTTATTTTTGAGCACTTATTTCTTTTCCTCCTCTTTTTCTACCTTTTCATTGTGTTAGCTTTGGCATTATCTTTCAACATTGTTTACACTTCTTGATTTGGTAAATATTTCTCCTTAGTCACAACTTATTCATCCTTATTTTTTTTCATTCCTTTTTCCTCTTCCTCTACTCCTCATCCTTAGTAGTGTCATGTGATGATTATTCCTTCATCTTAATTTTTTCCCATTTCCCTTCCTTAGTTTACTCCTTTATACCCTAGTTTACAAATACCTTTTAAGCCTTCTCCTTCTTGATTTAATCCTTAGTATCTTTCTCATATGCTATGATATATCATTTCATGGTTGGGTTTTTACTATATGGTTGTGTAGTCTATTATATCTCCTATATAGGATTCAAAGGATTTGGATATGAGAGTGAATGCATAGTAGAGGAAGACGAGGTTGATTTGACAATGATAAATCAGTGTGATGGTTATGTCTATTTAGATGGAATAATGTATTCTTAAACCTATTAAAATCTTGGATCATTTCCTATTATTATTATTCTATAATTTGAGTGTCATGCAACTCAACTTCCTCCACTATATCTGGTTCATCAATGGAACCCATAAACTCTTCAATAGTTGGTGATAATCATGGTGTAGTATTATTCCTTGGATTGCATATCAAAGGTTTTTATGGGATTCCTTGTTATTAATGGCTTTTTTTTATCCTTTAAGACCCTTTACCTAGTGCTTCCTAAAAAATCACAACCATCTTGTGTGTACATTCTTACTCTTATATCATTTTATCAATAATTATGGATGTATAGGCATGGGAATGTACACCACAAGGATACCAAGAATATTATTTCACACTTGACAAGTGAACACTAATTTCTAATTTTAAAAAAAACTTTTTCTTCTTCTTCCTCATAGACCTTAGTGCTTATGTACTCAATCATTGACTTATACACATCCTCCCAATTGATTCCTATTTGGGTAAGATCTATTATGAAATGATCTTTAGGACATTCCTATAAAAAATCCATGGTTTAGTATTATCTATATTATTATTTGGTAGAGGTGGTGATGATCTACATGTTGGTTCCTTATTATTTCCCATAGTGATTTAACTTTTTAGGGTTATGAAATTTAAGCCCTAGGTTTTTAAAGGGTCTAATTATAGCAAATTAGGATAGAAATATGTAATAAATAAAATCATTGATTTGTAATATAATTGAATTAGTTTTACCCTTATAATAATATCAATAATTAATTAAAATAAGTACTTAGCTAGAAATCGATTCAAAATGGATATCTCAAGGATTTAAATTGGGATATAGGTTGATCTTAGTGTTAGAGATAAGATCTACATGTCAAAACCCTTCCTCGACTATAACACCCTAAGTAGACAGTAACATGATGTGGTGTTAGTATCCCTATTTTAGCACTAGTGTCATTTTTGTATAACTATTCTAAGCTTTTAGGTGCACCTTTATCCGGGTCTACCAAGCTTGTTCTTGTGTGCATGAGTTTTAGTTCCCTATAAGTGATATGTTTTGACTAATTTTGTATGTAAACCTTAAGCCTATATGTTCCTAGGGAATTCAATTGGCATAATTATCAAAGTTTGTTTTTGATGGGGTAATATGTATATCCTCAATACTTTTTTGTGATAAGATTTTCCTACATACCAATACTCTAAGAAAGATCAATCTAGATGTAGTTCTCCCCACCTAAATGATGATGAAAGGGTAAGTGAAGCTAATATGAATGATGATTTGAGTGCTTTGAATTTTATCTATACTATAATTATGATTAATGAGAGATTAAAAATGTTCTATATGGTTATATGCATAGTTATGTAGAATAAGATTGATAACCTTAATCATGCACAACTTTTTTTGAGTTTGTTTATGTAATTTGTGTTTGATTTCCATCTAGTGGATAAAAGTCTAAAAGTCATGTATATATATTTTTATAGTGATTTTGTGGGTCTTAAAATATGTATATATCAAACTTAGGTTGTTTCCCATTTAAAAAAATATATTTTGAGACAAAAAGAAGGGAAATGAATAATAACACCCAAACTGTGACACTAACACCATGGGGTGATACTATATAAATTATGGTGTTAGTGTCTAGGTGGAAAAACTAAAGATGCTAGGTGATAAGATGTTAATGTGATGGTCTATTATTAAATTAAGGATATTCAAGTATGTGTGTAGCCTACACAAAGGCTGGATAAGTGTTTAAATAGGCCCTAAGATAGGTCTAGGGTTAAGCTAGGATGGGTGGTCTCAACTAACACTCTTATCACTCAAGTGTCATTTTAGATGATTATATCCCCCCCACCACCATTTATTCTATAAATATTGAAAAGTGAAATGACTAGGATAAAGGAAAAACAATCATACCTAGCCTACCTAAGAGGAAAAGTTAGTTTGGATATGAGTATGTGAAGAATGCTCTATTACATATCCTATAAATGAAATGTGTATAGATCAATCCTTAAGAGATATCAAAATAAAAAAACAAAACAAAGTAAAGAGATAAAACATTGGAAATTAATGAATAAACCTCATTGGTTACATGAAATAATGAATAAAATTGGTGTAAACCTATGTGTGTGCATGTACATAATGATCAATCAATGAATAACTTGGACTGGAATGATGACTTATTCATTCCCCATGTGTGGGCAGATCAATAATTCAATCCAATTTTGAATCCATAATTTAAATATTGGAATATAAATTAATTATGTGGGGGTTAATAAGTCTTCATAAAATTTATTTAACAATCTTACTTAAGTAATCATAGATCATTTAAGCAATCATGTACATCTTACAAAGCATAAGCACCAATCTATAAGAGCATGAAACACATGAACACAACATATATGTGGTAAAATCTCAAGGGGAAAAAAATCCACTGATGATTCAAATGGAATATAATAATATAATACAAACACCAAATTTAGTGATTCACCCACTTCAAATGGAGCACCAATGCCAATTAGCTAAGCACTAACTTAGCTAGGATTTAACAAGCACCAACTTATAAGGATGCACCAACCCCCTAGATGACTCATCACTAAATCCACCACATGAAACACTTGAACACATTTATAATACCTTGTTTCTCATATAACATATGATTATCTTATTATTCATCTCTTTTCATACTTTTATCCCTCTCAAACTAGCCTCTTGCATTCTTCGCTCAATTAGGTCTTTTCAAGATTGATTAGGTCCTTTGACCTTGACATTCATACACAAACCTTCTATCAGATATTAAATAATATATATTTACACATATATTATGGTATAAATTACCTCATTCTACTCCTCTAATTTCTCTTTCATTTTATTTCACTCCTTCTCTTTCACACATAAATAGGCCTAAAACTGCCTTCTACTTACACAAGTCACTTGATCATATCCTTCTTAGTCGACCAACCATTATTATATCATTAGGTAGTTCATGTAATATATATTAATAAATATCATATAATTTTATCTATTTTTTTTTAATTCCCATTAGGTCTACCTTATTTAAATTAGGCCTTATCTGGCATTAAGGTCTCATGGAGACCTAATCCCATTAGACCTATTTAGTACATGTTACTCTTTGGAATTCCTTAAAACACATTAAAATTTTTAATATAGAATAAACACATCATATTTAATTAAAATATACATTATATAACTTCACTTTAGGTCCACAACACCTTTTATGTCTAAACATCACTTGAACCCCTTCTAAAAACACCGTTCACAACAGGCCTGTGCATACACAAAAAATCTATTATTAAAAATTGAATCATAAACACACTTTTATAGAATAAACATGGAAAAAATAACATGTTAAAAAACATCATTACCTCAACTTAATCATAAACTTCATCACATGTTTCAAATCAGGGTGTACAGGTTCAAACTCTTCTTTGTAAGGTGTGTATTTTAAACTACCAACTGGCTTCAAAACATAGTCAAGGAAACATGAACTTATGCATATGATTTAACACACTCAAGGGATTTAAATGAATTAAAATAATATTATAACATAATTATAATAACATAAAACAAATATATCATAAGTTCTAATGTAAACTATTGGTCTTGTAGACTATATGTTGACTTTCTCTCTTATAGACTTCACTCAACTAGACATGCCATTTTGGCTTCATTGTTTCAACCTATTATAATAAATTATAAGTTTATGAAAAGAATGGATAGATATTTATTTCAAAAATAAAAACATCATATGCACTTAATGATTTAGGTCATGTAAAAGAGCCTCCAACTTATCACTACAAGTTGCTTACTCAATTCTGCTAGTTTACCTTCAAACATAGTCATAGTGATAATGACCTTCTACACCTGAGTAGTCACTTTAAAAGACTTTAAATTCAAGTGGATGATATATATATATATATATAACATGGTCATATGTCAATATTTGTCTTGCAGACCAATCTCACAACCTCACACCTTCACTATCTTATCTGTACTAAACATGTAAACTTATGAGCAACATTTTCATCATATACACTAACTTAAATAATTTTATTAAACATGAACATGTATTATATGTCTTTAAAAACATATCCATACACACAGATTCATTTATAATCCATGATAACACATCCCTAATCAACTTCTCACCTCTACCTAGTTTTTTCACTGTCTACACCATTATGTATGTTAATGATAGGTCAACTTGTATGACTAGTTTAGCACACCTTAGGTATTGAAATTTATTATAAACCACTATTTAAATATGATACAAGTCTCAATATTAAATCTTCATTAATTTATAATCTTTGAATTGGTCAACTCTAATTGATACAAAAAATCTCCAAGAAACAAGGCATTTCTTATAGGGTTTGCTCACCCATATAAGAAACCAATCACACCTAAAAGTTCTTGAGAGAGTTAAATAAAACCTTGAATCACTTATATAACCATATCAAACCATTTTGGGCTATTTATATCAACTTATTTAATATTGGGTTACTATTAAGGTTTATTGAGGGTTTAAACCATCTTCTAGTCTTAATGATCATTCATAAAGCTTAGCCCCATATTCCAAAAATAAATTATTAAAAATTTGAGATAGGATCCTTATACATTAACCATAAAAAACTTAAGTCCTCATACAGATCTTGCATGTGCCAATGAGTACTTGAAAAACCTTCTTAGTTAGACAACTCTTCATTCTATGCACTCGAGAGACATTAAAACACTTTTTCAAGCCTTTTCTTGAAACAAATGACCTATGACTTCATGCACATGATTAAAAAACTTGAATCACATATATCAATGATAATATTCTCACCCATGCCTTGGAAAATGATCCTGAACCTCTATCTACCCACCATCTTTATCTTTATTTTTATGCCTTGACCTACAAGTCATAATGGGTCTTAAAAATGACCTTCTAGTCATTGTCTAAGCTCTCAAAATCTCATATACAAAACCCAAATAATTTCTCTCATGATCAAACATTGTCAAGAATTCTTTATATGTATTATCGACATCTCATGTTGCTTCATTAGACCAAGAAGGGTCTAGAACTAATCTAGTTGAAGACTTGAAATGAAGTACGTAACCCTATAAGATTCACCTTCAAACTCTTTTGAGTGATCCAAATGCCACTTATGTATGGTCAAGCAATGTTATACAATAATTCTTCTTAAGAACTTCAATAGATCATCTTCATGACCTATTTGGTGCATCTTTAAAGCTGCTTACATAGATATTCAGATCTTGACTATGTATCTTTGAATCTCACTTGAAGCATATTTCATGTTGGTTATATACATCTTTCAATCTTGAGTAAGGATATTTTTATCTCACTTGAATCATCTTCAAAGATGTTTATGCATATATTCAGAGATCAACTAAAGATCTTCATAGATCACTCATTTCATCATGATATCTACACATACCTTCTCACAAGATATAGAGAAGGCTTTTCAAGATATTTAATACTTGACTCACTAATATGTATTCACTCATGTTGATCTCAATGATATTACTAAAAACCTTCAAATAGTACTCTCACATTACTATTCTCATACAACAATAACACTCACTATGATAGCATAAGAACTCATCATATACATAACTCAAAGCTTACTTAACCATGCACCTTTATAAGAACCTTTGATATCAATGATAACAACAATTCAAAAACTCAAAAATCAATCAAAATGATCAAAAATCTCTCTGTTTTTCTTTGATGGCAAACACACTCAAAAAACTATGGTAACCATTCTTGATGGTAACCATCTCTCAGATCTAGATCTTTCCTTTCTTGATCTTTCTCCCCCTTTTATATTAATTCAAAAGGGTCACCTATAACTAATAGAATCACACTTTCTCCCCTTGAGTTGATACTACCTCTGAAGAAACACTAGATATCACACAATCTTAAGAAACTATGGCAACCACTCATGGCAACTACTCTCAAAAACTTCTCTTAAGTAGGTCACTTCTCCCTCATTCTTAATTATTTTCCCTTTTTAGATCATTATCCCAGATTTATTTTGATATCAAAATCAACCACTTTATTTAAAAATTACTTAGATAAACCAAGATTCCCTTTATACCAAGCATATCTTCTTTAAATGAACTAAGAACTCCATATCACTTACCTTCCTTGACATGACTAAAGAAGATCAAAATCTTGATCACACACTAGGTTACCATACTCTCGACATCAACTACAAAATTAGGAGCTCCTATTTGTAGTCACATCTCAACATATGAGTCAATAAGAATCTTAAACCATATTCATATACCTTCAAGTATCCTGATTCCAATACCCCTTCTTAACAGAGATCAAACTTAACTATTCATAAAATAAATACCAAAAAGCTTACCTCTCATATATCAATTGACTGCATTTTGACCTCTGATACCTAATGTCAACCTTAGATCTCTAACTATGCTGATTATTACACTTCAAACATCAAAGATACCAAGACATTAATAAATAATATCCATCTTCATCTTCTTGCTTACAACACAGACAACCTGGAATCTTCTCAAGATAAAACCTTCTTTGATTACAACCTCATACTTATATTGATAGAATAATGTCTCCATGAAAACTAATAGATCCTTCCCTTTTCATAGGGAATTTAAAAAACATGAACTCAAGAGATTCCAAAATCTATATGATATCACAAGACTGAATGTTATTCAATATCATTTTGGACTTGATTAGTACTATAGGCTTGATCTCAGCATCAACTATTTGATCATCAATGTGAGTTGATAACATACATACTTTAATTAATTTCACACTTGAGGAATCATCTATTATAACAAATATTCCATTTGATCTTCTAGACTAATCATGACTTATTTTTACTACCATTAGTTTTTATACATTTATTTTCCTTCTTTCTACACTCTAGGAACTTCAAACTTCATGTTTTAACTTGATGACCTTATAACTTTGTTAGGATAAAATCTTGCACTATGTCCTACAGTATGATAGTTGTAACAAACCACCTTATAAATACCATTTGACTGATGTGAATTATGACTCCTTTCATTTTTTCATGAGTACTCATTCTTGGAGGGTCTTCTACATTCTCTTGCTTCTTGACCAAACTAACTTCATACAAAACAATAACCATTGAAAGATCTAACATACCTTATAACATTATTATGTTTGAAAGATCTTTTCAAGTTTTCTTTTTTGTCTTCAATTTTATTTTCCTTGACTATAAGTGCCTCCTTCTAGTCTTATTTTAATCCAAGACCTATTTTATCACTTTTAGACTTTTGATTACTTTATATATCATCTAGATCCTTAGTGCTCTTTTCAAACTTCACAAAACTCTTCACCTTACTAGATGCTTGATCCAACTCATATTTCAAGGATTATATTTTAGTTTCATACCTGATGCAATCTTCCTATTTAGTTCTTAGTATTTTATTGACTACCTCCATTTGTATCTTAACTTGATTTATGATATCATCATACTCTTTGGAAGTGTTGTTCAACCTTTCCTCAAACAAGCCAATCTGCTCCTCATAGTTTTTAACTAATCATCTTAGTTTATGATTCTTTATCCTTTGAATCTAGGGTTCATTTTAAGAGAAAAAATGATAAAACCCCTTAGGTTTATTTATATTAATCATATTCATATCTTTTGAAAATATGAAAATTTAAAAAAAAATTTCCTTCTTAAGTTTTCTATACAAATGTATGTCTACACAATTAAAACACATAGGTTGTGGAATAAATTTCAAAAGAGTATTAAAAAATTGCCTAAACCTTATTATTATTAAATATTTTGATTAATATTAAAGATAGATATAATTTAAAAAATAAAATCATATTAAAATGAGTTTGTATTTAAATGTTATAGCCTCTAAAAGTTGACACTCAACTACATCATATCATGCTGCCACTCGACAATATGCTTCTACCCAAAAGCATTTTGCCACATAGACTCAGATTATCACTTAGAAGAATGAAAAATTTGGATTCATCTTAAAGAGATATATAATTTTAAAAAAATATCACCTTTAACCAAGTTCATATGTAAAAATTATGGCCTTAAGAAGTTGGTGTTTAGTTGCATCGCATCATCTACCACTCGATAGCATGCAACCACCGAGTAACATTTTACCACCCAACAACATACTGTCACCCAATAGAATTAAAATTTATATTCCTCTTAAAATATAATATAATTTCAAAAAAAATCCTCAAACTGAGTCCATATGAAAAAGTTTTAGCCTCTAGAAGTTCTTCATTTACATCATAGCATGCTGCCAAGCAACAACATGCTACTGAGTGATAGCATGCTACCAAATGATAACATACGGCCAAGTGAAAACATGTTTCCAATTGGTATCATGATTCTAAGTCACAACATGATACCAAGATATATCATGTTATCGAGTGATAGCAATATGATGCTACTAGGCAATAACACCATGATGAAGTTGGTGACACCGAATACCAACATCCTGAGGTCATAAATTTTGTATACATACTTAGATTGAGATGATTTTTTTAGATTACATATATTTTAGAGAAATTAAAATATTAAATAATATTAAGGTTTAATAAAAAGTTTAAAACTCTTTTTCATTTATCCCACAACTTATTTTTTGAGTGCCCTTAATATTCAACATGACAATGAGGTAGAGAATGAGACTTGGGTAAAGAATGGGTTGAACATATGTATTATATATAAGGTAAATAAAATGGATGAATCCATAATTATTATAAATTATTAGAAATATGACCCCTAAAAACATTCATATCCCAAAATTTTAGGTGAATGGGTCCTATGTACTACTCCCAAAAAAATTATCAAATAGAATTTCTAAAAATGTGAATATTCATGAATTAATGAATGTTTACCACTAAAATTTACCCTATTTGAAACTTAAACTCATCTAGTGAACTTAAAAATTATACCTAAATGTTTACTTTAGCTTCTTCTTCATCTGATTCTATATCAACCATAAGGCTTTTCCCACTTGATAAATCCTCATTATATGATTCTATAGCCATGAACAAGGATTCATTATTGTCATGTTCAGGGTCATTACTGCCATCATCACTATTAGATATGATTGAATCATTTACATCAAATGAATTGTCTTATTTGGTGTAGAAACTTTTTGGAAAATTAATCTTAATTTGATTCCTTCCTAAGTTTATAATCTTATCGTAAGTCTTATTTATGTGTGCATTTATTATATTTTTAAATGCATTTTATTCCTACCTTTATGATATGTCACTCACCTCCCTAATCCATTTATTTGATTGAGAGTTACTTGCATATAAATATCCCTTCTATACATAGCACACACTTCCATCTCTTTGTAAGGGACTAGGCCACAAGTGGCACACATAAAGAAGGCTTGTAATGCCATAATGGGACTCTATGTAACTCTAATATTCATCCTCTAGCTCTATAAAAGAGCCCTTCCTCTCTTATTTCCTAACTACAATCTTATATATCTCTATCTCTTCTTCTATTATTCTCTTGATTCAATTGTGTACTTGTAGATATTTTGGTAACAAGCCTTCTAATAGGATCACTAGATTTTTCTCAAATACATTCGATTTGCCACTTTAAAATCTTGTCTAAATTTATGGTTTGCTCCATGAGAGGTAACTTCACTTCTTTCTTGTTTTCATTTATGCACTTTCAACACTATTGATAAACTTTTTTAGCATAAATCCTTTCATGGTTTTAGAGCTATGGTCTTTTTAGCATTGATTCTTGAGGTTTGTGTAGGTTTCTAGGTGAATAAGAAGAATAAAAAATAGTTTTCTTTGACTTTTTTTGGTCTTTTACCCCTCTACTAGTTTTTTTTATGCATAAAATTGCACTAATTTATCTTAATAGATGTTTAAGATTTTTTTGGGCTGGTAACAAGTTAACCTTGTGAATTGTTTCTATTTATTTCAGCTTGTATTCAATTTTCTTTCAATTTGTCATCTTTATTCAATACTTAGTTTCCATTGTATTTTGTTTGATAGCAATATGCTTATAGTGACATCTTATTATTTATTGCTCAATATAATATATTTAACATATTGTTGTTTCTTATATTATCATTCTAAAAAATTAGACATCTTTCAAGTATTGTTTAATAGTGATAAACACATTGGCTATGTTCTTTGTGGCCTATGTAGGTATTAATACAATATTCTTTATGTAGTTTATAGTCCATTGAACAATTATTTTGAGCTCTTTGTATCCTTTTTATCATGCATTTACACTGGAATTCAACTTTAGGAGCCATCCCTGAGTAAATATTTTTTTATTCTATTGGAATTTTCTCTACCATAGTGTGTTAATCTCTTAGCAAAGCATTTTCCCTTTCCTTGAATTGCATTTCTGGGCCCATCTAAGGATTTTTTTACCTTCTCTGGATCTTCTCTCACTTCAAGTGTAATGCCTTTTATTTAATCAATTATTTATTATAGTTTGATCTTGATGATTTTATGGTGTAATAGCTATTCTTTTTTACTTTCTACAAGACTTCTCTTTCTTTAAAAGAAATAAAAAGTAAAATAAAAAAACTTCTAGGTACTCTTTTGTGCATTTTTGTTTATTAGTTTTCACACTTTCCTAGCTTTACTTATGGTAAATGCTTCCTCCTTTCTTTGAGACATTCTTGATGTTTAAAAAAGTTATTTTTATATTATTTCAATGTCTCTTAGCTTTATAATGCCTACTATTTTTTCATCTTTAAAAAAAAAATTGACTCAATGATGTGGCTCACCCATGCTATGTCTTATGCCATGTAGTTTTTTTTTGGGTCAGATATGTATTAATCATTTTGTTTATTTAATGGATATTAAATTGTGTTTGGCAAATGATTTCATATCAAACTCTTTTATGAGTGCTCTATTGTCTACCTGAGTCATAAATATTTGTGTGGCTCTTGATAAGGTAACGACTTCTCAGACAAGTCTACATGCATTCTTCTTTGGCATACACTAATGTGCATTTGCTTCCACTCTATATGTTGTTCATTGGTTTACAGTTCTTAACATTTTGAAAATCATTATGTAATAAGTTTTTTTTGGGTAGACTTTCTAACTTTGATTTAAGTATTGCATTGATTTATGGTGGTTTTATAAAAACTTTAACATAATTCACAACTCAAGCCTTTAAGTTTTATTTAAAACATAACTTTCGCATGTTTCATGAGCAAAATATGCCTTTTATGATGTTTGTTAAAACAAAAAACTAAACGCTTAACTTTTGAAATATATAAAGTCTTTTCCTTAAGTATTTGGCATATACTTTATAATCCATAAAAGATAAAATATTCTTTAAACTCCATTCTTTTTCCTTTTGGAATTTAAATTCTACTTTACATGTGGCGAATACATGAGTTTTATTTTTTATTTATAAACCTCTTCATTTTTTTCCCAAATGGATGATAAAACCATAAATTATTTATTCATAAGTTTGTTTTTAGGGTGACTTAATTTAAATCCTTTCATGATGAATTAAATTTAATTATTTAATTATTTTCAAAACTAAAATTAAATTCCCAAGTAATATTTAAAGCTATTTAATTGGTGTTTTGGTTTAAATTTACATTTACAAGTTAATTGATATAGAGTTTGTTTATAATGAATATTTTTAAAGGTTCCATAAATCAATCCATATTTTTTGTCATTGTTTTTTTCCAATGCTTGTGTTATTTATCTCATATCCTTTCATTGGCCTTAAATTGGTCATTTTGTTCATTTTTATGAAAATTATGCCAACTATTCGAGATGATGACATCATTGTTCTTAAAGAACAAATTGTAATTCAAAATGATACTATTACTTCTTTTCATCATTGCATTAATGCACTTCAAAATGATTTAAAAAAAAACTGGATAATATACAATCTTCTCTTGATGCTTTGAATTCTAAATTGGTGTCTTTTGCACATGATACTAAATCTATTGATTCTCATACACCTAAATATCTTTGAAAACTTTTCTTACAAACTCTGACTTGAAAATCATGAAAAATATAGGATATTTAGGTGATGCACTTATTAAATGTCAAGATGGTATTCTCAAACCTCTTTTGCCTACTTTCAATATAAATTCTAAAGGTCTCGGTTATGTTGATTATACTCATTCACATAATTCTAATGCAAAATTAGAATCTTATTATCCTCCTCATCAAAGGACTTATAATACAATTTTTTATTATTTTATTGATTCTAATGCTCATGATTTGGTTAAAATGATAAACATTGTGTACATTGTAGAAAACACAAGTATCATATATCTAAATGTTTAAAATTTCACCCTTGCAAATCTTATGGTAAATCTATGCACAAAACTTTAGATGGTTTAAAAATGAATAAATATCCTACCTCTAAAGGTAAAACTATTTGGATTATTAAAATTGATGAATATTCTAGAGAATTTGATGTGCCTTTTTGTGATAATATTTCTAATTCTTCACGTAGAAGATCTTTTTCAAGTGACACATCTTCTTTGTCTCCATTTTGATTAAAATCAATCTTTTACGAATTCCTTTTTTTTCCAAAGTATGTATGTTTTTTTAGAGTTTTTGTGACTAACTTATTTTCATGTAGGTTTACACACTTTATGATGGAAGTTATCTTTGCTCAAATTTTCCTAGTTATACATCTACTTTTATTAAATTATATATGTAGATTGTATTTTTTGCAATTTGGTTACCTAACTTGAAATATTGGTGTTATCTTATTTGTTTTTATAATTTGTGGATCATTAATCCTTTTAGTTAGTCTTTGTTCCATGATGGATTGACCACTTTGTCCAAAGATAATTCTTGGAGATTCTTTGTAATCACACTTTCCTGCTTACAAATTTTGACGGAACCTTATATTCTTTCTTCACTTAATATTTTATAATTTCTCTTGAAGGAAATTTTTATTAATGAAGAGTATTATGTAATATCAACTACTTTATACATTTGTAAAAGGTTTTCTCCACTTTTGAAATCCCAAATTTAAGCTTAAGGGGGTGTGTTGGAGAATTAATTTTAGTATGGTTCCTTCCTAAGTTTATAATCTTATTCTAAGTCTTATTTATGTGTGAATTTATTATATTTTTTAATTTATTTTATTCCTACCTTTATGAGGTGTCACTTACCTCCCTAATCTACTTGTTGGATTTAGAGTTACTTTCATGTAACTCTCCCTTCCTCACATGGCACAAACTTCTCTCTCTTTATAGAGACTAGGCCATAAGTGGCACACATATAAGGGGATTGTAAGGTCATAATAGGATTCTATGTAACTCCCATTTACCTCCTCTAGATATATAAATGAGCCCTTCTTCTCTTCTTTTCTTCACTAGAATCTTATAGCTCTCTCTCTCTTCTTCTCTTGTGCTCATGATTCAATCTTGTAATTCTATATATTTTGGTAGCAAGCCTTCTAATAAGATCATGTGGGTTTGTCTCTGATACATTTAGTTTCCCACTTTAAAATCTTGTCTCAATTTATGGTTTGCTCCATGAGAGGTAACTTAACTTATTTTTCATTTTCATTTATGCATTTTTAACATTATTGATAAACATTCTTGGCATAAATCCTTTCAAACCTCTTATTATTTTTGAATTACCCTTTCCTACCTTAATTCTTATTTAAATATCTCTTATTCTTGTCAGAATCAATCCTTTTTTTGATCTCCATGATGTTCATCATGTTATTCATTATTCTCAAATTTATAGTTGTTATGACACTTGAATGAAAAGTGACCAATCTTGCCACAGTTGAAACATTTTAAGGGTAACCTTTTTACTTATCAGATCCAAACCTCAACTTTTTTGCAAACATGGATATTAGTTAATCATCATCAATATCTGAGCATTCCTCATCCTTGATCTTCTTGGATTTTGACTTCTTTTCAACTTTGAAATATTCTTCTTTTTTGGTAGGTATTCCTTCATTAGTTCTCATCTCATAGGTAGTTAAGATGCCATGAAGCCCATCCATTTCTAGCTTTTCCAAATATTTAATCTCTTTTACTACAAAAATCTTAGATTCAAAATTAAGAGTTAGTGTTCTCAACACTTTTTTAATAATATTATATTCTTTCACTTATTATCTTAATCCTTTGATGACATTGACATCTTCAACAACCCTTAATAGGTAAGATGCAATGGTTTCATCTTCATTCATTTTCAGGATTTCAATATGTCTTTAATGGGTTTATAACTTGTCCATCGTCACCTTGGTGTTCTCTTGATAGATAGTCTTCAACTTGTACCATATATTTTTATCTAATTCATAGTGCATTAAATTTACAATATCTACCTTTGATAGGCCATAAAGAATGGAATTCATTACCTAGAAATTATTTTCACTAGCTTTCTTACTTATTATATCAGTTGGTGGAATATGAGGATCACTATAGCCATCCACAACTAACTTCTAGATATCATGACCTTGATACATAAAATATATCTTCATCCTAACATTAAAAATCACATAATTATATCCATTTACTAATGGATTCTTAATGTTAGAGAGACCACCTTGAGCTTGTTGGCTAGCCATCTTTGCTTCTAAGATCTTCTTTAGGTTTTTAGACCTGATTCAAAGGACCAAGATCTAATACCAATTGTTGGAAGATAAATGCCTAAGAAGAGGGGTGAATTAGTCTCCATTTTTTTAAAAATAATATTACTTAAGAAATCATAGATAATTTAAACAAGCATGTATATCTTAGCATGCATAAGCACCAATCCATAAGATCACGAAACACATGAACATAGTATATAAGTGGGAAACCCTTAAGGGGAAGAAACACACTGATGATGTAAATTTACTAAAATATTATAATATAAATACAAACTTTAGTGAATCACACACTTCACATGGAGCACCAACCCCATCTAGCTAATCACTAACTCAGCTAAGCTTTAGAAATCACCAACTTGCAAGGAGGCACTAACCCCCTAGTTTACTTAGCACCAATGTAATGACTTAAAATAATTGATCATCTTAATAATACCTTATTTCTCATAAAATATATGATGATATTCTTCCTTAGCTCTTTTCATACTTCTATCCCTCTCAAACTTTCCTCTAGCCTTCTTTATTCAACTAGATCTCTTCAAGACTGATTAGGTCATTTAAAATTGATCTTCATACTCAAACCATATGTCATATATTCATGAATATATATTTACAACTATATGATGGTATAAATAATATCAATTTAATCCTTTAATTTATATTTATTTCACTTTCACTTTATCTTCTTTTTTGCACATAAATAGGCCTAAAACTGCCTTGGACTTATACACGTCACTTGATCATATACTTATTAATCGACCAAACATTCTTATCTTATTAGTTCAAACATAGAATATATCTTGAGACACATAATAGGAATATATCAAACATGCCTTGATTCCTATTAGATCTGACCTATTTTAAATACACCTTATCTCTCCTTTAGGTCTTATGGAGACCTAATCCTATTAGACCTATTTAGCACATGTTACTCTTTGACATTAATTGGAACACATTAAAAAATTTAATACCAAAGAAACACATAATTTTACATTAAAATATACTATATACAACATTAGTTTAGGTTTGAAACACATTTTAGGTATAAGCACCACTTGAACCCCTTATCAAAATAATGTTCACTAAAGGCATATGAATATAAAGAAAATCTATTTTGAACAACTGAAGCATAAACACACTTTTTATAAATAAAAATTAGAAAAATCACATGTTTAAAAACCTCAATAAATCAGGGTCATCATAAGCTTCATCAGATCCTTTAACTTAGGGTGTACCGGCTCAAACTCTTCTCTTCAAAATGCATACTCTAAACTACCAACTGGCTTCAAAACAAAGTCAAGGAAACATAAACTTATGATATCTAATAGAACACACTCAATTTATTTCAATGCATGAACATGATATTATAACATACTTAGAAAAACCTCAAGTAAATATATAATAATATCTAATGGAAACTATTAGTCTTCTAGAAAAATCTATTAACTTTCTCTCTTACAAACTTCACTTAACCAAACATGAAATTTTAGATTCAATGTTTCAACATCTTATACTAACATCCAAGATTTAAAAAAAAATGGATATACCATTAAATTCCAAAAAAATAACAACATATTCATTGAATGTTTAATCTCATGGCAAAGAGCCTCCAACTCATCATTGCAACTTGTTTACTCAATTTTACTAGTTTACCTTTAAACATAGTCAAGGTCATAATGACTATCAACACCTGTGAGTCATTTTTAGAGACTTTAAATTCATTTAAATCATCTTATAATATCATTATACAAATATAAAATAGATAGACAATATGGTCATATGACAATATTGGTCTTGCAAATTAATATCAAAACTTCACACCTTTACTATCTTATCTATACTGAACACGTCAATTTATGAGAAACATTTTCATCATATTCACTGACCTAAAAAACCTATATTCAACATGAACATGTATTAAAGGTATTGAAAAAAATATCCATGCACTTAGATTCATACCTAATCTATGATAACACATCTCTGGTTAGCGTCTCATTTATGCCTAGTTTTTTCACTATCTGCACCATTAGGTCTCTTAGTGATAGGTCAAATTATATGGTTAGATTATCATATAAATTCTATAAATTTATCAAAACACATTTTTGGTTCCCATTTTTAAAACTCATATTCTTGATCTTAAAAACTTGAATAAAATGGAAAATAAAGATGAAAAACACATCAGTATGTTGTTGTCGTTGGGAAAGGGTTTGACATCTAGGATGGACTGGATGTAGAAAATGACCGAGATGCACTAAAAAAGGGCATGGTCAGATCCTTGCTAATTCTATCTCTACCTAGACCAAGGTGAGAGTACCTATGGGGTAGCTTTATCACATGGAGATTTTCTTCAATTTAACCTATATGGGGATTATTGCCACAAAGAGACCCAAATATGACTAGGGCATAATCAAATTTGCACCCTCCACCTGAGAAGAGTTGTCTCATAGAATTTAAAAATGCACTAGGTAAAAAAAAAGCTATTGAAGATAGATATAAAGGTTCTTACAACCTTCATTCTAAATAATTTTTAATAACAAGGGGCTAGATAAAAAATTTCAATGATGGTCTTTAGAATATAAATTTAAACACATGTTAAGTGTGAAATATTTTATGAATCTACAAGTGAATAACACTTATGATATGTAACAAGGGTGTATTATTTGTAGGGTAGGACATGGTAGGAAAATTTATAAAAAGGGGGTGGTGCGTTAATGATTTTCTAACAATAGAGATTCTTCAACATTCATAACATCACTTCTTTGCAAAGATGCAGAAGACTCAAATACAAGTTAGTGGGAACTGTCATGAGTCATTTACATCTATTAGTGCCAATGAAATCCAAATACCCAAATGATCCTAAAACCCTATAACATACATTAAAAATAGAATCTCATATACCTTTTCTCATTGAATCCTTAAACCTATGGTGGCCTAACAAGTTATTCAACAACATACTTCTAAATATAATGGAGAAAAGTATTTATAATCTAGATCTAGGCCTAATATGATAACCAATAATGATATAGAACAAAATTTCCAATCAACAACATTTTCAAACATATTACTGGACTACATCAAAAGGAAATAGTAAGAACCACAAATACTTTCCATTAACTTGAAAGAGATCTTAAATACATCAGAGTTTTAAAATGCTACCATGGGGAAACACATGGTGGATTTACTCCATGTTAGATAGGGGGGACATATAGACATGATCTCAGAGCTTACTAATGGTTGTATAACTATAACCACCTTAGCAAGAGAGACAAATCACACATAATATTGATCCCAAAAATTTATAGACTGTAGACCTAGATTAAAAAAATACAACAATAATGACCAACCAACAACCTTGAATAAAGACCAATCCCCTTATTTATACATTTTAAATCCTTTTCAAACATGGGACTATGGGTTATCCTTTACAAATTTGCAAAGTATCCCTCTTAGCTGGAAAATATTCCTTGTCATGCCTAAAATCTTCATCCATTTGTAAGAAAAAATCATTGCTCAAACTACCTCTATAAGGAATGATGATGATTTGAAATAAAACCCTTTGATTTCTTAACTAGAGATGTCTTTTTTCATTATTTGTAAGGTGACACTCTATGGTGAAGGCTGAAAAAAAATTGTTCTCATGTGTAACTACCTGAAGATGCCTTTGACCACTTGTTTTCACAACTAGATCCTTATAGATAGATCTTGTTCCTCTTTTGCATTCCATGGAACAACCTAATCTTACAATGATGGTTGTATTGGAATGCTCAAGCTATGATAGAGGAAAATAATGATCCATGGTCATTATTAAAAACATGCTCTAGAATGGCATGTAGACCCTCTTTTACACTATGATTTCTTACTCATCTATGAAAGAACCATTAATTTTATCTCTTAAGCCAAAATTTTCCACATATTAACACATGTCACTCTACATTAGATTTAACTAGGCACTTTTGGGGCTAAAAAGTGACTAAGCCACTTAATTGGCTCAATCTAGAAATGTATCACATTCTCGTGCCATCTTGGAGCTTTATCAAATATGCACCATTGATCTTTTTTAGAGTCCTTAGCCCTGACCTTTACCATAGACCATTGATCTAGCTCCATCCAGTCAAATGTTATTGGTCAATGTTTGTACGTGGCATCTGAGACCATGTCTTTTAGTAGCTCTATTTGCTTCTTACACTCTACACAATTAATCTCTTTTGGGTAACTAACTTTTCACCATGTGGAAGCTTCTTATTTTGCTTGAGTTCTTTGAAAATTTAACTTTCCTTTTGTACCATTAGATCTTGGATGCATAGATCAACTCACTTTATTGAATCTTCTTATCGAGTTCTCATGGTGTTGACACTTGTCACCACCTCAATCATCCCAAGGCTTCATTTAAATCTTGAACCATTGCTCACCATTGATCATAATCTATACTCTCTTCTACGTACTATTAATTAATGGGAACATGCTTGAACTTCAACTATGCATCAAAATCTTGACACTTGTTAGTTATGTATTTTTTTTGAGATCTATTGAAAAGTACACCCTCATCTCACACCATTTTTCATATTTACAAAGATAAAATGTTGACCTTCAATCTCCATCCATAGGGCTCCGTTATTTTCTCCATATTTTTGTTGGATCTCTGATAGGGTTCTCATGATGGTGACACTTGTCACCTTCACAGTCATCTTGGGGATTTGTTAAAACATTAACCTTATATTCACCATCAATTATGATCTATACAATTTTATATGTACCATCAATCAATGAGAATGTGATAAAGCTTTAAATCATGCCCCATAAGCTTGACACTTGGCACATCCTTACTCATCATGAGTCCCTTGACTATTTAGCATTGATCACGCACTGTTAGATGACCTTGCTCCATGTCAACATGTACCATTAAATTGTGATCCACTAGGTTGAATGTGATTGGTTCAAAATTAACATGAAAAATAATTAAGTTAGAGCTCAGGAAATAAAGAACTTATTATAAATTCTCAGCCTTAGGTTTTTGGGTGCATAAATAAATAGGACATAGGCTTTATGATATTACTTTGAGCTCATTTTACAACTAAGGGACCAAGAATTACATAAACCACACTAATAGATAAAAAGGGACCAAGGGCCATGGGAAATAAATTAGATCAAACATGAATTTTAAGCTAAGGTTTGGTCATGTTAATAAACACACCAAACCTAAGTATAAAATTTAAAATAATTCAATAACATATTAAAAATGTTCCCACATAAATTTATCCTATCAATTTGAAATTAAATCAAAGGGATTAATCAAGGGAAATTGGCATAAGGGTCTTAAGGTGCTCAAACATGAATTTAACTCAGATTTTGATAGGCCAAAGGTTATTAAAACCAAATTAATAATACAATCGACCTCTAATGAACACTTGGAAACATGAAGTCGGATAAACAAACTAGGCATCTATGCTTAACAAGGGCTCAATTACATCAGTGCAATTTTAGACACTAACACTAGCTCTCACTTAGGGATGTACATCCCCACCGAGTGTGCAAAGAACCCCAAATCCTAAGACTAGTGCCAATCCATTAGGTCATAGAGCCAACACTTATAAATTTCATAACAAGTACCCATGAAGTTTCCAAAAAATAAGGCAAACTAATAGAAACAAATTAGGAGGATGAAAAAATGAATGCAAGATAAAAAATAATGAAAGGAAAATGTAAAAACAAGTCCCAAAGTAGAGTGGAAACAAAACAACAAGACCATACACTATATAATTATGTACATATTTGAAAACAAAATCAATCCATGAAGTGCTTCATATGTCTACCATTGATTAGTAGCTCCAGTATTTCACCATCCAAGTCTCTGAAGAAAAAAGTGTGCTTCCCAATCTGATAGTCAATGGAGTAGGGACCCATCCACAAGGTATCAAAATTTTCCATGCTTGCCTTTCTCTTCATGCCTGCTATACTAAAGTAGAACCAGATTGCCTACTTGGAAGGTTCTTAGAGTTACCTTCATGTCAAACATCTTCTTCAATTTTTTTTTGAAATTTAGGTTTATTTCATGAATTTGTCTTCAAATCTAACCAAGCTCAATAATCTAGTCCACCCTACTTTCATAGTGGTTGATTTGATCATCATCTTCTAGTTGCTACATGAGCTGATAGGTTGGCGACTGTAAATTCATAAGAAAAACTTCTTGAGCTCCATAGATAAGCTCAAAAGAGATTTTTCATGTAGGTATTTTACACATAATCCTATCAACCCACAAAGAAAAATTAAATTATTTACACCACTTCTTATTTTTTTCAATATTTGTTCAATGATTTTGAGCAAGTTCTTATTACTAGATTTTGCTTGACCATTTCCCTGAGGCTTGTAATCAGAAGCATAGGTCAATTCAATCTTGTAATATTTACATAATACCACTAAATTTTTAACTTTAAAAATCATGGAATTATCAATAATAAGTTTTACAAGCACACCAAATCTATAAATAATTTGATTTAGAAAAAAATCCATAACCACCTAGTTTTTAGCCTTCTTTATAGGGACCATCTCAACCCATTTTGTGAAGTAGTCATTTGTAACTAGTATTTGTCTATGTCCAGTGCTTGATTAATTGATAATTTATCCAATGAAATATATTCCCCATTATATAAATGGGCCTTCAATCATCAAAATCTACAAAGGAAGAGAACCATAAGCTTTCATCTTCCCAGCAAAGCATTGACACTTTTTGTACTTTCTGACTTTCAGAGAAACATCTTTAAACAATGATGGCCACCAATAATCAACTCTCAAAATTTTATGAGATGTGACTTTAGGTCCAAAAGGGCCACCACATACTCCACTAGGAAAATCTTCAATTAGGTTATCACTTTGTTCTTCTAACATGCATCTTAGGAGAACCCCATCTGGATGCTTCCATGCAAGTCTATTTTTAGTCAAGAGGTATTTTTGGGAAATAAGCTTAAGAGTCCTTGTTTGATTATTTTCTAAGTTAGGTGGATAATTCATATTTTTTAAGTAATAGACAATGTCTTTATACCATGGAAATATGTTAAATTGATTCAAGGAATCATCAACATTGAAAATAATAGTGTTTACCTTAATGGCTTATAAATTGACCTCAACCATGAGCTTGGATAGGCCTATCCCTTGCACTAACTTGGTGGTCTGAATATCTATGCCATACTCTTGAAACGTGTTGACCCACTTGCATCTCTTGTTGGATACTTTTGTCTGAGTCAAGATGTCCTTTACTATGGTATGTAGGACATAAGTAACAATCTTTGGGCTTAGAACATAAGGTATAAATATTTTATAGCCTTCAAGAGAGTGAAGGTTTGTTTTTCCATGATGGTGTAATTTATATCAACACCTTCCATAACTTTTCTAAAGAAATCTATTGGTTTCTCGTGACTATCTTAATTCTTTTCCAATAGGACAACAACAATAGTATTGCATGATGCAAAAGAGAATATCTGAAATAGCTTAATGTAATCAAGTTTGGCCAAAATAGGGGTAGACTTTAAGGCTCCCACTTGATGGTCTAGTCCTTATTAAACATAGAAGCAATAGGAAAAGTAATATGTACAAAATTGGACACAAACCTTTTTATAAAATTAATTTATCCAAAGAAGAATTGAATTCCCTTCTTGGACAATAGGATAGATACTTTGTTAAATGCTTCTACCCTCTTAGGATCAATTATGACACCATCTTTAAAAACTATTTGTCCCAATAACTTAATCTTTTATACTTCAAAGTGACATTTCTTAGAATTAAGTGAAATGCTAGACTCTTTACATCTAATCAATACTTTATCTAGATCCTCTAAATGTTCCTCTCTAATTTTTGAGTACATAATAATGTCATCCTAATACAAAACTATAAAATTGTTAATCATCCTTGAAAAATCAAAATCCATAGATCACAAAAATGTTGCACCAACTTTCATTAACCCAAAAAGCATCCTCATATATACATATGTACCCCAAGGCATTGTAAATGTTGTCTTGGGTCTCTCAAATTCCTTCACCACAATGTGGTTATATCCTAAAAAGCCATCTAGTGTGGACAATATATTTGATCATGTAACACTTTGTAATAGGTTATCCATATTGGGCAGGGGATAATCATCTTTTAAATAATTTTTATTCAAATTTTGAAAATCCACACAAAAATGGATGTCACAAGGAATAAATTTGTAACCCATGATGAATACCTTATGGGCTAAATGATACCACCATCCCTTTGATTCTTTAACTCATCTCACATCTTAGTGGATAAGATGGGGTTAATAGGTCTCTATTTCTACCTAAAAGTCTTGCTATCAAGATGCAATGTGATGACATATTAGAAAATGTCTACCCTATAAACTTTCAACTTAGAATAAGACCATGCTAAACATGCTTGGTAATTTTGTAGTAGTTGCATGTAAGCTTTCTTCTCTATTGTACTTAGGTGAGTACCCAACCAAACATTCCATGGATTCTCATGAGAACCTAGATTACACTCAGTCATGTTGTTTGAAATAAATGAGCCCCAAGTCTTGATAGTATCTTCTCCATCAAAACATGCTTATAAACTTACCAATCCTCTAAGGAGCATGTTTATCTTTAACTGGATAATGTTCTTCCCAAATAAGGCTTATTTTTTGTCAAAAACCTCAACCATAGATTCCAAGTATATGAGCTAATCATGGAACTCAGTTTCACAATTTAGAAACCTTTTAACTTATTCATCATCATCAAACACATGTCAGTGATAAAAAAAATTGTGATTGAAGGCCTAATAATAACATCTACTTGATGCTAACAATGAGGGCTTCCATTTTCAATGTCAAATTGAGTACCTAACCTTGAAAGTCTGTCAACTTCTTGTTTGAAACTTTTATCATGATAATAAAGATTGAATGCATCAAAGAATTTAGGTAAATCTCAAACAACATTTTGATATTATTTCAATATTTTAAATTTTTTTATGGCATAAGCATTGTGGACTTGCTATACCACTAACTCAAAATCACCCTTGACAGCCAAGATTTTAATCCTATTATCATGAGTAATTCATAAACTAGGCAAGAGTGTCTCATACTCACTATTATTATTTGTAGACTCAAAGGATAACTTAAAATAAAACTTGGATAACTTACCATCAGGGGCATAGAATACAACCCCAAATCCATTTCTAATATTGGAGTAAACCCCATCAAAACACATCTTCCAAATTACACCTTATTATTCAGGTTAAATAATCAGAGCAACAAGGTGTTTAACAATGTCGATAATCCCCACAAAGCTATCCAAATCAACATTTGTGTAAAATACTTTATTTTGAGCATGTTTTGGATTTTCAATTACATGTAGCATGTTTGGATCTCTATAAAGCTTGACCATATTACCCTCCAATGGAATAGTGGCATAGGAAATGCCCATTTATATGCTTCCACCCATGCTAGTAGCCCATTTATGTGACAACATCTCTGACTTAGGTAGGTAGTCCAAAACTACCATGCCCATATTTAAATACATACCTAGATGCAATACTAATTGCACTACCAACCCCTTGACTTGTCTAACAACTAGAACTCATCATGATTCCATGGTATAACACATGCTAAAGGCTAATTTAATATTAACTATGAGCTCATTTAAAACACCCAGGGGCATTACATTATAAGAAGCACTAGAATCAAACATACAATTGTGGATAATAAGACTACTAACCAATTAGGTTGTATAAAATGGATCCACATTCAGCTGACTTTCTACTAGTGTAGTCCCCAAATAAACTTTTCAAGCAAGTTCAATAACCTCTTGATGTTTTTCATCACTTTATAAGGGTACTTGAGGTAATTCAATTTCATTTGTAGTTGAATTCTCAATAAATTCCAATTATTCAAATGCTCTCTTCTTCTACTTAGGTATTCTTAATAATTCAACAAGTGGTATGGTGATTTTTAGTTGGCTCAACACTTGGGCCATATCACATATACTATACTGAGGAAGAGGAGTGTTTGGTGGAAGGGTAATAATAGATTCAACTAGAATGCAATCATTTAAGGTCTGAAGTGGAGTAGGATGGGGTGTATTTTCATGCTTAATAGCAGCATTCAAATGTGGATTTTGGTTAGCATCATTCACACCCTTATGAATACTAGATAACAAAGGTACTTTATTTTTAGTGGGAGAACCTCTAGGCTTAGTAACTTCAAAAATGAGTGATCGTTTAGAAGCATTAGGGACTGTTGTAGTTTCCTTAGATTCTTTACTTGCATCCCCTACCCTTATATTTTTAGGGGTAGTATCTCGAGGAAAAGTATCTAGTTGTCTGATTATCAATTTGGTTTCCTTCACTTGTGTAATTACTACATTAATTAGTAGTTGTTTATCCTCAATTGATGGAATTTCCCCATCATATTTATTAATCATCATTGATCTTAAAAATTCAAAATCATGAATAGGTAATTAAAATTCTTGTGCCATATTAACCTCAAAATTAAATTTATGAGTTAGGACACATACCATTTGTACCACAATCCAAAACTAATCAATAGTAACATAACCCATCAATTCTTATGGAGATAGATATCTTGCTTTGGGGACTTTGGCAATTAAGCATCATAATCTCATCACTAGATGATGTAGACTCAGCTTCATCTACATCTTCATCAATTCATTCATCTATATCACATGGAGGATGTGGAAGGAATCACTTATCACACCAATCAATATCAATGTCATAACCCACCATATTCACTTTGGAATCTAATGGATTAGGCACCTCTTTCATAGCCCCTCTATTTTTATGTTTATCTATTATTTCATCACATGTAGGCCTTTTCCCTTTATCATTGTCTCAATTTTAGAAGTAGACCCCCTTTATGATTGATATAAATTTGTATCCCTCTCTTGATTGGTAGACACATGAGGGATCCCCTTTTTAGCCTTGGTAAACTTGTATGACATCTCTTTGATAGTGGAGGCCAGAGTCTTAACCTTTTCCTCAAGATTGGAAATATCACTGGACTATGTTTTTTCATGATTGGCCAACTTCACATTAGCTTTCTTGTTTATAGGCTTTCCCATAACATTTATGTTTTTCTCAATTTGGATGGCCATATTCAACACCAACCATAGGTTTGTGGGAACCTTATTCTGCAAGTAGTATGTAGACTTCTTATCAAATGAATTATAGTATTTTATCAAGCATGTTATATCAATATGCCTTATTCTCTCAAGTAGTCACATCATATCATTTTTTCATTATGTGTTAAAGTCTTGAATGCACTCATTGGGGTTCTTCTTGATGTTTTCAAACTCAACTAAAAGGAACTTAGGATCAAATATATCACCATACTAAATTATAAAAACATTTTTCATTTCTTCCCATGAATCAATGCATCCATAGGGAAGAGAATTGAACCATTCTCATGCATCTTCCTCTATCATGTGCACAAAAAATTTAATGCACACATCCTCATGCTCATCCTCATAATATTCAATAATATTGTGAAAATCCCCCAAATATTGATCACCACTCATTGCATTGTTCCCTTGAAACTTTGGAAGACATTTCCTTACTTTATTTGGGACTTCATTAGGATAACCTTCCATGGCATCAAAATGTATAGGCCTAAATCTAGGAAACTGGAATGTAGGATGTTTATTCTCATCTGGGTCCCCATGCCTCATGATTGGTTCAATTGGAGGTTCAAGAATAGCTGACAAATGGATGTGAGGGGCTAAATGAGGGGGACTTATAGGATCAAATGTGGGAGGGGATTTAACTAGTTGAGAAGGAGCTAGATAATAAATAGGACTATAAGTTTCATAATAACTAGAAGATATATGAAAGCCATTATAAATGGGAAGTTCAACAAAAATTTGAAGAATATCAAAATATTGGTAGTCAATACAATACTTAGTGGTTAAACCTTTCCATTCAATAGGCCTCTAAACTAATCTCCCTCTTCTTTGATGGATACTTAGGGGAGACACAAGTTGCTTGTACAGGTCACATTTGAAGTATGATCTCATTCCTTCTAGCTTTGCAAGCAATAAAACACTCAAATTTTAAAATTAATATATTCAAAATAGGCACCAATCTTCTTTGAAATTAGATAATAAATTTAGAGACACCAGTAGAATCAAAATTCTAGAATATAATAGTCAACACATTGATTGTGATACATTATGAAAAGATACTTGATGAATTTAATGATGAGATAAAAGGCAAAGACACTAAAATTTTAGATTATGTTCAAAAAGGAGATAAATCACATTCCAACATGTAATTTTAACAACCCTTTGCAATAAACTTAGCAGAAGTCAAATTGTCAAATATATCAATTCCTAGCATGTGCCCAGTGGAATGATGTGTTATTGATAGCCAATATAGTCCAACTTTAGAAAATAACAATAGAGAATTTCAAAACATAAAATACTTACAGTTTTATACAAGAGTCCCTTGGAAACACAAGTAACCAAGACTTTAATTTAATCCCTGATAATGACACTAGAAAGGTGTTGGTTCCCAATTATACACCTCATATATTAAGCCTTGCACACTTGAAGAAATGGAAAATAAAAATGAAAAACCCACTTGTATATCATTATATCTAGTGAAGGGTTGGGCATCTAGGATGGACTAGACACAAAAAATGATTAAGAGCCACTGACATAGGGTATGGTCAACTCTTTACTACTTATGGCTCTGCCTTAACCAAGGTGATAGGACCTATGGGGTAGCTTGCTCACATGGAGATATTTTTCAATTCAACCTCCACAGGGATTATTATCAAAAAGAGAAACAAATATGACTAGGGCATAAACAAACTTGTACACTACACCTATGAAGGGTTTTCACATAGAATGCACAAATTCACTAGGTCACATACAAGCTACTAAAGATAGATATAAAAGTGCTTACAACCTTCATTCTAAATAATTTTTTATAATAAGGGGCTAGATAATAGATTGTAATACTGGTCTTTAGAATACAAAATATAAACACATGTTATGTATCCAAGATTTTATGCATCTACAGGGAAATACACTTATGATATACAACAAGGGTATATTATTTATAGGGTAGGATAGGGTAAGACAATTTATAAAAATGGGGTAGTGTGCTAGTGCTTTTCTAGTAGCAGAGATTCTTCAACATTCATGACATCACTTCTTTGTAAAGATGTAGAAGACTCAAATGAAATTTAGTGAAAACTATCATAAGTAATTTTCAGCTATTAGTGCTAATTAAATTGATCAAAAACTTAGACTATTTGTTTTAAAGATAATTCAAGAAACAAAAAAAACACAATTATAATAATGCTATCTCTAAGAAGAGATATTTTATTGATCAAATTTGTAGATCCAAACATATACCTATCTCTAAGAAAATATGTTTGATTTCCTTTTCATGTTACATCTTCATTTATACACATTTTGAAGGTAGGAGGAGGATGTGGAAGGTCACCAATCTTGAGGGAGATTAAGTGGTTTGACTTCCATAATTCACAATAATATAGAATTCGAGGAATACATATTTTTAGAAACTTACTATTTTTAGATTACACTACTAAAATTAAAAATTGGGGAAATTAAATTTAGTTTTTGAGCATCAAAACCAACTGAATGGAGATATGTGCCATCTCACAATGTTCCCCTCATTATTATCTTTCCAACAATTCAAATAGGGAGTCAAACAGAGCTATGGTGCAAAAATTATGGCTCCCAAAAGTTCTACCACCAATTGGGGTAAAAATGTCACCTAAATTATCACCTGAAATGTTTCTCAAATCATTCCTCCCTCCTTAAGAAGCAATGGTCCCCACTGCATCAATATTTGTCATCAAGTTTGGTAGTTGTGTTTTGATTTGATTCTTGATGCATACTTGGAATAGACTGTGCTTTGTGGAGCTATGTTGGGCCCAATGGTTCACCATTTCTATCTAACCATCAGTCTATGGATGGAAGGCCATGAACTTCCTTATCTTCGTATCTATTTGTTTCTATTATTGGGTTATTTATGTAGTCAGAGCTTCAACATTAGCCCTTATGGATTTCTATAGCTTGGCCACTATGAGAACAAATTTCTTGGCACTAGTTAGGGAAACAAATGTAGAAGGTGGTACCTTTGGTACCCTCTAGTACTATGTTTCAAGAGTGAGGGTGATCCTTCAAATTATTGATTCATAGATTCCATGTCGATCATACATGAATGGTTGACCAAGGAGTACATCACAAACATCTATATTGACCATGTCACATAAGACCTCATCTTGGAAAGGTTTTCTTATATATGAGAGAAGACATTGGTGGGTGACACAGAGGTTTCTCCTTGGACTCAACAATCCAATACTATATGGCTTTGGGTGAGTTTTAATGGATAGACTTAAGCTTTTCACAACATTAGCAAAGATTAAATTCTTTTGACTCCCACTATCAAGAATGAAAACTATAGGCTTACCTTTCACCCATAACTTAGATTGAAATAACCTTTCTTTATCATTTGGCCTCTCTTCATGGTTCTGTGATGAAGAAATGATGGCATTGAGCTCATCATCTACAATCTCTTCTTCATCCTCTTTGATTGTAACATGTGTATGAGGTATATTAGTATATGTTGAGGATTGTGACTCAGAAAGTAGGGACTTGATGGCTTGACATTCTTCTTTGGAGTGAGTTCTAGATTTGTATTAATCATACCATTTTCTAGTCTTCTCTTCCTTTTGCTTCTAATTTTGGCCTTATTTTTGACCTTCTTTGTCACTTTTCCATTTTTAAGGCTAACTCTTTGTATTCATTCTTCCATGCTTCTACTCAATCTTCACCATGAACTTGTATGCCTCACGAAGGGTTTCCAAATTAAAGAGTTCCACCTCCCCCCATATATACCATTGTAGTCCACCATGATATTTGAGAACCTTATGTTTCTCACTTTCCTAGATGCCCAATCTAGCAGATAGAGAATGAAAAATGTCAGTGTAATCTTGAATAAACTATTCCTTACCTTAGCAAGTTGTTGCCACTTTATATACAGATCATCATATGCTCCAATCAAGTAGTATTCTTCATTTACATCATCTACGAAATCATCCTAGGTAGGTTCCACCTCAAGGCCAATATCATCCATACTACATCTCTTCTTGTGCACTTCCAACCAATTTTTGATAGGCAATGATGCTTTCAAAAGAAAAAAAGTGATCTTCTCTTTATCAATGATTTTATTTACATAAAATTAAAATGACAATTGATCCAACTAATTTTCTACTACATCAGTATTGATTTTGCCTTCAAATGTAGGGATATCAAAATTCACCTAAACCTTGAAGGGTGTTAGGGCATTGAAAATATATGGGTTTGTATACGAGGAGCCATATTTTTCCATCAAAATTTGTTGGAAAATTTGGGAAATTTTTTGTAGCATCTACACTTACTATTGTTATAGGTCTTCATTTACCATTTCCTTGAAAAGATCATATGTTTTGGTGTTTTCTACCATTTGAGGTCATTTGGAGCAAACAGGTGGATAGTCTACTGGTTGTATTTTCCACCCAAGATTCTTATAATTTAACCTCATCCTCAAGATCATACACTCTAAAGACAAACTGCTTTGATACCAATTATCCAAAACTTAAAAGCTTTGGTTGAAAGATAATTTGAGAAACAAAAACAAAACAATTATAATAATGTTATCTCTGAGAAGAGATGTTTTATTGATCAAATTTGTAGATCCAAACATATGCCTATCTCTGAGAAGAGATGTCTAATTTCCTTTTTAGGTTACATCTTCATTTATACATATTTTTAAGGTAGGAGGAGGATGTGGAAGGTCACTAATCTTGAGGGAGATTCAATGGTTCGACTTCCATGATTCACAATAATATAGAATTTGAGGAATTACTATTTTTGGAAACTATTTTTAGAATGCAGTACTAAAATTTAAAATTGGGGCACTTCTATTTGGTTTTGGGGTCTCAAAACCCACCAAGTAGAGATTTATGTCATCTCATGATGTTCCCCTCATTCTTAGATTTCCAACAGTTCAAATGGAGATATGGTGCAAAAGTTATGGCTCCCAGAAGTTCTTCCACCAATTGGGGTAGAACCATCACCTGAAGTATTACCTAAAATGTTTTTCTAATTAGAAATGTAAATAGAAAAATGATCTTGAAACCTTAGAATATACACTAAAAATAGAATATCATATACCTTTTCCCATTGAATCCATAAATCTAGGGTACCCTAACAAGTTATTCAACAACATATTTACAAATATAATGTCGAAAGGGATTTATAATACAAATCTAGTCCTAATATGATAACTAGTAAAGACCATAGAACCATATGTCCAATCAATAACATTTGCAAAACATATTAATACACTTCATCAAAAGGAAAGAGTAAGAACCACAAATACTTTCCATTAACTTGAAAGATATCTTACATACATTAGAATTGCAAAATGCTTCCATGGGGACAAGCATGGTGGATTTACTTCATGTTGGATATGAGAGACATGTAGACATGCATTCAGAGCTTGCTAATGGCTATATAGCTACAACCACCTTAGCAAGAGAGGAAAATCACACACAATAGTGATCCCAAAAATTTATAAACCCTAGACTTAGAGAAAAAATCCAACAATAATTACCAACTAAAAACCTTGAATAGAGGAATAATCCCCCTATTTATACATTTTACATCCTTTCCAAACATGGGACTGTGGGTTTCCCTTTGAAAATTTGCAAAGAAACCCTCCAAATTCTACCAAGATGCTCCTAGCTAGAAAATATTCCTTACCATACCTAAAATCTTCATCCATTTGTAAGAATAACCATTACTCTAACTACCTCTATAATTAATGATGAACATTTATAATAAACCCCTTTGATTTCTTGATAGAAGATGTTTTTTTCATGATCTAGAAGGTGACACTATGTGGTAGAGGCAAAACAAACTTTTTCATCATGTGTAACCACCTAAATATTCCCTTGACCACTTGTTTACACAACTAGAAGCTTCTAGATATATTCCCTTCCTCTTTTACATGCCATGGAACAACTTGCTCTTACAATGATGGCTACACTGGAATGGTCAAGCTATGGTAGAGGTAAAAAATGATCCACAACCATCATTGAAAACATGCTCTAGAATGGCCCACAAACCCTCTTTTATGCTTGATTTCTTGCTCATCTATGAAAGAACCATTAATTTAGTTCCTAGGCCAAATTTTACCATATATTGAAACATGGCACTACACATTAAATCCAACTAGGTACTTTTAGGGATAAAAAGTGACTGAGTTGCTTAATTATCTCAATCTAGATATGTGTCATGTTCTCATGCCATCTTAGAGCTTTATGAAATATTCACCATCAATCTTTTTTAGAGTCCTTATCCATAACCTTTACCATGGACTATCAATCTAGATCCATCCAATCAAACATTATTGGTCAATGTTTGTACTTGGCATCTAAGACCATGTTATTTGGTAGCTCCATGGGTTTCCTACACTTTGCATAATTAGTCTCTGCCAAGCTAGTGCCCTTTCCCCGTATGGTATCTTCTCATTTGGCCTAAGTTATTTGAAAAGTGGACCTTTTTTTAAACTATTGGCTCTTGGATACACAAATTAACTCACTTCATTGGATTTTTTAAATGAGTTTCCATGCTGGTAACACTTATCACCACCTCGCTCATCCTAAGACTTCCTTGAAATATTGAACCATTACTCATCATCAATAGGAATCTATATGCTCTATCATATATCATAGATTAATGAGAACATTATTGATATTTAACTATGCATTATGAGCTTGACACTTGTCACTTCTACATTTATTTTGATCTCTATTGAAAATTTCACCCTCATCTCATGTCTTTGATCATATTTTCATGGATCAAAAACTAACCTTTGATCTCCATCAATAAGGATCATTCTTTTTCTCTGTATTCCAATGGATCTCTGATAGGGTTCCCATGATGGCGATACTTGTCACGTTCATGCTCATCTTGAGGCTTTGTTGAAACATTTACCTTTAATACATTATCAATCAGGATCTATACACTTTACCACATACCATCGATCGATGTTAATGTGCTTTAGTTTTAAATCATGCCCCAAAAACTTAACACTTGGCATAACCATACTTGTCCTAAGACCCTTTGACTATTCAAAATTGATCATTCAACATTATATCATATTTATCTACACTAACGTGTATCATTTTATTACAATCCATTAATTCAAACATGATTGGCTCAAAATTAACATGAAAAACAATTAAGTCAGAGCTCAGGCAATAAAGAACTTGTTATAAATTCTTACCCTTAGGTTTTTAGGTGCATAAATAAATACAACATAGGCTTTAGGATATGACTTTGAGCTCATTTTAAAACAAAGGGACCAAACATTACTCAGACCACACTAATAGATAAAAAAGGATGAAGGGCCACAAGAAATAAAAAGGGACCAAACATGAATTTTAGACTAAGGTTTGATTGTGTTAATAAACACAACCAAACCTTAGTATAAAATTTAAAATAAGTCCATAGAATATTAAAACCATTCTCACTTAAATTGATCCCATTGATTTTTAGTTAAATAAAAGGGATTAAAACAGGGCAATTGGAAAAAGGGTATTAAGGTGCTTAGACATAAATTCAACTCGGCTTTTGATAGACCAAAGGCTAGTAAAGACTAAATTAATAGGACACTTGACCTTTGATGAACATTTGTAAATAAGAAGTGGGCTAAACAAACTAGGCATATATGCTTACCAAGGGATCAATTACATCAATGTAATTTTGGGCACTAATAACCACCATGGACATCTTATAGAAGTCTCAAGATTAAATCTACATTCATTTAGAAATTTTGGCTTGGTCAAATGTAATTGCTACAAAAAATATTTTAGAAATAAGGCCTTTTATATAGGGTTTTCTCACCCACATGAGAAACCAATCACCCCTAGAGGTGCCTCAGAGATTTGAATACAACCTCCAATGACTTGTCTAGACATACCAAACCATTCTAGGCACATTTTATCAACTTATTTCATATCAGGTCTCTATTAGGGTTCTTTGAGGGTTTAAACCATATTCTATTCTTAATGATCATTCATAAATCTTAGACAAATGTTGCACATGTCAATGAGCATTTGAATTTTTTTAGTTAGACAACTCTTCATTATGTACACTCAAGTGACCTTAAACCACTATTTCAATACTTTACTTGTAAACCATGACCTAAAATGTCATGTACATGCTTAAAACTACTTGACTCACCTTTGTCAATGCTTACCTTCACATCCATGCTTTGGATACATATTTTGATACCTATATATCCACCATCTCTCTCTTTGAATTTGAGGCCTTGAACTACAATTCTCAATAGATATTGGAACTGACCTTCTAGTCATTTTCAAAGATCTCAACACCTCATGTACAAAATCAAACAATCTCTCTCATGCTCAATCGTTGTCAAGATTTATTTATGTCTTACCAATAACTCATGTTTCTTCATTATGCTAACTAGGATCTAGAACTAATATAGTTAAAAACTTGAACTAAAGTACTTACCCCTGTAGTCTTCACCTTGAAACTATCCTTAGTGCTTTAAGTGCCCATTATCTATGATCACGTAACTTGATACAATAATTTTTATTTTTAACTTTAATAGAATGTCTTCATGGATTATTTGGATCATCTTTGGAGTTGTTTACATAAATATTTGAAGTTGACTCACCTTTGTCAATGCTTACCTTCACATCCATGCTTTGGATACATATTTTGATACCTATCTGTCCACCATCTCTCTCTTTGAATTTGAGGCCTTGAACTACAATTCTCAATAGATATTGGAACTGACCTTCTAGTCATTTTCAAAGATCTCAACACCTCATGTACAAAATCAAACAATCTCTCTCATGCTCAATCGTTGTCAAGATTTATTTATGTCTTACCAATAACTCATGTTTCTTCATTATGCTAACTAGGATCTAGAACTAATATAGTTAAAAACTTGAACTAAAGTACTTACCCCTGTAGTCTTCACCTTGAAACTATCCTTAGTGCTTTAAGTGCCCATTATCTATGATCACGTAACTTGATACAATAATTTTTATTTTTAACTTTAATAGAATGTCTTCATGGATTATTTGGATCATCTTTGGAGTTGTTTACATAGATATTTGAAGCTCGACTAAGGATCTTCATAGCTCACTTGAAGCATATTTGAAGATGCTTATGCAATTTTTTAGATCTCAACTAAGGATATTCGAAGCTCACTCAGAGCATATTCAGAGCTACTTATGTATATATTCAAAGCTCGACTAAGGATTTTCATATATCACTCATTTAATCATGTTATCTACACATACTTTCTCATTATATCTTGACAAGGATTTACAAGATACTTGATACTTGACATACTAACTTATATTCACTCATGTTGATCTCAATGATATTATGAAAAAAATTCAAATAGTACTCTCACATTATTATTATCATACAAAAACAATAGTCACTATGTTTACATAAGAACTCATCATACACATACCTCAAAGGTTACTTGACCATGGACCTTCACAAGAACCTTTGACATCAATTCCAAAACTCAATAATCAATGAGAATGTTCAATATGCCACCCTTGCTTATTGGATCATGACCTATGAATAGATTGGATTGGTCTAATGGTGTGTCCCACACTCTCATGTAGGTAGCTCAAGAAATCAATTATACCATGACTTGATCATTTCCTATGCATGTGTATTAGATGTATCTAAAACTAAAACTATGTAATGTAACTAAAGATGTGTAACTATAATTAGAATTATATATGTCAATTCTACATCCACTCCAGAACTATGGAATGTAACATGGACCAAGGCCATTTGAGAATATAAGTAGCTCTTGGCCACTCAATAATGTCAATCATTGTGGATGGAGTAATGAATCAATATGATGTATAACTTTAAACATGGATTTTGGTGTATACAATGTAGAGAATGACATGGAGTTTGTCATTCCATCTGATCAACTGATGTAGAAGTGAGCATATGGAAATAATCTACTATGCACATGCAACAAAATTAGATATCTAAGTATATGTATTATATATTGAGTTTTAATATTCTCTATGAGTGTTTGAAATTGAAATTGAAATGATCACATCGTGTATGATGGCCTCAATATGAGAAATTTGGTCTGAATCTAAGCTAAGTTAAGATAAAAATGGTAATCTATAACAAAACCTTTGTAACCTTGGACTATAACTACTATACTTTTTTATACAATCTAAAATTTCTTAAAACTAAGGCTACTTGACATTAATACCATATATTTGATATTAGTGCCATATATTGGACATTAGTGGCATGTGGTGCTAATGTCCCAATTTGGGTGTTAATGTCTAACTATTCTATTTTTTGTGCAACTAAAATTGGTATCTATGTCACTATTTCTCACTATATTTTCATTAAACTAATTTATTTATTTTGTGCTTTGGTTCTAAAAATTGTGCTATGAATGCATTTTGATAGTATATTCTCTATCACAAAGACCTAAGAATTTCCCCTCTTTTGAGGGGAGTTATTGAACATGTCTAATAACTGACCTTAAAATAAGAAGTTCTATAAAATGTGTGTTATCTAGACCATTTATGATATTTACGTAATAAACCAATATAATATGCATACATAATTTCATAATTTAAGATAATCAAAACTTAATTTTGTAGTGTACAACATATGTTAGATCTAGCATTCACAAGGTTGTCAAGATATATATAACAATGTATATGAGCAAAAAATCTAAGTATTAATTGACTATCTACATACAAGGATGGGGCATGATGTCCATCATGGCACCCAATTAGGAAGGGGAGATGCATGAGGTCCCTCATGGCATCTAAAACTATAATGTGTAACAATAAGGAAACAAGTGTCATGTCCATGATGCATACAAGAAAGTCTACATACAACACATATGAGGCATGTAAAGTAGGCCAATGGGCCACAATACAAGAGACATGGGAGCATATCATTAAATAATATAAATCAAGACATACAATGACATGTTCAAATTTCCACATATGTAAACAATAATTAATTTTACTTAGAACCACATCGAAGGACATGTTTAAATGTTGGCATACACAATCATGAAAGTACCCACAATGACATGGGCACATGTCCAAAGCATACATATAAAGAAAATAAGTGGCTCTATGCCATATATCAATGACATATTCAAATTCCCTTGATTATAATAATCATAGACACATAATCAAGTCTAAACTAGGAAAGTTATGAATAAAAGAATGTATGAATAATGTGGTACAAATCTGTGTAAGAACAAAGACATATATAAGTTGAGTCTAAAATAGTATTAGTTAGTAAAAAATATGAGTATGTGTAGGATGATCAATATCAAAATATAAAAATTCTAAATCTATGATGTAGAGTTTATAAATACGTAACTTGGTAATTTGAACTATGTATAGGATGCCCCCAAATGGGTAAATGTATCAAATGAAAAACCTATGTATCAATGTATATGACCCTAATAGGTAGATAGTAGAAATTATGGATCTATATAGTGTACTTGAGTCTTGTATCTTTTAATACTTGAAAATAGAAAGTGAATCAATGTATGTATGATAAAAACTAACTTTACTAAGATAGCTAACATATATAGTGTCTGAAAAATATAAGATATTTAAACATGGTAATGCATACAATCTATAATTTATATGTTTTGACTAAATATTTGAATGTTTTTGTGTTTAGACATATTATATTATGTTTGTATTTTCTAGATATAATCTATGTATAATTAATATGAAAAAGGTTTTATATATAAAATCTCCTTAGATGCATGACGTTCAATGGTTTTTTTTATTTCCTTGCCATCAAGTAAAGATAGATAGTATACGTTTGGGCTTAGGTTTTTTGTGACTAAGTATGAGTAAAGCTAATTTGGTTTGAATTTTATTTTTTTATCTTATTTGGAATCGACATTTATGATATTTTATTTTAAAATCAAATCGTTGAATTTAAATTCTCTATTGTGAACATGGTTATTGTAGGCCCATTGGATTCATTTTGTATATGCTTTGAGATGCTTTGCATCTTGAATATATGTATGATCTAACTATTATAATTTATGGAGATGTATTTTTATATATTGATGATCTATAATAATCCCTTTTAAAGATACCCATAAGGATGGGATTTAAAATTCTAGTGTGATAACTACTTGTGTGTCATATACTAGTGAATAAAGAGTAGCTCTTATCAGTGTGTGAATATTGCTGCAGTAGGCCCAAAATGCATGGATGATCTGATTTTTCCAATCAATGACAAATTTGGTAACCATTTTACTAAGGATATTGTTAATTTTCTTGTTTGTATATTCTTCTTTACCATTACCCTGTGGATTGTATGTAGTAGAGAATGTGTGTTAGATCTTATATTTAACACAAAATTTATTCACTATTTTGTTCTTAAAATAAGTTTCATTGTCTAGAATGATGGTTGTTGGGAGACTAAAATGGGAAATAATGTTGGTCATGAAAAAGTGGCATATATCTTCTCCCTTTATGTATTGTAATGGAATGGTCTCCACCCATTTTGTAAAATATTTTGTAGTTTTGATCGTGAATTTATGAGGTCCTTCATATTATAGATTTATCTTACCAATTAAATCAAATCCCCATAGCATTAATGACCATGGGGATACTATGGGTTGTAATTTTTGTGAAGGGGCATGGTGTAGGTTTCCATGGCATTGACATTTGTCACACAGCTTGGAATATTATTGACATTATTGTTCCATTGTTGGCCAATAGTAAACTTATCTAAATAATTTTTGTGGCATTGTTTTACCATTGAAATGGCCACCACATTCATTTTTATGTACTTGTTTAATGCCCACTTAGCCTTCTCAAATGTCAAACATTGGAGTAAGTGTCCCTTATTATTTTTTGAATAAGTATCCATCAATAATGACATATCGTAGGAAGTTTTTTTATATTTTTCACTTATCATTCCTTATGAAGGTGTCTGGTGTGATAGATTTCTATAGAAAATTAAATGTATCTTAGAACTGTTCAGACGTTGTTGCACTACACATGGTAACTAAAATAATTAGAGATATGAGGTTGACATGGAAAAATGATGCAGATGGTAATCATTTGATAGTGAATATATCTTGATCATCTATGTCAACAGGAATCAATGATGTTTCATTGGCCATTACATTGGTGTTATGATTGTCTTTACATTGAATGTTTTCAATAGAAAAGTTTTCAAGTTGAGATTGTAGACATTGAACCATATTATTTTAGGGAATGCGGCATTCTTATTTGGTTTGGTAAACATTTGTAACATCATTAAAAATTAATTTTGAATCCTCATAAACTTTAATTTATTTAATATGGAGAGCCTTAACTACTTGAAGGCCTAGGATAAGTGCCTCATATTCTATGATGTTGCTGGTACATAAAAAATTAAGTCAATAAGTAAGGTATACTGTATGTTGAAGTGGGTCGATGAAAAAAATTCTTGCCTTGAAAATATATGAACATATATAACCATCAAAGAATAATTTCCATGTGTCAAGAGTGGTATTATACAATATGAAATCATCATAAAAATCATCATTGATAGGATTTGTTTTAATAATGGGGCTATTACTGATTGATATACAATTATCGAGTCCTTTAATTATTTTTGTAAGATAATCTTAAGGTTAAATTTTATGAGTAACATAACCCATTTTCCAATATGACCTGATATATGTGGTTTTGACATAAGGAAATTTAAAGCATCAAGTTTTGTAATAACTTGTGTTTCATTAGTAATCATATAGTGTTGAAGCTTTTGAGTAGTGAGTACAAGTGCCAAACAATTTTTTTATATTGTTGAATAATTTTGTTCATAGTTAACAAGTGTATGACTGATGTATTAAATATCTCAATATTTATGTTGATCATCATGATATGCCAAGAGTGCATTGAGTGTAGGATCTATTGTTGAGAAGTAAAGGAGAAGTGGCTTGATGGGTGTTGGTGGTATCAGTACAGGTGGGTTCAACAAATATTATTTAAATGTGTTAAAGATTTATTAACATGTGATATCCCATTAAGATTTTATATCCTTCTTAATTAATCTGGTGAATGATTGAGTCTTATCTTCTATTTGTGCCATAAAGTGGCATGTTGCCTAAACCTTACCCTATAGGGAGCAAAGTTAATTTAAGTTGGTAGGAGGAGGCATGTCCATTATGGATTTAAATTTCTTTGGGTCAACCTCAATACTAAATTAGGATATTATAAATCAAAATAATAATAATTAGATGAAACCCCAAAGATGAATTTTTTCATATTTAGTCATATATTATATTTTCTCATTCTTTTGAAAATATGTCATAAATCGATTGCATAGTGTTATTTCTATTTTAATTTTACAAATAAGTCATCAAAATAACATTCAACTATATTATGAATGATATAACAAAATAAATGGGTCATTATTTTTTGGTATGTTTCTCTTAAATTTTTTAATCTAAAAGGCATGAATATATAGCATAAACTACCCCATAGTGTGGTAAAAGAATATTTTTCTTGGTCTTCTTCAGCGATCTGAATTTGATTATAACCAACTAAACTATCCATAAGCAAGAGCATTTCATATCTGGTTGTGTAATCCAATATCATATAAATGTTAATTATAGTAAAATCATCCTTAAGACATGCTTTATTTAAGTCTCTAAAATCACAAAAATATCATATTTGGATGTTAGGTTTAATAACCAGGACAATGTTAGCAACCCATTAGGGATGATAAATTAGTCGAATGGAACTAACATCAATGAGATGCTGGACCTCATATTTGACTAAGAGGTAAATATTTGGGTACATTTTTAGGATTTTATGTTTAACCAAATTTAAATCAAGATAAAGTGTAATATTGTGTATTGTGATTGAGAGATCATTGCTAAGCATATCGACATAGGCCCAAGCAAAAACTTCAAAGAAATATTTTAAAATATGACATATATTTGTATCTTCTTCTTATACAAGGTAGTACCCAAAAATATAGTGCAAGGATCAGTATCAAATCCATAGTTGAATTTGACTATTTTATTGTTAATTAATGCAGATTGTATAATAATGTATGGTATTGTAGGGATAGTATCATCTGTGTCAAGTGAAATATTATTAGAATTATCTGAACACTCACCAAAGTATTTTTGGGCATTTGGGGAATGAGCAAACTTTTTCTTATGATAGAATGAAGGGATATCCTCATATGACCATAAGAATTCTAATATAGTCTCATCATTAGAAAATTCATAAAAATTAGGTAAATCTTGAGAATATTTATCATCTATAAGGTTAGGGTAAAGAACTAAGAATGTATAAACATTGTTTACAATATTTTATATCGATGGAATAGGTGGAAAAAACATTATATACTGAGAATCATGGTGGTAGGAAATGTAATTACATGTACTATGTTTATATCCATGTCCTTTTCTACCTTATTGATCATATTCCTCAATAGGATTAAAAATTACCTATTCATGTTTTCCAAGGCCAACTTATATGTAACCCATTTTTTGGAAATATCTCAATTGAAAGGAAGAAGTGAATCTATTATCATATGATCTTGAGGTGTCTAGGAGAGTTATACATGAACTCTGAATAGTATACTAGAGGAATGTTATATCAAAATCCATGTGAGGAATACCATTATGTGAAGGCTCTGTATGTTGACAATATTTTTATGGTTCTTGATCCATAGGGAATGTGTAGATATGACCTTTGTAGCTAAACTTTAAACATGCATCCAAAATAGATGGAACTACATGCATATCATGAATACAAGGTCTTATAAGAAATATAGTGTAGTTAATATCATTAGGCATAGCTTGAAATGTTTTAGGTAGAGTTCTAGGCTCCAATGTGGGGTTTAGTGTGACTTGACACAAAAAATTGCATGGAATATTATCAAGCCCTTAGATTTTCATATTAGAAGGATCCAAATCCTTAAGATGCATATTAAGAATCTAGATAAAAGATATATTAAAAATGTTCAACCCTAATCCATTTTCAACTAAAATGTGTTTTACATCCACCTCATGATTTCATAATGCAATGTAGAGAGATAGGTGTAAATCTATGATGTTTTGAGTATGAGGTCTTATTTTTCAAATTAAATAAGCTTTTTGGTCTATTTCATAGTATTAATCATGCAAGCAACATAAGTTAGCTCTAATGTGAAAGACATTTTAGTATCATGAAGTGATGTAGTCAAAATGTCTTTGTATGTTTTGGAATGATATAGGATCTCTAAAATGGAAATTATGGATAAAGAGACACTACTCTAGTCAAAAAAACTATAGCCATGGGTTTTGATAACCTTTCATGCTTCAAGGCCATTAATGGACATCATAAAATAGACTGTAGTGTCTATTACGAGCATAGAACTAGTATTAGAGGTAAGATAGTATCTAGATGTTTAAGTTAAATAAGTATAAGGGATAAGTGAGACCACTAATGCTTTCTTATGCCTATTAGTGATAGGTAAGGAATCAAAGTGAACCGAATATCAAAAATCATCTAAATGAGACTTGTTAATTATAGGTAATGTATTTGGTAGCTTATGTAATATATCCTCTATGTGTTTAAATATTTGATTCTTAATTGAATTGCACATAATATAAAAATAACATTCTAAATAAATAATGAAATGTGACATATAGTTTAACTGATATAAAGCATCATGTATACATGTTCTATTTAATTTTTGAGTTCATTGTGAATTGAAAGAAATAAGCATGCAAATGAAAGTATTAGACATTGCATCAAAAAGTGATAAACTTATTTTGTCATTATTATCATGATTATACCAAATAAAAATCATAATATATATGGACATAAAATATGAACATGCGTCTTATAAATTTGGAAACAAAAAATCATAAAGGTAGTTTAGGGTTAGGGCTTGTGCAACATTAAATGTAAGTCGAGCTCATTGAATCATTTAACTTCTTAAGGTTATGAAGTTTAAGCCCTAGGTTGTTGAAGGGGTTGAGTTTAGTAAATCATGGTAGAAATATAAAATAAATACATCCATTGATTTTTAATAGAATTGACTTAGTTTGAACTTTCTAATAATAGTAATCTATAATGCAAATAAGTAGTTACCTAGAAATTGACTAAAATATGAGATATAGAGGCTACAAACTAGGATAAAGGCTGTTCTAAGTGTTACAAATAGGATATACGTATCAAAACCCTTCTTGGATAGTATCACCCTAATTGGATGTTATCACCATGTAGTACTAGTGTCCATAGTTTGGCGCTAATGTCCTCTATGCAGAACTATTTTGAGTTTTTGGTTGTACCCATGTCTAGGTTTTCCAAGCTTATTCATATGCGCATGAGTTTCAGTTACCTATAGGTGATATGTTTTGACTAATTTTATATGCAAACCCTAAAGATCCATGTATTTAAGGCATCTGATTAGAACAAGTAGCAAAGTGTGTTGTCAATGGGGTAGGCTTGACATCCTCATCACCCCCACTATGATGAGAATTACCTATATACTAATAATCTGAAGAGAGATCAATTTTGATGTATTTTTCCCCACCTAAGTGCTCATGTAAGTGAAAGTGAATCTAGTATCAATTCTAGTTTATGTTATTTGAATGTTCTTGAGACTAGAAATCTTAGTAATACGAGCTTAAGAATGTTATATATGGTTATATGCAGAAATAGAATAGAATAGACCTTAATTATGCACAACTTATTTTGAGTTTGTGTCTAATTTGCATTTGATTTTGATCTAGTGGATAAAGGGATAAAAATCATGTATATATATTATTCTAGTGCTTGTGCATGTTTTAAAAGAGGTATAGGCCAATGTTAGGTGGTTTCTCATTTAAAAAGATATATGTTAGAGACAAGAAAGAGGAACAAGGAAAATAACTCCCAACCTAGAACACTAACACCAAGAAGTGCTACAGTCTAAATTATGGCACTAGTTTCTTGGTGGTATAACTTGGGGCACTAGGGACAAAGATGTTAAAGTGACAGCCTTAGAATAATTTATATATGTTTAGGGATGTGTGTGTCCTACATGAGGGATAGATAAGTGTTTAAATAGGCCTTGATATAGGTATAGGGATAAGCTAAGGATGGGTGATCTCAAGTAACACTCTTAGCACTCAAGTATCATTTCTAGATTATTACACATAACATTATGTAATTAGGATGCATATGTTTTAGGTGGTGCATGTGCCTTTTCTTGTGGTTGCGATGTTAATTGTTAAGGTAATGTATATTTCACCCCTAGGGGTATGGTTAAAATGGCTTTAATGAGTTATAAACTAGATCTTTTTGTCATAAAACATTTGCCTACACATGTAACATATTGATGAATAATGGAAAGGAATTAGTAGGTTCCTTTGGGAACTCATGTACTATGATTTGGATACCTTCATAGAGTTTAGTCATTTAAACATATTTCCCCAAATACTACATGATAATTTTATGGTACCCAATTGTTTGAAAGGATAAGCTACTATATTTACACCCATCACGCATTGAATATGACTAAATATTCATAATATTATCATGCTTTATTCTAGTAATGTGTATAATCCACAAGGGTAAATCTATATTGACATAGACATCATGAGACTTGCATTACATGAAGTAGAGGATTAATAGTAGGACATGATATTAGAACACTTTTGTTGTGGCCCTTATTACCTTTTTAATGTTTGTAGTTATTTCAGACACTAAAAATTCTTTCCATTTTAAGTCCTCATTAAGCAAGATCATTTGATATGAAATATTGATGACCTATTTAATAGATTATATCATAATTTTTCTAGTATTACAAAGGTTATTTGTGATGCATTCATAGATAGTGAAACCTAAAAAATCCTTTATATAGCTGACAAGGATCCCAATAAATTCCCCACTATATCTCTCCTTGGTATCTAAGTGAATAGGTGGAGCCTTGGATTTGTAGTGCTGAATAGATTCACCTTGAGTTAGGTGTCATGTTTCCTATGCCATGGTCATTGTATTAGTTAATATCTTGACATACTTGGATATATGGATCACACATACATTATATCAACTAAGAAGTTTCAACGTCACTTCATTTAATTGAATAAACTAAAGAATCTTGATGAGTCACTCTGCATCAGATCTATGTAGGGTTTGATAGAGAGATAGGGTTCTCATTTTTTCTACTATTAGTTGACATGGAATAAATAAAATTGGATTATAATGTTTTAGTGAATTAAAATAGGTTTAGATCATGGTATCTTATTTGTATGAGTGCAATACTAATCCCCATTTATTCATTTTGTTAATCTATGATGGGAATAAAAACTTGTGAGTGATATCTTCAATTAAAATAGTGATAAAAAATAATGTATAATAATTGGATGAATTAGACACAAATAATAGAGAGATATTGTTCATAAAATTGTGTAATCTCATTATGTTTTTTATTTGCTTGTTTATATAGCATTTCCTAATTGAATTTGTTAGATGCATCATTTTGAATGTGATGACTTTTCATGCATCATTTTGCTTATTGAATCAATTGAAATTAGTTTCTTATGATTTTATGTTAGTAATTTAATTACTTGAAGCATTAGTTTAGATGATGAGATTTGTTGATGTGATGTTTCATATTTAGCCTCATCTAGTTTCTTTATTATTTCTTCCCTTAATTTTGACACCCAATGCATTTAGTAAAGATGCAATCTTCTAAGTGTGTCATAATTAATGACTTTTTGAATTAATGTTGATTATCCTTACTTTATTATTTATTTTCTAATGCTTCTTTCCTAAATTTATCTGATGATTATAGTGTTGAATATTCATGACATTGTTCCTTTCATGCTAGGTTATGTGACTTTTCGTTTTCAAACATGGTTCCAATCTACTATGTTATAGATATTTCATGATATAGATATACTACAAACCTAAAATTTAAAATAAATAAAACAATACAATAAACATAAATTCTAATCTACATAGTGATATAAAACACCATATCTTATTTTTTAACGAGATTTGATATATATAATTAATTTGAAGGCTTAAACCTATAGTCATATACATGTCTTGGGATAATCGTTCCCTAAAGGTAATCTAATATAGTTTTTCCTTAATTTGAGACATAATTAATGAATTAAGTCATTTCCATTAGATGTGAAACATGCCTAGAAATGTCTGAAGTCTACTATCATATTGTAATATTTCTTGTTCCAGAAAAACTTCTTTGAATCATAGATGGTGATTATGCCATTTTTTTTGAATTTGTTTGTTGACTTCCTATGTCCATTATGTTCTTTGGATATTTTATTCCACCATATTTAAATCCATAAATTATTCCTAACTAGAGTCATGATCAACTACTCCAATGATCATTATGAATTTTCCAATTCGTAGATTAAGGATGATGTATTCCATTGGCATGACCATTTATAATCCATAAACCATCTAAAATGGAGGGAAACTTGTCATAGTCATACACTTAAATTTTATTTTAAATTCCCATAGGACTTTAGGAATTTAATCCTTCCAATCTTCCCTTTATACATTTAATATCTTTTTGAGCATATTTGCAGTGATTCTAGTTGATGCCTTTGCCTATACATTGGCTTGTGTATGATATGTTGTGATTTTTTTATGTGATGAAATAAAGTAATATGTTATATGATTTATTGTGATATATATAAAATTAATTAACCATTCACTAACAAGCTTCACAATCTATCCAAATATTTTTATAATATTTTCATACCAAAATTTGATTGTGTCGTTAGCACTGTAGATTAGTGTTGAAACAAGTTTTATCCATTTAGTGAAGTATTTAATTATACTAATAATTTAAATTGCATGAATAAATTTAATAGGTATATTTATTTGTCCTAAAAATTTAATTGTCCATGGTTAAAATATTTTTTTAAATCTATAATAGGGTTTAACAAAATTTCATCTCTATGATTAAGCCTTTATATCCTTTAGCAGATGTCACATTATTTTTATACTTGGTGTGTGTATTAAAATATATTAGGTTACCATATTCCAATTTAAAATATCATAATTTAAGGTTATTATGCTTTTAAATTTCTACCTATTAGTCCATTATGTGCATCTTGAATAAGTTTTGGTCGCTTGTGCTCCAAATCTACTCTACACAGTACATCATATTTGCCCATTTTATACAGAAAGACATATGATACCAAATTGAATTTCTCTTGTGATTAACTAATTATTATAATTTTATACATATTAAAATATAAAAATTCATTATTCTAATAATTATCTATGTTTTCCATGTTTTTGGGAATCCTAAAGAATCAAAACAGATCGACATCTAATGATTCATCTTTAAGTTCTTTAGTTTTTTGTCTATTATATATTAAACTCAAATGGTTTAGTCCCACATTTTATCTCATAGTATTCACATTTATTTTGAATCAAAATTCTTGGAACAACATCAAACGTAAGATATCCTCCCTCCTAAAATGTCATTATTTCCTAGGCATCATATAACCTAGTGATCAGTAAAAAAATAAAATGGTGTAGCTAGAAGATAACCTCTTGACTTATAGAGTGTGAGCACCATTTCCAGAGGTTTCCATCCTAATATTTGTGTAAATTTTCTTTGGAGATGATATTTTTTGGTTTGAAAATGAATAGGATGGTAAAATAATCCATTTTTTTTGGTTGTGATAGAACAACTCCTATCATAGTTCGTAATACTTTTACATGAAAATGAAATGGTTTTCTATATTAAGTAATACCAAAACAATAATTATTACAAACCTCTGATTTAGATTCCCAAATGTTTTTTGGCACTCATTAGTCCATTTAAACCTACTTTCTTTGTAAGATAACTTTTTTATGGGAGTATATATAGATTTATATCCTTTTATGAATTTCCTTTACTATCTTATATGACCTAAGGATTATTTTATTTATGTAGATCTTGTAAGTTGTGACATACCCATAATAACCACAATTTTTGCTTTATCAACTAAAATCCCATCACTATAAAGTATATGATCCAATAGGACAATAAAATATATAAACAATAATCATTTATTTAGGTTTAATTTAATACATGGAGCTTGGTAGAGTTTAAAAATTATTCACTTCTTAGATAAATGCTCCTTGAATAAATTAAAAAACAACCGAATCATCTATTTAGAAATCTAGTAAATCATGGATGAAGTCTTTAAATATGGTAATCACAACCTTGGAGAACATATCATGATCATTTTAAAAATGGATTGGGAATGGGAATGGATGATAGACACTAAACCCATGCATAAAATATTATACTTTACATCCTATAAATTACTCCAAGACTTCATTTATAAAATGGATTGGGAATGGATAATTAATACATGAATCATGTAGCACATGATAATTTCCACATGCTCTAATTTATATAAATGTTTTAGGATACACCACTATTGGGCTCCTAGTATACTTTTTCCAATTGATAAATAATGCCTACTTCTTGCATCTGATCAAATTTAGACTTTATAGCTCTTCAACTTCATGTTGGGATCTAACATATATGGTGACTTTTTGACAGGTCATTTTCACTCCTTTATCTTTGTGTGCATATCCACTAATTAAGGGTATATAGCTTTTAATTCCATGAAATTTATTGGAAATACATCTTGGTAATATTACGTCACCTATAGTCCTAAAATCTTATATTGTGCCCAATAGTCGCCTAACATCATAAGCTTTAGCACAAACTCTATCTCAATGTTACTAATTTCTCAATGGCTCCTAAAATATTTAGTTTGAGTCATTTTGAATTGCATTTTCCAATTTAATTTGTCATTATTGGTATTGAATATTAAGATTTTGTATTTGTTGAGGTACCAAGTCAATGGAAAAGTCAATATCCATTTTAATACGTAATGTAAAAAGTATTTTGGGAAACAAATTTTCCAACTTTTGTATAATATGAAAATTACATAATGAAGTTATTTCATTATTCTTGAGTACATCTAAGGACATAAATATTACATCCACATTTGAAACATTACCTAACTTGCATAGAAGATACAAATATCAAGGCGATGGGTCTACTAACTAGTTTAATATTTATTACTTGACCATTATCTTGAAGGAAATTCACATGATTATTGAATCAAATCATAACTTATAAATGGATTTAAATTAGTCTCATCCTAATCACTACATCATAAGATTCCAAATTATTGAAATGTAAATATACTATGGTCTCAACTTTTCCCAAAATCAAGGGAGATTTTATAACTATATAGGTAATGGTTTGTATTTTACTATAGTTCATCTCTACATTACCTAATCATTTTCAATGTAAACTTCCCAAGACAAAGTAATTTAATATTGTTAGATAAATCGAACTTGTTTCCCTAGGGTCTATCAATACTAATATACTAATATGACTTATCATATGTATAGTTTCTAAAATTTTGTACTGGTGCTTCACATGATGACATTTATTAATTACATGATCAGTGATTCCAACCATTATAAATTACAACCATGCATCAAAATTTAATTAATAATAGACACTATGGTTAATGTTGTGGACACTATGGTGGAAAATATGTTCCACCATAACTTTAGTATAAATAATGTACATGATATTATTTTATTATGTTATCAATCACACCATGTAACTCAACATGTTGTGTTTTATGTCCTTAAACATTTTGTCTTCTATTATAAATAACATTGCATGGAAAATCTCCTTTATTACATTTTTAGAACTAAGCTTTATGTCATAAAAAAACATACCATGATAGGGTATAAAACACTTATTAAAATAGCCACATTGATCTCCATTTTTTGTTTGATATGTGTGTTAAGGAAGTATACCAACTAAAAATTAATTTTCAGACAAATGGTCCTTCCTAGAGGCCTTGAATAAGGTAATCATGTTGAGGGTTCATACCCCATTCCCAATGGTAGGTGTTAGATAATTTATGTATCTATTGAACATAGTTGGATCATCTTGTATTTATCTGACATGCTTGAGTACTCCATAAACTAGAGTCATATTATGCCACTATCATGTATTTTTGTTAAAGTTAAACTCATTAATATGTGTAGGAAAATAGGTACCTACCATGTAATTCATTCAAAACAACTTCTCAAACATTTTCAAAGTGATAATGGTTATGTCTAAACTCTATATATATTCATGGTACCTCCACCATAAGGATGTTTCTTTATTTTCTATAAGATAAAAACTATGACCTTTCTATTGTTAGTAAAATCTCTCACCTCAAAACATCAATTCATGACAACTAATAAGGGATTAATTTTCTTATTTCAAAAGTTATCACATATAATATTTAGTGTGTACTATAATTACCATGAGTTGTAATAGAGGGTATTATTTCATGTGGTGGACTATTTTCTCACTTGTTGAATACTATGTTATTTCTCTTAAAATGGCCTTTCCATCATCTTAAACATTTTCCTTTTACTAGGATACATTTTATCCTTGAGGTTTCTAATCATTATTAATATTTCTATTTTTTTTGTCTTAAGAATTATAACTCCATATTTATTCTTATATGAATACCAATTTAGTATAGCTATCACTATTTCTTACTTAGTCCTATGTTTGTTCATACCATAATCCATCATATATACCCACAAGTATGTGAAAAAATGTATGGTTATATATAAAATGAGGTGATACCACCTCTTTCTGATCAAATATTTCATTAATTCATAATAATTAAGTAAATACAATTCAAAATTTTACATAATTTTCATCATGTGTCAAACCATGATTTTATACCATTGTGTAATAACCCTATAGATTTATACCAAATCCATTAATTATTTTATTTTCCTTCAATTTTAGTATCCTACAATAGTGTTTGGATCAAAAGACACAAGCATGAATACATACTTTTTGATGGGTTTTATTCACACCCTATAATTTATTACAAGATTGCCTTTAACATTTTGGGATCGGTGAATATGATCACTCCAAGGCATGAGTTAGATGGTATTTTATTTCAAAATAACCTATTGGTGGAATAGTGGTTGAGTGACATAAATTGATTGCCATGGGTGAACTAGTTATGGGTGAACCTAAATCTACTTAGATGGGGTGGAAGGATGATGATTCTAACTAAGGTGGGCATGATTATAAAAGAAACTTCTAAAAGATGGAAGAGTAAGAAAAATAATGAATCTTGTGGAAGATCCAAAGATAAAACCTTTTAAAACTAGTATTTAAACTCAAGTAAGACACAATCTAGATTAATACTTTTTTCAAGATAATTTATCATGCAAACAATAAAATAAATTAAAGATTCAAAGGAAACAAGAGAAAAATATACTTAAATAGAAACCAAAGGTTTTATAATTTACATATTATTGTTTCACATATATAAGAGGATTACAATAGCATGCAAAACATATTCAAATCAACTATAGCTAAAAATGAAATACTATATTTAAAATAGATACATCACAGACATTTAAATCACTAATATACCATAATGATAGAACATAGTAAGTATTCCATATAATTGGGTAATAATTAATATTTTCACATAAATATCGAGTCAATAAAAACTTATTTGAATTTCCTATTAATCTGATAGTCAAAATTCTCTTCCCTTTGTGACTGGGAGGTTACATGTATTTATATGCTTAGGATGGTTAAGGCCTCATATCTTTAAGATTCACCTAAAATTACAAGTCCATAAATATAACCTCTAGTTCAAAAATCATTCAAGGATGCATATTAAAATGAATAATAGTCAAAATAAATTTGCCAACTAAAAATAAATTATGTGTGTATAATAATAAATGGGGAACTAAAGTCCCTCTTTGATGATAAAAATCTGAATACATAATCATTATAAAATTAGATGAATGATGAAATTCCATTAGTCAGATTAGCTGATGAAGATAGTGTAGTTACAACTATGGCATAGACTAAGATCATTGTGAAGATGGGTGAAACTAACTTCTAGTTATGTGTGTGTTGTAGACTCAGAATCTCCCTCTTTATCATTTATCACTTCACCCAATGCATAATATGTATTAAATTATTTATCTATGAATTCAAAATTTTGTAATGAAAGCTTCAAAATTTTGACTACCTCAGTGCCTAAACTTTTTTTCTCTACCTCTATTATTTTGAACTCCACTACTAAATCCTTAGCCCTTGTCACTCTATATTTGGAAAAACTAACAAACTATATAAATTATTTGTTGGTTTTCTATATAGTACCTTCCACTTCTTATTTTGAATCTTTAATAACTAAGTGTAAAAATTTATTAAAATTGGGTTGATTCACTAGCTTCCCTATTTGTGTAATTATCCTAGTTACTTAAATGTCTCCCAAAATTTATAGTTCTTTGATTTTATTATTGAATAAAAAACTTAACATATTCTACATTTGTCTATGCCAATTTAGGGAGGCATCTATTTTGGCAATCAAATAAATTAATAACCAATAAGTATTTATGTTACTCATCAAATTAAGCTAATTAAAAGTAGTAATCATGAAACACTTGAATAGGAAATTGAATATTCTTTATCTGTGTCTCATCTTATTCCATAGTGTGACAATGTTTATTCTATGGGCCTCACTAGCTTCCCTAGACAATATAATATTGAGCAAGATGTTGTGTAGATTTGTAATTAAAATTTCACTTTGTGGTGATTAGATGGAATACCAAGAGGTGTCAAAGGTCTGAGAGAAGATGAGTAAGGTGTACACCATTACTATCATCATAAATAAAGATAAACCAACTAAAAGAGTTCAATTTTTAGAGTGTAATACTCAAGAAATCTAAATGTGCATTCACAGGCCTGCTAAGAGAACTACAAGTTCAGTTCTAAGAATTGAAGAAAGTATGTAATATTTTCATTAGGATTAGATATTAGATTAATAATAAGGGTGTGTGAGAGTAATGAGAATCCATATAATGTGTTAAGTATGTTTATATTTTCATTAAAAGATAAGGAAACCTACAACCTTTTTCACAGTCCTAAAATGCATGCAAAATATTAAAACATGGCATTTTGGAGAAGCATGAAGATTATTCAAGAGAAAATAACTATTTAAAAGCTTAAGGCGAGTTGGGGAAAAACTCACACAAGTCGCAGAAGGTTTTGAAATTTTCTAAACCTCTCTTTATCCTGTTTTTTCAATCTTGGCCTACACAAACATATGTTATGACCAACTTAGGGCTAAAATATTATTTTTTAAATAACATAATCTAACCCTATTTAGTGTGTTCTAAAAAAATTTAATGGTTTTTAGTAGTACTTTATAGTATGGTAATATCCATAGTATTTTGTGCTTATTTTAGGCCTAATCAAGCCTAATTATGAAATACATTATTTGAGTTAGTAGGTCTGCATTAGGAATTGAGTCATTAAATTTTGTGTGAAGCTGAAACAGGATAAAGGGTACTAAATATAACTTTATTTTGCCTATATGTGCTATAAATATTTCAAATCAAGGATATTTGTGTCAAAATAGGGTTAGAAGTAATAGGCCTCAAAGGAATAAAATGTGAAATTTATAAATGAAATTGTAGAATAGAGGTTGAGAGATGATTGGTTATAGGTCTTCAAAAAGTTTCTAAGACAAGAATAGGTAGTTAGACCCAAATAATATGAGTTACCACTTATTAATCAATCATAAGGGTTAATTTGAAGAGTTAAAGGATGAGTTATGAAAATAGGAAAAACTCATACACCACCTTTAAAAGATCATCATCAAATTAAGTGAACACATGGAGGTAGATTTTATAACCATCCTTTGGAAGGTTATCTTTTTTGTAACTGGTTCAATGAGTGATTAACAACCATGATTGGTTCTTGACACTTCTCTCTCTCTTCCTATTTTTCTTATAGTACTTCCTTGTATGGCATTGTAATGGATCCTTCTATTAGGAGTATGGAATAGTCCTACTCTTTTTATGCCTATTGATTAATAAATGACTAAATTTCACCTCCTTCTAAAGTTGTATGCAATGTGGATATTGAATGGTTAATTTAATCAAGTGTAGAATAAACTCACCTTTTTTTTTGTCCTATTCATCTTTCCTTGTATTTTTATTATATATTATAGGTTGTGGAGAGTGTCATTAGGGGTTTCATGCAGATGATAAGTGGAAAATATCTTCCCTCCTAGTCTCATATTACTTTATCTTATTAAAAATAATTGATGTAATAGGCTCATCTTAGGAGAAGTGTATTTTTTTAATAGTCTTATAGGTCTTAGTTCACATGCAAATGAATGGTAGTGGTCATAAAATTTGGCATATCACCTGATTATTTGAGAGTTTATTTCTCTATTTTCCTTAAAAGCTAGTAGATTAGTGTCTTGTCCCAAGTGATGCTTCAAGGGAACTAGTCATTATCTAGAGTTCTAATCTAATTTTTAGGTCACCCACAACCTATGATTATTCCCATGTTTAGCGTATATTGATAGGAATTTAAACCCCATCTCAAAGGGAACAAATTTAAGCTATAGAATTTTTAGCATGCCCAGTGGGACAGGGATTTTCATCCATTGAAGAGTTATTCATTTTGTTATTCAATATACCAAATTTTAGAGGAATGAACACAAGCACAAATGGAAACTTTGAGTTTATGTAGTTGCTTTTAGTAGTCTAGGTATTATTTCAAAGAAGTACTCTTTATATTCTTTTTTTCACATGAAGTTTTATGGTTGAGTTTGGAATGGATTTTAATTTTACTCAAGTTGATGGGATATACCAGTCTTATTTTGATCCTTATCAATAATATTTTAATCCTTATCATACATATGTTGAGTCATATTGGTCCTAAAATGACCCTACTTAACCTTTATATGACTCTAGATATCAATATGAATAGCCCTACTATCAGGAAAAGTATCCTTCATCCCTTCCTCAACAACCTTATAAATATTATCAAAATTCATATTATTTTTATAAATCTTGACATCATCCCTATATACCCTTGATCAAGATTCCAATTAGCCTTAGTAAAGCCATCCTAATTATAATAATCTTGAAGAGAGTTTCAGAAATATAAGACTTGAATATTAAACATGCTTAGATAGAGAGATTGAGTTTGTAAATGAGCATATATTTTAATCAATCATAAAATCACTAACAATAGAATCCAAAAATTCTACACCATTCGAAGATCAAGAGAAGGTGATGGTACCCAAGCCAAGAAACTTCTCAAGCTTCTCAAGGCTCTCACCCATCCCTCAAGTTACAACACACCATCAAGAGGAAAATACTAAGTTCAAAATTCCAAGTGAGAGGCAAGTAGTTGGGTTATGGGAGAAGTAAGTTGAAGAATGCCTGGATAAGGGAATTGAAGATAAAAAAGAATGTTTACCATATAAACCCCATCTATACTCCCCCAAAGAAATCATAAATTTATATCATGTAAGTCAATCCAAGAATTCATTAAAAAGAAGAAAGAGATGTTTATTGATAAGAATAAAACATCTATATCACAACTGAATTTTCTATCTCTTTAAAAAATTCATAAAATATTCCACCACCCTCAAGATCCTATGTTGTAATATGATCCCTCACTTCCCAAGCCAACTCATGAATGTAATCATTACCATCCCATTATATCCCTTTAATATTAATAACATGTTAGATAAAAGGTAAATGAAAAGGATCAAGTTGTAGTTGCAAATTATGAAAATACTTCAAATAAATATGATGAATAGATCATCATTGGAATACCTCTTGGTGAAGAGAAAATCAAAACAACCTTTAGAAATAAAGAGAACATTTATATTGATGATGTGGAAATAGAAATTAAGGTAGATAACACTACTAACGTTGATAAAATTTAAAATTCTATAGGTTAATAATTTACCCATCTAGTTAATCATCTCTAAGAGATCATGGATGACTAAGAACAACAACTCTTGGAGACTTTTGAGGAATTTGAATAACTAGTTGTAATAGAGGTAAAATTGGACATTTTATAACATGTATCAAGTGGATTATAAGAGGTATAATCTTGTCTTAAGTTCCATTTTTAATTTAAGAATGATGACATTATTTATTATTACAAGGAAGAACTAGTGAAATTGGAAATAAAAGAACCACAAGGAAGCATTTCCTTATAGAATCTTAATGAAGAGGTTGCAGCTACAAATGAACATGAAGGAAGTAAGGAAATAAAGATACAATAAAGTAACCTTAATTTCTTGGGACAAAAAAAAAGAGAAAGATTAGGTTACATCTAATTTTAAAGTACAAGACCTCCCATGTGAACAAGGTGAAGTCTTGAGGGATCTTGAAATACCTTCCAATGAGCAATAAGAAAATATTGAGAGAGTAAAATTGTAGCTAAAAAATTATCACATGGAGGATTTTAAAATTATTGACATTATTATGGATCTAAAAGATAAAGGTGAAGGTGTGGCTTAGGTTGTATCCCCTCAAGATGCTAGACAAGAAGATTTTAGAAACATGTGACAATAGTACTTTGACATTTCCAATGAATTTGAGGTCCTTAAAGGGTATACATATCTTATAAGGTAGATTTAATACTATATTATAACTAAAGAGTAATTTTAGAGTCCCCAATAATTCATTCAAGACCAAGAACTACATTTCATAGAGCCACTAGAAGCTAAAGCTAACGTTACCCCTATGAGTCAAGATGTGACCATTTTTAGGTTAGTTCAACCATCAAAGAGTAACATGAGGTGAGTATTGAGACACAATATGAGTATGTTTTCATAAGAGGCATGTTTAATATTTTTCACTCACTTTAGAATATTCCAATGGAGTTGGAAAGTAAGAAGTTCAATCCATAAAACATTATGTTCAAAAGGAAGCTTTCTCTAGATCATTTTCTATCTCATGGAGGTAGTGTTTTCAAGAATTTTATTTTTGATATACGAATATGCCTTAAGGTTAGTTTTACTTAGTAGTGTTTCTTGTATTTTACTTTCCCTAAGTAATTTGTAGCAAAAGTGTGAGTTTCTTCATTTGGTGTGTTATTCTTGTCTTATTGTGTGTTATGTAAGTATATTCATTATATTTTCTTATTTCAAGGCATTTCCAATTAGTTTCAAGGTCTAATCAAGTCTGAAGTTTAATGCTAGGTGGCTCTATAGCCCAATAGTTTCATGATAAAAATGGTCTAAGATGCATAACAAACATGAAATCAAATGAGGTCACCAAAGATGTTAGCCAAAATTGGCTACCATAGGGGAGTATCATTCAATTTTTTTTGTCAAGTCTTCTACCCTTATTGATAACCTTTAGTAGTCCTTGGTTTTGATATCATGATTTGTCATTAGGTGATGTATTACTCGTGATTCCTTAGGTTATGTCAAGGTGTTACAGGTCTAGTCTATGTACAAGAGTCATGACACTCAATTTCATAGTCAACCTCCATGGTCTTAGTCTTCCCATGAAATAGATAGAATTTTTTAAGGTAACTTTGACAATGTTAAGGTTATTTTGCAAGTCTAAGTTTATGCTTGGTTAAGGTTGTGACATTGGTGATATTATAACTCATTAAGATAGAATGATGATCATAGTGAGAAAGTGCATGAAGAGGCAAATTCATGAGAAATAAACATTGTAATTCCTTATTTTGGATAAATTAAAGTAAGTTTGGGGAGATTGAGGTATTTCTTAAGCCTAGTCCAAGTCATGATTGATTCACTTAAGACATGAGAGATAGTGACTTCACTAAAGATCATAAATATGAGGAGTTACACAATACTAAGGAGGTATTTTGAATCCATATTACATTCATGATATATGATTTCATACTCTAATAAATTTGTACAAGCTCCAAAATGTGTAAAAGCATGCACTTTTAATGTATATCAAGTTTGAAACTCCTTTATTCATTATTCTAAACCCCAAATATAGCATGATGCACATTGAATGGTAGGAGTAAGTTATAAAATCAGTTTTTGTACATTATTATCTCTTTGTTTAGGATATGAATACCTCATTTTAGCCTCTAAAACAAGCTACAGTAGAAGATCATAGTCAAGAAATATCTTGTGATAAAAAGTGAAGTCTAAGTAAGGACAAGAGAAGGCTTTTTTGAAAATTTTAAAGTTGTTGATAGATTATAAACTTATTTGGAACCATATATATGATCCTTAGAACCAAATAAAGCTTACAAAAGGTTTATAAGGGCCAAAACATGCAAAACAAATTTCAATTTCTTCTTCGGGTCCTTTGCAATCTTGAGAGAGCTCATTTATTGATGTACATGAATATTAAAATGAGTTGGGCCAATAAATATTATGGGAATATGGGTCACCGTATTAAATTTAAATTCCATGTATTGGTTTAGGTTTTTAGGGGATGTAATTTATGAACACTTGCTAAAAAGAAAAATAGTTTAAAACCCCAATAGTTTCACGCAATTTCATGACATATTAGAGATATTTGATGAAAACGAAGGATTTATTTATGTATTTTAAGATCACATTAGTCTTCCAACATCATTTTCAACACTTATTTGTCATGTGTAAGTAGGGGAAGTCAAGAAATCTCCATATATAAAGGAATTTCATACATAGATGAGAAGCCACAGGAAGGTTTTTTTGGGTTCTGCATGATTCCTTATCTCAAGTGGTTCTTAGGAAACTTATAATAACATATAAATCCTTATATAAACATATTCAAGTGATAAAATGGTATTTCATAAAGATCATTGGTCCTAGATTTCTCAACAAAGTTCCATTGTTGTTAAGTAAATGAGTGAATACAATTTTGTCACTAATGAAAAATCTTTAATGCATCATTGGGGAGACACAGTGATGGTAAAATCCTATTATTATTTTAAATTTTCATGATTTATTATTAACCTCAATCAGACCATCAAACTCTCTCCAAGCTTCTTGAATAATAGAGACACCAAGAGTCAATGTAGATATGTATGGAAATTGGCTATAGGTCTAAAAGTTGAATGGAAAATGCTTAAGAAATATTTAATTTTTTATCATTGAAAATATTCCTAATGTAATAAGTTTAATTAAATTTAACCCTCATTGTATAATCCAAATAATAAATCTTGGTTAGGAGGTATAAGATGAAAGGGTTAAGACTACCACAATCACCTATAGGTCTAATTGTAAGTTGAGATGAATTAGGGAGGGTTTGTAAGTATAAATGAGTTGATAAAATTCATAAAATATGTTAAACCTAGTAATTAATATTAGTAAGGTAAATTAATTCAAGGATTAATCATTATGTGGATTGTGTGCATAATGAACACCTACAAGACTATCATATGATTAAATGAAGAAAAGACCAACTTTGTGGTGATTAGATGGAAGACCAAGAGGTATAAAAGGTATGGAGGAATATTTTTAAGGTGTATAACATTAATATCATAAAAAATAAATATAAAATATCTAAAATAGTTCAATTTAGTCATCCTAACATTCAATAAATCCAAATGTGGACACTTATTGAGAGAACTACAAGTTCACTTCAAAGAATTGAAGAAAGTATGCATTATTTTCATTGTTATTGGAGTTTGGATGAACAATAAGATTTTTTTATACTCATTATATAACTTGGAAGTATTTAATATGCTTATATGTTTATTAAAAATATAGTAAAACCTACATCCTCTTTCATAGTCCTAAAATACATGCAAAATATTGAAACTTGGCATTTTGGAGAAGTATGAAGATTATTGAAGAGAAAATAACTAATTGAAGGGTTGAGGGGAGTTATGGAAGACCTGAAAAAGGTATAATAATGTTTTTAAATTATTTTCAAACTCTCTTGATCCCTTTTTGTTCATTAGCGACCTACACATGGTTGTGCTAAGACCAACCTAGGGCTAAAATCTTGTTTTTTGCATAACTTGAGTTTAAAACCATGAAATTACATAAAACATTTTATTATAACCCTATTTGATGTTATATAAAATACCATATTATTTTTAGATAAGTAATGTATGGTATACTATAGTTCCTAGCACTATGTGCTTGGTCTAGGCCAAATTAGGCCTAATTATGGAAGAGGGTGTTTAAGTTAGTAGGTCTGCATTGGTAATTGAGTCATGAAATTTTGGGTGAAGATTAAATGGGATAAAGGGTACTAAAATGGTCATTTATTTTTCCTATAAGTGTTATATATATTTCAAACCTAATAACTTTGTGTCAAAATAGGGATATAAATAATATGCCTCAAATGAATCAAATGTGAAAGCTATGAATGAAATTATAGAATATAGGTGGAAAAATGTTTGGTTTTAGGTATTCAACAAGTGTAAAATAGAATAATAGGCTTTTACATCCCAATAAGATTATTTTTTACTTCCTAATCAATCATCAGGTGTAGTTGCAATAGCTCAAGGATTAGTTATCAAGCAAGATAAAATGCCCATGCCACGTTGACAAGATCATCATAAAATGGAGTGCACACATGTTGAAGGTAGATTTTATAACCATAATTTAGAAGTGTTTCTTGTTTTTAATTGGTTAAATGAGTGCTTAGAAACCATCATTGGTTATTTACACTTCTCTTCTATCTCTCTCTCATTTTTTATCCTATATGTACAGACTTGTTTGGCATTATAATGGATCCTTCCACCAAGAGTATGGTGTATCCCCACTCTTTTATATTCCTATTGATTGATAAATTACTAGATTTTACCTCCATATAAAGTTGTATGTAGTGTGGATCTTGAATTTTTGATTTAATCAAGTGTAGACTTATCTCACCTTATATATTTTGATATTCATCTTGCCTTCATGTAGTTTTATTCTCTATTGTAGGTTGTGGAGAGTGTCATAAGTCATTTCATGTGGAGTATAAATATCAAATATACTCCCTCCTAGTCTCATATTACTTTATATATTTACAAATAATTGATGTAATAGGTTCATCTTATGATAAGTGTATGTTTCTTATTGTCTTATAGTCTTAGTGTACATACAAATCAATGGTAGTGGTCATAAACTTTGGTATATCACCCCCTTAGTTGATAGTTTCTTTCTCTCTTTTCATTTCAATATAGTATATTATTTATTTTTATTAAGTGATGCATCAAGGGAGCTAGTCATTATATAGAGGTTCAATCCAGTTTTCAAGTTACCCACAACCTAAGATTGTTCCTATGTATAGCTTAGATTGAGAGGATTTAAAAAACCATCTCAAAAGGTGAAAATTTAATATATAATAGGATGATCTAGTGATCGAGAGCCCTATGGTGGAGATGGAGGCCAATTCTAACTCCACTCATTTTAGACCTCTTCCTCTATTGCCTCTAGTTTATATTGTAGGGCCTATGTAAGTATCATAAATATCTTCTTATCCTTAATATAAATCCAAACTTCAGAATCATCTGAGGCATTCAAGAAAACTTGATCATGGTTATATGCCTAGTGAATATAAGAAACATGTACCTTCTTCTTATTTAAGATGGTTTTAAGGTACCCCTTATTATTTTCCTAGGGTCCCATTCTCTAAATGGTGAAATCTAGAAGTTGTATTATGTCCTAAATTTACCAGTTGAAATGAAGTGTGACCTCATCAAATACTACTATTATCTAATGATGAAGGGAATTTTAAAGTAGTAGGTCAAGTATATCTCACCTAATTCTTCATCAATTCAATTGAAAACTTAATAAGATATCTCATGTTATTTAACATTATTAGGAACATTATGAGATAATTACAAAGGATTAGTCTTAATACCCTCTATGCAGATGATAGTTACATCTAGGTACAACAAATAATTACCCCCTTTGGTATGTGTCCTTGTTATGTTTTATAACAACTTGGGCATTGGCTGCCCTACATCACTTGGTATATATGAGGATATATCTCATTTCTTATTATTTTTATATGATTCATGTACCTATGATAAAAACATCAAGGATAAATTTTATCTCAACTTATTTCCTAGATATTATATTGATGGTTGTCATTCTTGGCCATAAGGCTTATACACAATGGCCATCACTACATCCTATAAGTAATGGCCATCACTACATCCTATAATTAAGACATCATTTATAAATTTCCATCCTCGGGGCTCCTATTAGAATAGAGTATTTTCATTAAATCATGCACTTATGATCTCTCCCAAGGCTACTGGTTTTTTATTTATCATCAATATGTCTAGTAGTCGTACCCATTTGAACTAAACATGGGTTATAGTTGGAAACTCATAAAACCTATTAAATAGTACCATTACAATGTCAAATCTAGGTCTAAATTTAATAATATAATTAGTGGAGATTTACCCTTTGGGATTTGATCTCTATCCCTTTGTAATACATTCCTTTAGCTTCCCATTTATAGTGTTATGTGAGACTTTATTTTAGGTGGTTTTAGGGTAGGGAAACCTAATATTCCTTTCAAATTCCCTTCTTAAAATGTAAGTAGAGGTAGTTTTCAATTTACTTACATGAAAAACTTATCCTATACTTGTTTCATTTATTAATAGAAATTTCAAGAGGTCAATCCATGACATTACCTCAGGTTTGGCTATAGCCTGGTGGAGAATTTATTCATTAATTGGGAATAGATCATCTATATACCACTTGGCCTCTAGGGAGAGTTTTTACTCTATGTAATAGGAATGAATTAATTAAACCTCTTCCTAAAGTACCAAATAATGAGGATAAAATTTAAATCACTCTTCTCAAATAATGTTTCCTTATATCTAGCTAATCCTGCAAATGAGTCTAAAGACAGAACTAAGGGCTTAGTTCTTTGACAAACAGGAAATTATCATATTTTAGTCACTATAACTCCTATGAGGTTCTAGGCTATTTCATTCTTCATTTAATGTCTGAAGAGATATATGGATTTCTTGATGCTTAGGAATATTGAGAATGCAATTGCCTAATCAATAGATAAATAACAAAGTGGATCCTAATTTTCATAGATTTTGTATATATTACTCATAAGATTGCATATTGAATGTATTAATGTGAATTCAATGTTAATAATGAACTTTAAATTTTAATGTATGTTTATATTTGAATATGTTAATCAGCTTTGATGGGTGTTTTTACTTTCCATTTGTTGATATTTCATTAAATTTTTATGTCTAGTCATTACTTTTGAGATAGTTGTCACCAATTCATTGACTTGATTCTTTGCCATGATGTCTATCCTTATTTCTTAAGTTTTGGCCATAACTTACCTAGATAGTGCCACTTACCATGATTTAATTAACCTAGATCTTTGAATTTCATATCTATGTTGGGGAGGTCTTGTAGTGGCGAGTTAACTTGATTAAGCCACATGGCCTGATCTCAAATCACTATAAGCATAGAAGCTCAGGGTATTAGATTGGTATTAAATTTGGTGAATAAAAATTTGTGGTCATCATTCAACATGATTAATCCACATGAAATTATCTTAGAGGCTCATAGAGTTTGGAGTTTGGATAATTAAATTGGCAACCATAAGATTGCTTAACCTTTTGATGATGTTAGTTATCATAAATGTGCCAAGTGTTGATTACTTAGAAACCTAGAAACTCAAAAGTTCAAGACATTAGGTTTTAGACCAAATAACCACTTAACCTTCCCAAGGTTGTGTATTACCATGATCAAGACAAATGGAATGATCTTAGAAGTTTAAAGACTCAAGAGCTCAAAAATATGAGCATGTGGAATGAAAAACTATTAATTTTTATGATAAATAATTGAAGTTTCCATGTATCCATTTTAATGTTAATATGTTATGTGTCATGTTTGCATAGCTTGAAAGGATTAGGGGATCAAAATACTTAACCTTTTTTAATCACTGAAAACTATGAATGACATGGGAGTGACGTGTCACAACCATCTGAAATCTTTCTTATGGGCCTAAGTAGAGAAAATCAATGGTATTTGGATATTAATCCTAAGATAAAAATGTATATACTAGGACATAAAAATATTAGATATATTAGTTTAAAAATAATATCAAAGTAAAAATTACAAAAATCCAAGGTTTGAAATGAATTAAGATGCTAGTTTAAGCTTAGACTTTTACAATTTTAACTCAAGTAATGCATGATTTTATATAAATAACCCTTATGAAAAATGTGTGATACCCTTATCACATGTATTTAGGCTCATAGCTCCCTAGGTAGAGGTAATTTCAATATTAGGTCCTTGTTTTTTAATATTTTGAAAATGAGGTGTGTGTTATGGCAAAAGAAATGATGACTTAGGGAAAAGACTTCTAATTATTTTAAGAACCCAAAATTTTAGAAATATATTATGATATAAATTTAGTATTAATAAATAAAAAATAAGTAAATCCAACTTATATAAAAAAAATCTTACTACCTATTTCAATATACTAACCTTCTCATTCCTTAGATTAGTATAAAATATAGTGAAATTAATTTCCCTTAGTCATTAATATTTTGGAAAAGACCTAACTAAACACTGTAGGTTTCATTTGAACTTTTTAACTTTCAAAAAAAAAAATTGGCATTGATTTGATTCCATATAGGCATCGATATTCCCAAAAAAATACCTATAGTTCTACTTGAAACAGTGCTTTACTACTAGCTAGGTGTCCACAACCCTGGTAGAGTTTACTTAAATCACCTATCCTTTATTAGTTTTTTATTTGAATCATATATAGAGGAAGGTTAGGAACCGCCTTTGCTTAGATGTATGAAATAATAAAAAAATATTGGTTAATATTTCCCTATTAGTGTGTATCTGGCCCTGTATGCATCATCTTCTACCTAAGTTTTAACATAAGATAATGCAATGCATCTTTAGAAATGGGAATCTTTTATAAAATTTGCATGACTATATCAAAGTAATTTCCAATGCTTGATTAATCCTATTAAATATAAATAATACCAAAATTTTCACCATACATAGCTCAAATCATGAAATTCTAGTACTATCAAACTAAATTTCCATGAGTACCAATTACGCTCCCTTTAGGTACCATCCCATTTGTTTTTTCACTTCCTTTTGGATTGATTTTGATAAATTGTATGAGATAGTTTTTCAACTTAAGAAATTAAACTAAAAACCATGGAATTATTTTATAAAAAGCAACCAAAAGCAATCTAAAGGAAAATAAGTTTAGAATGTAGGAAATTTAATCTATAAAGCAATAAATATAATATAAGAAGATGGAAATCTAATATATAAAATAATAAATCTAATCTACTTATACTCTAAGTCTCCATTTACAGTTTAATCTGATGTATTTCTAGTTGGAGTAGCCTTGAAGTAATGCTTCAGAAACTATCCATTGATTGGAAAGATAAGGTCTTTACCTTGGAGTTATTTTAACTAAAAGGCACTTTTTTCAAGGATTTTAGATACCTCATATGGTCCAATCCATGATGAATTTAACTTGTCATGATACCATTTACTCTCATGTGATTTATCCTAGAGAAGCACTAGGTCTAAAATATTAAAAGCCTTGATGTTATAAGTTTTATCAAACTAGAACTTAAGAATTTCCCACTATTTATTGCAGTTGTGTAGTTCTTCAATTTATATATCTTATAATTGGACTATCTCAAGTTGTCTATAATTTATTTTCTTATCTTCTCCCATGTACTCTTACATGAATTGGTAAGTCATTAGATTGATAGTGATGGGGAATATTAGTTATTATCCACATAGTAGTCAAAAATATGAATCCTTTATAGCTTTCATATGCCTAGTTCAGTCTACCCATAGAGCATATTTAAATAAAATATGTCATTATATTGATTTATTCTATGTATATTTATTTATAGAATCCATTAGGTTATTATTGGTTGATTCATCCACTCTATTTCCTTGTGGGTAATGGTTTGAAGATAACTTGAAGGTGATCTAATTATCATAGGCCCATTCTATGAATTCAACAGATTGGAATGCTAGACCATTATCACAAACTAATGAAATAGGTGTGCCAAATTTGGTGACTATGTTTTGCTCTAAGAAATTAATGATAATAGCTCAATAATTATTGGTAGCTATCTATTTGGTAAAATAATCCGTAGCCATGAGGATGAACTTATGTTCTGCTAATAAAATCTATACCCCATTGGGAAAAAGGGCATCCTTCAATGCCTATATGTAAATCCGTAGCAGTATTCACCTTTCTCTTTTTGAACATCTAGCATTCATAACATATTTTGACATGTTTATGGGTGTCCTTGAAGATTATACATCAGTAGTAAGCCATCCTTAAAAATTTATGAGATTTAATATTGTTAGAGGGATGCCTACTACCAACCTTTTGATGTAGGTTATCTAGGATGTTGTTAACATCATCTTTTAAAAGGCATCTCAAGAAGATGAATTAATTTTATTTATATAAATGACCCCATTCTTAATTATAAAATGAGTTGATTTGAGTCTGAGGGTTCACTTTTTATCTTTGTTCAAATGTGAAGGGCATGTGCCTATGAGTAAGTAATTGATGATATGTTAGTACTATTACCCTACTATGTGATGTCCCTTACTTAGGGGCTCCTTTTTTTCCTACAAAAGCTCTGATCAACTGTGATATCCCCTTCAAATAGGGAATATAGAAACACAAAAGCTCTGAACAAAGATACAAATTTGCAGAATAAATTCAAATAACAAGAAACCACAGTAAATCTCTTAACTGGCAAATCACTAATCTTATTATTGTCCAGAAGGTTACAATAGATGTCCTCAGTCATGCATAAAAGGATTATTCAGATACAGCCTTAAAACCCTAATTAACTTTTGCAAATCTGGGATGGCTCTAATATAGAAGATCTTTATCTGTGCAATATCTGAATCAATAACCTGAATCAAAACTTAATAAAATAAATCCCTGTAATACATGTGATAAATTCTATGTGAAGTTATCTCTCAAATTCCCTGAAATACTGTGATAACTTCTGTGTGAAGTTATCTCTCAAATCTGTAAACCTCTGTGATAACTTCTATATGAAGCTATCTCTCAATTTGGCAATAGATCAGCTGATATTTCACAACCTCTGAATCGCACACAATGAAGAGTTGACGTTCTCCACTGCAGATGGAATCCTGGAACCCTTGGCTCAGTCTTCACAGAAGAATTTCTTCAATATCAAAATCAATAATCAATTCATAATCATGAATACAAACTCTCTCCCATGAGAGATCCTTATACCCCTCCAAAGGTGTGCTTGCTAAAATTAGATTCCCTTAAATTAGACTTAGGGCTTCCTTAAATTAGAACTAGGGTCTTAAAATTAGACCAATTCTTAAATTAGAACTAGGGTCTTAAAATTAGACCAATTCTTAAATTAGAATTAGGATCCTAAAATTAGACCCAATAATTAATAATTAATAATTAATTAATAATTAATAATTAATTAAAATTGGACCAAATAATTAATATTTTATTAAATCAATCAAATATTAATATCTCCCTTAATTCATGTCCGAAAGAGCCCAAACAAAATCCAAGCCCAGCTCCATCAAGACCCTCTATCCATCTCATCAGCCTACAAGGGTCGCATAATAGGCTAATCATCTACTCTGCACATGTCAACTAAAAAGGGGACATGACAATCCACCCCTCCTGAAATTGCTTGCCCTCAAGCAATCGCTGAATGATAGACCAATCAATCCACCTGGATCCCAAATGAAGTCTCAATCTACAGTGATGTCAACCAACACAAACCCAATGCTCTGTCCATCACCACTCTCATCCAATGGCATCACATCACCTCTGTCTCCTGTACGCATATCGTCATCAACATGTGACCCACCTGTAAAAGAAAGCTGAGACTCTACCACATGTGCTAACTCTTGAACTGAACTCACCTCAAGACAAAGCTCGTCCTCATATCTCTCTTGTGTTGGTGCCAATGTGCACTCATCATCGCACTCTATCATGTCATGTAGTATAGGCATCTCCATCCGATGAAAAAACATATGTTTGAAGCTGCTGCCCTGTATTGCCTTTAGAATATGTGTTTTCCCATCAACCTCAAAACGAACCTCCATGTCTTTGAGATGAAGAGTAACTTCCTCAAATGAATGAAGCCACTTCATACCCAAGACTAATTCTATGTCCCCCATGTTCACTACATAATAATTAGCCTTGAACTCATAGTTGTTCAAGCGCAATGGGAGGTCTCTAATCATACGCTCACACCTAAGAGTGTGACTATCGGCTACCTTAACTCTAATGCCCTCAAAATCTTTGGTAGTGAGTCCATGCTTCTCCACATATCTAGCATATATGAAATTATGTGTGGCTCTTGTATCAAGAAGGGTGGTGACCTTCTGCCCTGCCAAAACTCCACAGAGTCTGAATGACTCATTCGACTGAATGCTGGATAGGCGTGCCTCCTATATATGAAGCTCTAAATCTGCCTCTACCTTAGGCTCTAAAGCCTTTGCCTCCTCAAAACTATCCTGCTGTTCGGAATCTTCTGATTCTGCATCCTCATAATATACCCACATCACACGATTTGCTTTGCCCTTAGGCCTTAAAGGGCAATCGTGATGGATATCATATGGACCTTTGCAGTAGAAGCAAAGCTTCTTCCTACGTAGATCATTAAGCACCTCACGATCCAAAGGTGGTTCTGCTGGATTGGCTTTTGAATCATTTTTAACCCCAGATTTATCTATGTTAAAATCCAGTCTCTCTGTATCCCCGTTAGAGTGCTTATGGTCTCTAGATGAAGAAGTACCTCTAGAGTTAGATCTACTTGATGGAGCTGCCATCTCCATATTGCGCACCTTCTTCATAGCTTCCTGTAATGAAGGAGGATCAAAGCCTTTGATCCAACCTCTTAATGGTTCTGTCAATCCCTCCATGAAGAGTACTACTAGTCGCCTCTCTGAAATGTCAGGAACCATGATTGATAACTTCTGGAAGTCACCAATGTATGACTCTAGACTGCCACTTTGGCGCAACTGTGCCAACTCTCAGAAATAGGACTCTGGATCCCTCCTATCAAAACGCTCTACCATCCTGTCCACAAACTCTTGATAAGAAGTGATCTGATCATGATGGAGTGTCACCATCCCGTGGTGCCACCAATCGTGAGCTACTCCCTCAAGATGTAGTGTTGCATATCTGATAGCATCTTCCTTGGCCATCAGACGCAATGTGAGAAAGGTGTCCAACTTACTAATCCAAGCCTACATTGTGACCTTACCACTTCCATCGAACATCGCGAGTGTGAGCCTGCTTGAAGCATGCTTAAGATCATTGTTCTGGTGTCTAGGTCTCCTATCCTATCTAGCCAATCTGTAGTGCTCTCTCCTTAGATTAACAAAATGATCAAAGGTCATCCTCTCTTAAACATGAGGAGGTAATAAGTTCCACTCATCATCTGCAGCTAGGTAAACATCTGCAAATGAGGAATCTCCTGCCTCCTCCTCTGCTGGAACTTTTGGTTCCTCTCGAACAAACGTAGGACGTGTAAGTCTATCTGTTGTTCTGGAGTGGCCCTGTTGGGGTCTCTGAATAACCGTAACATCTCTGTTGTCACCTTGGTCCCCATTCTGTCTATCATATGGGTTTATCCTCCTTATCATAGTAGTTAGTGCCTGTAGTGCTTGTGTCATCTCACGGTAGGATTCTCTGGTACCCAGATCATCATTATGTTAGTGGGCCCTGGGTGGGCTACCCTCTCGTCTATCACTCATGATAATCGGCTGTTGTTCTAACAACTGGGTACCTTCAAGCAAAGCTTTACTACGTGTGTAATACCCGTGTGGTCCCAACTCTTGTGGCTGCATAAGATCTTCAAACCCTCAGGATGGCAGGAATTAGCTCTGATACCACTGTGATGTCCCTTACTTAGGGGCTCCTTTTTTTCCTATAAAAGCTCTGATCAACTGTGATATCCCCTTCAAACAGGGAATATAGAAACACAAAAGCTCTGAACAAAGATACGAATTTGTAGAATAAATTCAAATAACAAGAAACCACAGTAAATCTCTTAACTGGCAAATCACTAATCTTATTATTGTCCAGAAGGTTACAATAGATGTCCTCAGTCATGCATAAAAGGATTATTCAGATACGGCCTTAAAACCCTGGTTAACTTTTGCAAATCTGGGATGGCTCTAATATAGAAGATCTTTATCTGTGCAATATATGAATCAATAACCTGAATCAAAACTTAATAAAATAAATCCCTGTAATACATGTGATAACTTCTATCTGAAGTTATCTCTTAAATTCCCTGAAATACTATGATAACTTTTGTGTGAAGTTATCTCTCAAATCTGTAAACCTCTGTGATAACTTCTGTATGAAGCTATCTCTCAATTTGGAAATAGATCAGCTGATATTTCACAGCCTCTGAATCGCACACAATGAAGAGTTGACGTTCTCCACTGCAGATGGAATCTTGGAACCCTTGGCTCAGTCTTCACAGAAGAATTTCTTCAATATCAAAATCAATAATCAATTCATAATCATGAATACAAACTCTCTCCCATGAGAGATCCTTATACCCCTCCAAAGGTGTGCTTGCTAAAATTAGATTCCCTTAAATTAGACTTAGGGCTTCCTTAAATTAGAACTAGGGTCTTAAAATTAGACCAATTCTTAAATTAGAACTAGGGTCTTAAAATTAGACCAATTCTTAAATTAGAATTAGGATCCTAAAATTAGACCCAATAATTAATAATTAATAATTAATTAATAATTAATAATTAATTAAAATTGGACCAAATAATTAATATTTTATTAAATCAATCAAATATTAATATCTCCCTTAATTCATGTCTGAAAGAGCCCAAATAAAAGCCAAGCCCAGCTCCATCAAGACCCTCTATCCATCTCATCAGCTTACGAGGGTCGCATAATAGGCTAATCATCTACTCTGCACATGTCAACTAAAAAGGGGACATGACATACTATCACCTAGGCTTCATTGATTTGTTTGATAGTTTGAGTCATGATCTAGATAAGGACCTGGTCTCTTATCATTTTAGCCAGTTTAATTTCAAGGTTAAACTCTTGAAGTTTGCCCATCAATTTCCCTTTCCTTTCCCCTAGCTTGTTTTGACTAAGAGTGAATTTGATGGTTGGGTTACAGATAATAGAATATGTTTTATTTAACATAATATAATGTCTAAATTTTTTTATGGCCTTGATCAAGGAATATATTTTTTATCAATCATGGAATACTTTATCTCTGTATCCTTTAGGTTGTTACTCATGAAGGAAATGGGATTCTCATTGTCTTATACCTTTTTTGTCAATAAAACAACAATGGTATGTTATAAATTGAATAAATAAATAAAGATATAAATATTTATTAAAATATGGGATGATTACAACTAGGGATTAAATAATTTTCATTTTTATGTCCTAGAAATATTTCTTGGCTTTTGTTGTCCACTCGATATTGTTTTCCCACTTCAACACGTCATTTAATGGTTTGATGATCTTTGTGAAATAATAAATAAACTTTCTCACAAAGTTGATCTTTCCAAGGAAATATTTCATACATTTCTTAATGTTAGGTGGAGTTAGCTTGGAGATGGCCTAGATGCAGTCTGGGTTGATGTAGATCTATTATTTTTTGGTAATATGGCCCAATAATTTATCTTTAGTCACTCTAAAATTGCATTTCTTAGGGTTTAGAGAAACTCCATACCTTATGCACCTATCTAAGTCTTTTTGTAGATGGATAAGATGTTCATCTTTTTTATTATAAAATAATATAAGATAATCCATGTACATGATAATGCACTTCTCCATCAGTCCCTAAAATGAAAAATCCACCACTCTCTATAAAGTGGCCCCTATGTTTATTAGGATGAATGGTATCTTTTTATACATAAAGGTTCTCCATTTGACAATCAAGGCAGTCTTAATTCTACCTTTTAATTTAACTAATACCTAGTTGTAACCTAAGAATCCATCCAAGAAAGACAACATCTTTGAGCCACTCACCATCTATATTACTTTATGTAGAGAAGGTAAAGGATAATTATCCTATTCTGAGGCTCTATTTAAGTTCCTAAGTTAACACACACACTGGTTTATCCATTCATTTTTTAACTAGTATTATATTAGCTACCTAGGTTACCTACCTAATTAGGGAAAATAATATTTGCATCTAGGAACATTTATACTTTGGTATCTATGAGACTTTTTAAGACCAATTTTATTGGTCTTTACCTTTTTCTTAATGGCTTGTGTTTTGGCCTTAAAGGAATGGTGTGGGCATTGGCCCTTACATAAAATATCTATAGGTCATTATATATCTAAGTAATGACATATTTATAATATATATGTAATCCTTTCATCTTGCATTTTATTTGTTTTAAATATAGCATAGGACTATATTCACTAGCTGGGGAGCTTGGTTATTAAGCAAGTTTTCCTTAGCAAATTTGGACTTTGTCACTTCTAGTTATATATATTTCTAGGCTTGAGGGTCAACATCAAAAGCTCATTACAAGGAAACTATGTCTATGGGAATCAAATTTTCTTCCAGTTGTAGAACACCTTCCTCACTCATATCTTCAATTTACATAGGATAGATATTTATTTCATCTATTAATTGGGCCTCAAAAGATCCTAAATTATTCAATAACTATATAATTTTTTGATGATTTTAAAACACTTATAAGTTATCCACATTGTCTGGGATAGAAGGATATGGTACCAAATCCACTAAAAATTCATGCATTTTTATTCTTGAAGTAGTACTAGATTAGCAATAGAGACTGCCAATAAATCAATTGTCTCATTCTTCTCTCTTGAGATGACCTTGATGTTGAATGTTTTAAAGGATTCAATCAACTCCAAAACTTTATGTTTTTAATTATTTAGGCATGGAATATTGCATTGGTACTTATTTTTGATCTATTTCAAAACTAATTTAAAGTCTATAAACGCTAGTAATTATTTAACATTTTTCTTTAATGTGAATTGAATGCTTAAGATTAGGGATTCATACTCATCTCTATTGTTGGTATAGGTGAATTAAAATATGTAAAAAGATAGGTACTACTTACCTTCTAGGTCTATTAGGGCCATGTTATGCCATATAATTACATGGAACAAGATCCATTGAAGTGTAGAGTCTAAAATTGAGAAGGACCTTCAAAATTTTGTTCATGCAATTATTGTTTGGTGGTAAAGGTTTACACACATGCGTGTGTCGAAACAAAGTCAACTTTCCCATTTTTGGTATTGTACTTAGTAATCAAGTACTTTATTTTTGGCTCTTTACCTACCCTTATTTGATTTGGTGGCCCCCTTCTAGGGTAGGCAAATGTGGGAGAAATCTATGGCCATGTATCCTTTTAGCATTTTTGACCAATCTCAACTTAGTATCAATTCATATAGCTATGGAATGTCAATGAATAATATTTTGATATTATACTAAAGTCATGGTTCTAATACCAATTGTATGAGTATATTTATCAATTATTTGACATATGGGACTGAAGATATATCTAATTGTATTACTACTCTTTTTGACTTATATGGAGTCAAACACAATTTTTGGCAAATAATAATAACCATCACATTGTCTGATTCCCTAGAATTGACTAGTTAGTTGTGTAAAGTTTTGCCAAACATTCAAAATATTAATAAGAAAAGTGGTACTTTAGGTTTATCTCTATATATCATCATGTTTGCATGGGAAGTATTGGAATTGTAATAAGTCATCTCTATCAAATCTTTGAGTATTAATTCCATTTATTTAGTGATTTAAGCCATCTCATAAATACTGATGTTGGATTAATATTTTTCATGTCTTCAAAAATATTATTTCCTCCCTTGCCCTAAGGGGTTAATCTTGGTAACTAATCCTTTTGATTAGGATGAGGCAGATTATCCCTCGTGGGTAGAGGTTGACTATCTCTCCAAGGTGGTTGTAGATTGTTGTTAGCATTTAAATTATGAGGAGTAGTTAAAATATTATTTGGAGGAGTTAAATAAGTCATAGGCTACTTTATTCTCAAGTTTTAGTTATTCTTAACTTTATGGTACTACTAGAAATCATGAACCTCATCATTTTTATCCTTAGGTTAATTTTTTTCTTCCCTTAAGAAGGGGAAGTCATAAGTGTTAAAGACCATATCCATGCTAGGTTTTCCTAAATAATTTGATGAATATGGTTATTTATAATTGGAAGAATTTTCTTTACTTTCTACTTCTTTATAGAAGATCTCAAAATTAGTGCATAATTCAATACAATATAGTTCCTCATATTGCATGCTTTTATGGATTTGACACTAATTTCGAAGAGCTACATATATGATATTGATATCTAGCATCTTATTAGATGAAACAAGATGTTATTGATTATTCTCAGACCTATTAAAAGGTCTTTTGTACCTTTCAAACCCATAACCCTAATTATTCTAGTTAGAGTTATATCCACTTGTATTATCCATATAATTTTGTATGTTGAGGAATTCGTTACTCAATTTTTCAACCATACCCTATATGGTTTCCATCTCTATCTAAGTTGAGTTAGGAGTATTGTCTTGCATGAAATTATTATTAACTAGTATATAAGGCTAACTCTCACCTTGATGGTTAGAGGCAAAATTGTTTAATAAAATAGAATGTTTGTTCTAGGTAACATGGTTAATGGAAATTGATTGTGGACTAAGGTCTATTTTTGTGCCAAAACATTCTATATTACATTAGGGATTGGGTTAAAATATGGGTAGATATGTCCAATACTAAGTAGAGGTAATGATTGTAACTGAGGATATAATTATTTGTCTATATTGATTACCTCCATGTAAGCCAAGGGTAAATTATCAATACTGACAATACTACACAGAAATACAATAGTCAAGGAACCTAGGGATTTTTTATAAATTTCTAGGGATAATGGTTTATTAGGCTGATAGACAGACTCTAATCTACTATACGTCTTCTATAATCAAGCATTAAATGATTAGATTGGCTCATTAGGATTATGTACCATACTGATGAAGTGTTGATAAATAACACTTGCACTAGTAATTATACTAAACTAAGTAAGGAAGGTATCTTGACATTTCATCTAGGTTGTGATTGACACTTTTGTAATATTTAGAAACAAATCATAGGCTAATTCTTGTAAAGTGAAAGGGAACAGTCTACAAGACATGTCCTCATGAGTTGCATTAAGGATACCTTAAGGAGGATTTAAAAGTTTTTATATGTTCCTTTGTAATCTTTCCTCCCAAGGGAGAGAAATAATGGATATATTTCTCCAAGTTTATAAGAAAATCATGTACCACTCTTGTGGCATTGATATATAATCCAATCAACTAATTTAGGGCTTGAGGTGGGGGATTAGGCTAAAGTGGAGGATTAAGAGGTGGGTTCTAGAGATGATCCATAAAACTTATTAGAAGATGAGGATACCTTCTTGGGAATGGTTATTTTATCCTTAGTCTCTTAGAAATACCTCTAACATATCTAACCTTTTTATGGATCTCAAAAGGTGGTTGTAATAATTTATTATCTGAGGTTGACCTTGTTAATTGTTTGGGTGCACACAACATAACTCAAGTGATATTACATCTAAGGATAAATTCAGAGGATTCAAGCCCTCCTTTTAGTGCAAATTTGAAACTTTTATTGATGTGAGTTTTTTTCACACCCCATAATTTCATATAAGTTTTCCTCTAACATTTTAGGATCCATGAACATGATCACTCCAAGGCACGAGTTGCAAGGTATTCAATTTTATAACAACCTATTGGAGGAATACTTGTAGAGTGATACAAATTGTTTACCATGGGTTAAATGGTTATGGGTGAATCTATATATACTTGGATGGGGTGGAAGGATTATTATTATAACTAAGGTGGGAAGGATTATAAAATAAACATCAAAAAGAGGGAAGTGTAAGGTAGAAAAGGAAGCCTATGGAAGATCTATGGATAAAGCCTTTTAAGACTAGTATTTGAACTCAAGTAGGACAAAGAGTCTATACCAATAATTGTTTCAAGTTAGTATATCATATAAATAATAAAATATCATAAATATTCAAAGAAAACAAGAGCATAGTATAATTTAACATGAAAAAATTAAAGGTTGCCTAATTCCCGGATTGTTGTTGCACATATACAAGAGGATTATGATAAGCATGCAAAAGATATTCAAATCATCTATAGATAAAAATGAAAGAATATATTTAAAATATATACCTCATATAAAATTAAATAAATAATATACCATAGTGATGGAATGTCCTAAGTAATCCATAGAATTAGAGAAGAATGAAGATCTGCACATAAAGATCAAGTCAAGTAGAAATTATTTGAATTTTCTAGTAATCTGAATAGCCAAAGTTTCCATCCTTTATGACCATAAGGTTACATTGATTTATAACCTTAGGATAGGGAAGGGCTCATCTCTTCAAGATTCATCTAAAATTACAAGTCCATAATTAGAACCTCTAGTTTAAAAATCATGCAAGGATGCATGTTACAATGATAATAATCTAAATAGATTTACCATCTAAGAGTAAATTATGAATGTATAATATAATATGGAGAAATAAATTCCCACTTTGATGATAAACATGAAAATACATAATCATTCTAAAATTTGAGAATTGATGTAATGTTGTTACTTGGATTAGTTGAATAAGATAGTTAAGTTACAATTATGGCATAGACTAAGAGCTTTGAGAAGTTGGGGGACACTAACTGTTAGCTATGTGTGTGTTGTATACCCAAAAGCTACCTATTTAGCATTTATCACTTCACCCAATGCATAATATGTATCAAATTATTTATCTATGACTTCCAAATTCAATAATTAAGGGTTTAAAATTTTGACTACCTTAGTCATTAACCTTTATTACTTTGCCTCTGAGGTTTTGAACTTGGATACTACAGACACAAACCTTTTCACTCTATTTTTATAAAAACTAACCAATGGTATTTATTCTTTATTTGATTTATATATAGTACCTTCCATTTATTTTTTTAAATATTCAAAAAATGAGTGGATAAGGTTCTCAAAATTAGGTTGATTCACTAGAGCCCATGTTTGAGTAATTACTCAGGCTACTTGCATGTCTTCCAAAATTATAGTTATTCACTTTCATGATTAAAAAGAAGACTCAGTGGCTTCTTCATTTGATTATGTCAATTTAGGGAGGCATCCCTTTTTTAAATCACATAATTTAAGCAACAAGAAGCATCCATGCTAGTCATCAAATTAATTTGGTCAAACACACTAATATTGGCACACTAAATAAGGAAATTCAATCTTTTTTATTGGATTTCATCTTATTCCATAGTGTTACAATCTCTATTATATGGATCTAACTAGCCACCTTGGAAACTTTAATATTGTGCATGATGTTTTACATTTGTGTAGGTACACTTTGTACCTCAATAATTACCTCCTAAGGAAACTATATAACACCATTGTTTCTAAAATTTTAAGGCTTTTTTGGTGCTCTGATGCATTTTATTCAATGCCAAACTAGTAGAATCCAAAAAAATATTGAATCTTCAATGAATTTGATAGGATCATTATAATTTATCTTGGGTCTTATCGCTAATGAAAACAAAATTTCTCTTTGATCAAATTCTGTCTCTTTTATCCTTGTATTTATCATCTTCCTCACTCTATTATAGTCCCACTTTATTTGTCAAACCATGTGTAAACTATGGGTAGCTCTGTCATAACCAAAATTTTCCTTTCATCTTTGACATTCTACATCTCCCTTACCCATAGAGGAACTATTAGTTTACACATTTCTTTTCCTTGGACAAGTTATAGAGATGTATAAGGTTGAAACACCATTGGAATAGATGTGGTCATAGTGGTTGGTAGTGAGATTATTATTTTAATGGGGATTTTGGTAAGTTTTTAGACAAATACTTGACATGGAGAGGTTTCTTTGCTAGGTGTCACATCAACCAAGAATTTGGTTAAACTTAGGGTTAGATCCATATCATGGTTTGTTTTGGAAAGGATAATGGATAGGGCATGGTAAGTTATAGTTGGGTTAACTTTTTTCTTTGGGTTTGTGACTTATAAAAAATGGAAACTTTAACCAAATTATCAAAAAAGATTTTTCTATGAGTCCTTATTAGTTTTGGTGAAGAAAGAATATCATGACTTGTATTAGTGACAACAAAAGTGGAAGATACAATGGTAGGAATTAATGTAGGTAAATTTAAAACTGGAATTTGTAAATTATATATTGAGTAAATGATATAAGATAATACCTATAAAATATTATGACTTTGTTTTGGTGTGATCTTGACCAAGGTGTTTCTTCCTTCTTGTTCTCCTTGACTAAAAGATTTTATTTTCTCCAGCTTAACTTCATCATCTGGTTGTACCATTCCCATTTCTGGTCTTCCTCTTATGACAGATAATCAAAAAAATATATTAATTTCCCTAGTTCTTATTCTTATTATATCTATATCGTAGCCTCTATATCTTTTTCCTCTTCCTCGATAGCTTATTCAATGATAGGGAGACCAAGTGATGGTATATGTTCTAGATTTCTATCCTTTGAAGGAGTAAGTTATTTCTTGTGATTTTTTTATATGTGAATATAGGTGGAATGTAGGGTGGATGATAAGATATAAATTTTTTTGGAACAACTATGGTAGGAGGTGGAGTTGAAAGTGATGAATTGGAAGGTGTGGAAGTCACATGTATTCCTTAAGGGGACATAGGACATTTAGGAGAGACATGGGGAAATATAATTCAAGTGAAAGTTAACTTCAATAATTTTGGGAGGCTCACTTAGGTGATAAAGGTGAGAGGAAGCAAAGGATCCATCATAAAATTTCTCTTCCTTTGACCAAATGAGGTAACAATTGGCCCATCCCTTATTATTGTTGTACTGAATACTTGCTCTAATGAAGTTGTGTAAGTAGAAGTCATATAATGACTAGGAATTCATCTCAAAATCTCCTCCCTGAGATGAGTATTTTAATTTATTTATATCCCATATTGATCTGGTTGTTCTTCTGAAACTTCTACTTCTAGGGAAAGAGGATGATCTATTGGCTAGGAGACATGTTGTGGAGATGGACTACATTATTGATTCCATGCATTCTAAGCCTCTTCCTTTGTTAACTCAAGATTATATTATAGGGTATTTATGATTATCATAGATATTTTCTTGTCTTCAATCTTAATCCAAACTTTAAAGTCATCTGAGGCATTTAATAAAACCTAATCATGGTCATATTCATGGTGAATATAAGAAACATGCACATTCTTCTTATCCAAGATGGTTTTGAAATGACCCATTATTTTTTTCCTAGGGTCACATTATTTAGATGGTGTAAGATGCATGTTATATTGTGTCCTAGATTTTCCAGATAAAATGAAGTGTGACGTAATCACATACTAGTGTTTTCCAATGTTTAAGGTCATTTTAAAGTAGTAGGCCAAGTATCTCTGACCTAATGCTTCATCAATGTTATTGAAAACCTAATAAGCTATCTATTATTCTACAATATGATCAGGAACATGATGAGATAATAAAAAAATAATAGTCCTAGTACCCTCTGTATACACATAATATTTTGAAACTTTACCAATTATTGATGTTTTCTCTCTTATAGGAACCCATTGAGTCTCAATCTCTCTGAGTGCACACCTTAAAGGGTGGAATGGGAAAGTGGTGGGAAGACCATTGGTGCTTCATAGGATTATTTTACCTTATACGACTACTTGCTATGTACACAACCATTTCATAAATACTTCCCTAATAATTATCTAATCTTTTTCACACTCCTCTAAAAATTTACCACCTTCATTATCCATTTCCTAAGCCTAAAAATATTTTTGATAATTTATGTTACACTATTGGACCCATCAACCCTGTATTCAAATTTATAAAACATGTTAAGGGTCTAGGTCATCTCATAGAAGACCTAGACCAAGACCTAATTTCTTTTTATCAATTAGTGATATAGAATTAATTTGACCAACCCTATCAGCTAAATTTTTTGAAAGATTTAGGGTTAGATTAAACTATATATACACATCCATTTCCATAATTTATGAGGAGAGAAGAATAAGAGTAATATATTGCACATCTGCTTATTCACTATTCTACTTTAGGATCATAACTTAGGGTTTATATACTTTATTTAGAGTTATTGATCTTGTGTTGTGGAATTTTTTTTTTTGTATCCATAGAGAATCTTTGTATCTTAGAGATGAATTATCCTTTTTATCCTTACATACCACAAAAACCTCTTTTGAAGCACCTTGGCCAAGGGAGATATTGAGGTTTAGTGGGTTTGTATTCAAAGGTAAGTATTCCTAACTTTCTTCCTCCTTTGTAAGAATAGACAGATTTGCATTTGTATTTATCTCATATACATTAGGGTTTTCTATATATTGACTTGATTATAGATATTATATACATGTTTAGTTTTTATGTTTATGACCCCCCCTTTGTGCCACAAGATTTGGTGAGCACCATATTAGACTTTTATTTACTTGTAATTTACTTTATGAATATGAAAATATAGGAGCTCGCTAGGGTTATTATATGGTGTTGCTTGACCAGAGACTTTAGAACCCTCTTTAGTGATGTTATTGTGGTAAGAGATCCATTTTTTAGGTCTTGTAGATCTATCTTGGTCATGACCCAAAATATATAATGTATTAGCAATCATAAGTGTAATTAGGATTTATCTTCTCTGAGGTAGGATTTATTGATATATCAGTTGCATTTCCCTTTGCATACATTATAGTGAACCCAACATGAATTAAAGCCTTGTAGGTTTTATTTCAAACTTTCATTTTGTCATCATATTATATTTTTATCTTTTATAAGTATTGTATCAAACCAATCAGTATAGTTCTAAAAATGTGTGCATAGGTTTAACACACAATCACTCTAAAATGACTCTGTTATGTTTTTGTAGGTCTTCTCCAAATACAAGTTACTAAATCAATCAATTTAGTAGAATCTTATTTTGTAGTTCTATATTTTCATACATAGTTAAACCACTCAACTCTATTCATAATTATCTTCTTCGTATATAGTTTGCAAATAGAGTAGATCCATTTGACTTTATTTGTAACTTCATTTTTGGCACAGGTTTTATAAACACCATCAAACTAATATACTATGTTAACATAATGTTTGAATCAACATTTATCTATCACAATATAAAATTTTGTAATCTAAACATCTTCCATCCCATCAAGGTTCATTATTATTATCTCTATCATTTTAGTTCTTTCTTTTTAGTACTAATTTTCAAAAGTTATTAGTCTATGAAATTATATCCCTATAGCCAACTAGGTTAGACTACTCTACATAGTTCTCTAGTTTGTCTTCTGTATTGAGGACATGGTCAACTTATTTGATTGTGTTCTTCTACATCTTACTTCAATAGAATAAAAGTGACCTAGTCAAATCTATTGTACACTATTTGTATATAGTGTCACTAGAACTGACTCTGTATGCTTCATAATCAAGGAATTAACCTCTTTTTTTAGTAATTAAGTCACATTTCATTTCAATTTCTTTCATGTTTATAGTAATAAATATATAGTAACTAGGTAGTTTTTAAAATTACCATTTTAGCTACACCATTTTTTTATTTTACACATTCTTCTAAATCAAATTATACATAAAAAAACATTAAACATTTGTCCTCCTAAGGTCTACCTACTTCGATTTCATCAAAATGGGGAATTCAACTTAGTTTTTTGGCCAAGTATAAATATATTAGCAAATTATATTACACCCTTATCATTTTGGGATTGTGAAGTGAGGGTGTAGGCCCCATTACCAATATAGTACCATCACAAATGCATATCCCTTTCAACCTAAACATCCTGAAACCAGCCTTAGATTACTTTCTAATTCTTCACTACATCTAACTTCCAAATAACATTAAAATTAAAATTCATTATAAATTAATAACACTTAGGATGACTAATTAGTTAGAATTTAATTTCAAGTTATTGCTTATTCTTTGATCATTGTATGTTGTATTACAAAATATGCATTAGTGAGCATTGATGTAAGGTTTTTAATGTGTGTTTAAATTGGATCCAATCACATAGATCAAATTACTTATCTGCTTAATTTAATTTTATTAGATTATATCTTACAAAACCTTTCTTGATTTTATAACACTATAATTTATGTCAACATAGTATCTTTTAGACCATTTAACCTATATACTTGTAGTACATAGTTGACCTATTTGACTATGTTTCTTTATATTCTTATTTAGTCCCTTGTCTAAGCATGACATAGTCAACCTGTATAATTATGTATTATTATTTATTGTTATGTTCCCTATTTATCAATACACAATAAAAAAGTATGATTATGTTGTATTTTTATATGTTTTATTCCCTTGTTGATAAAACACAATCAACCAGTTTGAATCTATATCTTATTTTCTAATTTTGTCTTTTCATCACTTTCTTAGCCTCCTTTTCTCATCATGAATTTATTGTTTGAAGATAACACAAATTTGAATCCAGAAAAAATGATGAGCCTTACCCATCCCAATAGGTTTCTCCATAAAAAAGTTGTGGCCTCCACTTTAGATGAAAGTGATGTACATGTTTCCACTCATACTACCAATTATGGGACTCCCCATTCATCATCGATTAATCATTATCTTTTCTCCTTAGAAGATGATATTGAATTAAAGTACACAGCTAAAATTATTTCATTAATTAATTAATATCCTTAGCATAAAGGAAAGGACCCTTCAACTATTTACAATCTAATTATAGGTGGTCAAGTATAAGAACTATTTCACCCTCCCGTACATTCTCTCACTGATTTAGGGGTGAAACATTCTTTGCTTCTCAACCTATACCTTCTTTTTTGACTCTTTCCCCCCGCCCCACCCCCTGCCCCTCCCCCCATGAAATCTTCTTAAATGATATCTTTAACCTCTATTCCAAGTATCTTCCCTAACATGGAAGGTTTAACATATAGTGGGTCTTTTATAAAACACCCCCTTATTAATCAAACCACTAGAGAATATTTTATTCCTAATTCCAATCATGATACTAGTGCTTCTTTTTCCTCTAATGTTAATCATTCCACTAGTGCATATTTTGCTACACATGATCATCATGTTAATAGTGTTTCATTTTATAATAATTATTATCACGCCATTAGTTTCATGCATGAAAATATTCATAGTACCACTTAAGCTAGTAATATGAATACTAATAATTTTTATGCCACATAAAATAGTCAAAATATTACCCATACCCATCAAATATAATTAGAAACTCTCAATCAAATGAACATTTTTCAAACTAATAATGCTAATCAACTGATGTAGATGCAAAATCATCTCATTTACCTTAAATCTCAACCTCAATAGGTTCCATGGGGAGTGCAAAATCTAAATTCCCATCCCCCCTTGCCTTACCACCCCCTCTTAAGGATTATCATGGTAACCTCATTCCTCAACCACTCCTCACAAATAAAATGATCAAATATCTCTAAAATGAACCTCTTATGCTCCAAATTATTATTGTCAACATAGGAGGTATCACACCACCATTAATTAAAATGGGTCCATTATTCCCAATGTAAGTCTAAAAAAATTTGATAATCTCTATAAAGATTGGGTCAAACTTAATTATATTATTACTACAAAGCTATTAGCTAAAACACTCTCCAAATATTATTTATATTAGTAAAATCAAATCAAATCCCATTCTATCACTAGCTTGAATGATTTGTTAACTTCATAGTACAATAATTTCAAAGTGATTTCCTTGAGAATACCTTGGTTCATTTCATCAATTATAAGAAACTTAAAACTAAAATGGCACAAGATTTCATCAAATAATGGAAGAACTTGTCTAATAAATGTGAGGATATTATTGTCGATGATAATATTTTTCATATATTCACTAATGCTATCTATCCCAAGTTTAAATATCTAATTAGGATTCTCTCTCCAAAAACATTGGAAGAATCCCTCAACCAAGATAAAAACCAAGATTTTATCATGCACCAAATTGAACCATACCAACCTCCTGTGGGTACTCGTATGCTCAATTTGTTTAATCATGCTAGTAATGATGGTGTCACTAATATGTATGATACCATTCACAACATTCAAGCCATCAATCCCAATAACATTATGGAGAATAATCTCCCTCCAAACAACACTCCTAATCCTACATTTTCCTAAACAAACAACATTAATCATCACAAACCATTATACTTATTCAAGCTTCAAAAGAATCTTTCAAGGCCTCTACCATAATAAATTGACCCCACTTGTCCTATGAAATCACAGTATGATCCGAACAAATTTTGTTAGTTTGATGTAAATTAGGGCAACTCTCATGAGACTTGTAGATAGTTACGTAATATAACTATGGATTTTGTTCTTGTCCCAAACATTAATCATAAATTACTCATTCACAAGTGCCAAAAAAGCATATGACATAACATTTAAATCTCATGAAACATAAAATAAAAATTAAGCTTTTAATCAAGCTAATGCTTATTTTTCCATATACAAAGATCCTCTTTCCAATCATCAAGATAACAATGATAAGCCTACTCCTTCCACTAATAATTTTGAAATTATTGTAGACCTCACTAATAAATACAATGCTATAAACATGAATAAAAAATGAAGGGTATTTTATTTAATTGATTCTAATCTAACCCATATGCACCAAACCTCCCATACATTCCACATCATCCAAGACTCTTCCCAATCTCATCTAATGGATTTAGGGAAAGAGGACCTTATATATTTCCAAGAAACACTTATAACTGTTTCTATGCAAAATTGCTTTCTACATTCAAAGAAGAAATAAGAAACTAAAAGAAATGGTCAAGGCTAGAAGATACCTGATAAAGTCGTGTGCACCGAAATTAGACGTTGGAAGATTCTCCTCTTTGGCTGTGGAGGAATGACACCTGCAAAGAAGAAAAGGCTAAAACACAGAAAAACATTAGTCAAAGATATGGTGGGCTATCAGGCGAACGCCCGATCCTGGAAGTACGAAGACTTCCTAGAAGGATATCAACCCACTGATAAAAAAGCAGAATATTAGACTAAAGTAGATAATAAAAGATAAAATGACAGAAATAAATGACAGAAAATAAAATGCGTACCTGATATGAAGCACTATTCTACACAGTCACTGGCGTCGGTCTCTGTGGTGCTGGCGTCGGTCATGGAAGGTGCCGGCGTCGATCAAACTGCCGGCGTCAGTCGGAGTAGTGACCGGCGTCGGTCGGGGCAAGTTCTGGACAAAGTCTGGATGAATTGCAAAAGGTCTAACAGAGTTGGGATAGGGTCTGGTCAAGGTTGGGACAGGGTCTGGATAGGATCGGGACAGGGTCTGATCAAGGTAATGTCGAGTCTGGGGGTTTTGGACAGGTTCTGGTTGAGTTGGGACAGGGTCTATTTAGGATAAGGTCGAGTCTAAATAGGCTCTGGGGATTTGAAGAAGGTTGAGTCTAGATAGAATATGGAGTATGGAAATAACAAGCAAGCAATAACCAAAAATAAAAATAAACAGATGAGGATACTTACCTGTCACAGTGCGAAGACATGATTGACTTTGTTGAAGTTGTCTGTGCAGTGCCGGATTGAAGCGAATGCAGATTGTTTGATGTCGGAGTTGGTTGATCGCAAGAGTGTTGATTACAAGAGTCTGTGAATGTCAGAGTTTGGGGGTTGATTGATTGATTGATCGATTGATCGAATGATTGATCTTTCGAATGGTTGGCGGACACTGATGAAGGCAAGGGACGGTTCGAGAGACGGTTCGATAACCGTTCAGGAAACTGATTGAGAACCGAATGATAACTGATAACGGAAAATGGTAAGGTGACCGACGTTGACAGGATTGTCGACATCGGCCGATAAGTGACCGACGTCGGTGACATCAGCCGGGTAAAGACCGTCATCGGCAGATGCACAATGGGGATAGAGTCTAGTTTTAGCTCTGTGCTCATTTTTACATGCTGCCAGGGTCAAGGCTAATGGAAAAATTGATCGACAAGGGTTAAATAGGCAAAGAAGAATAAGACAAGGGATGACCAGGGGAGTCGACACGATTTTGGTGTCTACATTTGCCCCTTTTTATCTTGTTGGTTGTTCTGAATGAACTGCAAGACAAAAACAGGAGTGATTGCCCCAGGTGAGGGATAAGGTTGATTTCATCTTGTTGGTTGTTCGAATGAACTATAAGATAAAAATAGGTAGTGGATTGCCCCGATTATGGATGAGGTATTCCCCCTCAAAGCAAGAGTCGAGGGAAGGGAACCGGGAATCGGGTGCTGATTTGACAAAGAGTGGATGAAAAAAGGGGTGAAGGTGAACGCTGCAAAAGTCGTGATTGCGCGCATACCACTGCACGAGATGGTTAGGTCAAAGTGTCGCAGGTCAAGGGTCTAGGAGTGCCAAAATTGAAATAACTGGGCCCCAGCATTTACGCGTCTGCTGATCAGGTTATTCAATAGAAGCTAAAGCTCCAAATGGGTCGTCGCGGTCTAGGTATCCCAGGCTCAGGAAGTGCTCCTAGAAACACGAAAAAGCCACAAGTAGTGTGGATCAACCAGCTTGCGATCCTATACTTGTGAGGGTCCAAAAAGGTCTGTGCATAATTCTGCTAACCAGTCATGAGGTAGCATACATGCAAAAACAACCAAGGCAACAATGTCTTGGAAGTGGTCGAGGTTAGAGGAGATAGGTATGATCTCCAATGGTTAGTGGGCGAGGGGAGGAATGGATGAAAGGATGTGGCCGAGCTAACTCCAGAAGACCCCATGTCAACTGAGTGCTGCCTACATAGCCCTGGTGATAGGGCCTCAGGCCAATGTAGTTCTCCCGAGAAGGGAGGGAGGGACAAAGGGATGAAATTGGTCATGGTCAAGGGCAAGGTTATGGTTAAAAGAAGGAAAGAAGGTTTGTCCATCAAAAAGATGAACAAATGAGAATGGTCGAGCTAACCCCAGAAGACAGTCGTGTCATCTGAGTGCTGCCTACATAGCCCTGGTGGAAGGGCCTCAGACCAATGTAGTTCAGACAAAGGGTCCGAGTAGTAGACAGGTGGTTAAAATGGTTGATAGATTGGTCTTGGTTATGACGAAAGATGAGGGACGAAGATGTTGCAGCCTTTTCCAAATGGTGTATTCTGCAACATTGGTTGAGGGGTTTTTCATCCCTAGCAATATTCCATATTCGTGATGGATGTATGCTAAGAATGAATTGAGGTCTATTTATGCTTCAGCAAGTATTGGTTTATGCTGAACATAAATTGTGGCGGGTCGATAGTTTCCATGTGTATTGGTGTCCATAGAAACTAGGGGGAATAGGCTATGGGGGTGGTCTAAAAAGAGAGTTGAGTCGAGTTGATTGACAAGTGATGAAGGTGAATGTGACCAAAGTGCAGAAGAAGTGAAAAGCATATTGCTCTTTCATTGAAAAGGACCAAAAAGATAGCATAGATAGGGGTTATGAGAACCAAGAGCCCCATTCATGCGTGACGTCGTGGACCATAGTTATGTTAGAGCGGTAATCGAATCACTTTGACATTAAAGTGAGCTTGAAGTCCCTTGAGTAGGTGATAGGAGGAGGAAAAAGGGTAACCCATTTTAAGAGCAGAGATAACTTTGCCCCTTTTTATAGGAGACCCTGAGACAACTATAAGTCAAGTCCATGACTCTTTTTTTTTTTTTGGGGTGCAGACTGATCAATGCGGGAAGCTTGCATAGAGATGTCATTTGCTTGGTGGTCAGTTGTGAAGCTGATCAATGCATGAAGCTTCTAAAATAGTTCTGTTTATTGCCAGATTAGTCATAGCCATCCTTCAAGGGAGTGGTCTAGATTTTTGTTTAATATAAGGGCTTTGAATAGCTATCCTTCGAGGGAGCAGTCTATTAATTACAACAATGATAGTATAGCTGTCCTTCGAGGGAGCAGTCTGCCTTTTGATTTTGATATTGATATAGTGACCATGGATATTGTGGCATCTTGATTTGTTTTTATAGAAATGTGAGTCATGGACAAGATTATAGAAGGTCAAGGGCTCCCTTTTATTAGGACAAAGCATCCATACAGCATAAAAGGGTTATAGGAATTGTTAAGAGGAATAGGGTTGAAAGGAATTAGGATTAAGAGGATGGGGATTGCTCAAGGAATGAGCTCAAGTTAAGTATCAAGTGGACGAGTACTCGACTAGCAGTAGAACGGTCGCAGATGCAACGCATAAAAGGGCTCAGGTTCTGATAAGTCCCTGATCCATACTTGTGCGTGATAATAAAAGGTCTGAGCCAATTAGGAGCAAACTTGCCCCATTTGCCTCTTTCCAGATTGGTTAGGGGTTGATTGATGAGTGGATGTGAAATTGGTTGATATGGTTGTTGATTGGTTGAGAGGTCTGAATGTTTTGATAAAAAGGTTGGTTGAATGTTTGGGTGAGATTTGGTCATGTGATAGTTGGTCAATGGTAGGTCTAGGGTTGATTGGTTGGTATTTGGTCTTTGGTTGGGTCGAATGTTTGGTTGAGGTCGGGTTAAATGTTTGGTTGCTGGTCTGATTGAGGTTAAGTTGAAAGAGTGATTGATATGTGGTCGAGACTATGTTGAAAAATTGGTCAAGGTTTGGATGAAGGTTGAATTCCCCCAACGGCTAGGGAGAATGTTTGACGGATTGGTTAAGGTCGATTGAGGTTTAGTGGTTAGATGGATTGTGTTGATGTCGAATAAGGGGGTTAAAGGTGGCGAAGGGACCCTAGTCTGGCGTGGAGATCCTGATTTAGGTGACGAGGTTGGAGAGGCATGGGTTGGTGTTGATGATTTATCGGAGGGGTGGTCAAGAGGATCCTTGATGAGAAGGGTATCCTTTCTCTGTTGTTGATGAATGATGGTTTTAAGAGCGCAACGACGCTCAGTGTCATGTCCCGGAGTGTGATGATAGTAGCAAAATTTAGAGTTGTCAAACTAAAATGGCCTTGATCTGAGAGTTGATGAGTGGGGTGGTGTTGAAGGTTTATTGATGATGTGGTCGAGAAGAAGGGTGTCATTCCCAAGACATTGGCGAATAGCAACCTTGAGGGCACAACAATGCTTGATGTCGTGTCTAGGCGTGTGATGATATGCAAAAATGTGAGTGTCATCGAACCAGGGTGGTTTTGGTCTGAGAGATTGATATGGTTTAAGAGGCGGGAGATAGATACGAGAGGACTGCAAAAATTGCCGTAACAGCAAGGCATAAGAACCTGCTAACGGGTCTGGATGTTTTGTCGCAGTGAGGGTTGGTGAATTTGGTTTGAGGGGCATAAGAGATGTTGGTCGATGGTTTGGAGGAGGTATAAGTTTGACGGGTTGATAGAATAATGGAGGTGACTTGCCTCTATGAAGTATGGGAGTGGGAAGCACTCCGAGGAAAGTGGATGGATGTGGGCCTAAAATTGAAGGTAATGACGAAGGTGGGGGAGGAGGCCTCCGGTGTGGTTTAGTAGCCTTCTTTGGTTTGGGTTGAGGGCCACCTTTGTGCGAGGTGAGATTAGATGTGGGGCGAACACCAAGAGGTTTAATCGCTTTGGGCATGATGGACACCTGTGCGGGTTTGGACTTAAATGAGGACGGTTCTTCTCTCAATGGAGAAGGGATTAAAAATGTGGGCTCTTTAAGTGGAAAGAGTGCCGGAGTAGTCATGGCTTCTACGTGGGGTTGGGGAGTCAAAAAGGTGTGATTATCTATGGATGATAAGAAGGATGAAGGTGAGGCAGCTGGTGTTGATGTGGTCAAAGCATCCTCCAATATGGGAGAAGTTGATGGAGGACAAGTAGGAGAAGAAAGTTCTTCACCATGTGGAGGAAGTATAGGGGAAGAAGGGTCTTCCACCTGTGAAAGAGGTTGGTCAGGGATAAGAGAAAAGATAGTTTCGACCGTGTGTATATCATGGTCTTGAGGGTCATTGATCATGGTTTGGATGTTGTCTTGAGTAGGCGGGTGATTAGAAAATGGTTGCTTGAAGATGTCGAGGTTTTGGTTGGGCGGTGCATTCAGGTTATCCAAGATAAGATCCCCCTTGTCTAGCATGTCCTGGACGATGTTTTTGAAAGTTTGACAGTGATCCGTGTCATGGCCTTTGACACGGTGATAGTTGCAAAAGTGGTTCTCCCTGTACCATGCAGGGATAGGTGTTGAGGGGTCGAATTGATGTGGTCAGATTGAAGGGAGATTGAGGACCCCCTGCTTGACGAGTTTATCCAAGATAGAGGCATATGACTCCCCAATTGGAGTGAATTGATGCTGTAAGGATTGACGTTGAAAATGTTTATTGATGTAGTCTAATGTTGAAGATGATGGTCGGTTGGTTATTGTTGAAGATGATGGTCTGAAGATGACAGTGTTTGCCGACCCCTTGGATTGAGAGTGGGCAGAAGAAGGTCTGGAAGAAGAGTGGTCATTGGTTCTTGTGTTAGTGTTAAACAATTTAACCTTATCTTCTTCAATGGCATGGAGTTCAAGCTTTCAGGCCATGGTGAAGGCCTCGTCGAAAGTGTGGAATGTTTGAACTCGCAAGGTGGATGAGATGTGACTGACACATGCTCGGGAAAAGAGCTCAATGAGCTCGGGTTGAGGCAAGGAGAAGGAGAGCTGGTTAATCAAGCCTCTCCAATGGGCGACAAAATTGACTATTGATTTGTCGTCAAATTGCCTAATGGAGTAAAGGTCTGTGATCGAGCCTTGTTTAGTGATATTGATTGAGAAATGGTCAACAAATAGTTGGGTGAGTTGAATGAATGAAAAGATAGAATGTCTGGCAAGAGAGCTATACCAGTCAAGGGTAGGGCCAGAAAGAGACATAGGAAACGTGTGTAGAAGTAACACATCGTCGTGGGTGATAAGGTAACAGGCATGTCTGAATGCCTATAGATGTTGTTGTGGGTCCTCCTTACTCTGAAAGTGAGTGAATTTAGGAAGCTCCCAATGGTTGGGGTATGGTCAGATAGGGACAGAAGGATGGATGGGCTCGTTATAAATCTGGTCATATGAAGAGACATTACTTGAACCAGAGATAGAAGCTTCGAGACTGGACATTTTATCCATCAGCATCTTGATGACGTCTGCTGATGGATTGGTGGACGGAGCGCCCCATAGGTTGTAAGGCACTTGAAAGAGGCTAGAAGAGGCGTACGATGTAGTCAGTTGTACCAGTAAGGGTGCAACGTACGGATGACTAGTTGCAGGGACAGAAGTGGAGGCCAAAGGTGGTTGGGTCATGAAGGTCGAAGGCATAGGATAACTAGATACTGCAAAAGGAGGTTGTGTAGCGGCATGGTCAAAAGAGGAGGTAGGCACTCCTGCATATATAGGTGCAAGAGTGTGTGGGGTCGAGACAATCAAGTTCTGGTATAATGTAAAACTTGGTTGAATTGCAGGTGGTTGAGGGGGTAATGAAACCTCGATGGAGGTTGGTCTAAAAATAGACAAGGAGGCCAAACTTTGCGTATAGGCCATGGTCAGGTTAATGGTTGAGGTGAAAGGCTGAGTCGTAAAAGGTTGGGTGGCGAACGGTGTTGATGTCATCGCCACGTCACCCGAAAGGTCCCGCATTGGGTTTCTCGCGAGATAGTTTTGGAGGGCTGCGGTATTGAGGTCCAAGAATCGTGCAAAATCTTGGTCCCCTTCTAGGATGATAGGCATCTAGGTTGGAGATGGTCTAATAGAAATTCTTTCGGTCTCTGAGTAGAACTCCATTATAGGATTGTTTATAGACAGGGTAGGCGAAAGCGGTTGACGTCTAGTGTGATCAAGAAGAGCCTTGGTTTGACTATGAGTCAGAACCATTCAAGGCAAGAAAGGAACGTCCTCACAAGCTCAAATAAGTAGATAAGAACTAAAAAAGGTGAAGACACAAGCAGATCCTAAAACTCTAGAAGTAAATTATTAAGATTATAGTGGCTTATGCCTCAGAATGTGTGTAGAGAAAGGTTGGTTTTTGAGTCAGGTCCTAGAAGAAGCAGTCTATGGATGGTTTCAGGTTTTGTTATGGTGCTCAAGAAGTCTGTGTTAGGTTCGGTACGCATCCTGGTGCTAAGGAGCAAGCTCCCCTCACTTCACGATTCCAGTGGTTAGCTGGTTTCGCTTAGCCAAAATATACCTCGCCTAGAGATTAGACTCCGCCAGAGAACGGAGTGGGCTTTCCCCTTGGTGATGAAATCCAAGTAAGATCACCGGGACGGGTAAGGTATCCTCTGGGGGATGAAATCCCAGTCGGGCCTTGTCTCAGGTAAGTTAAAATGTTTGTTTTGTGCAAGTGGTTTGGTCGTGTAACATCAAGTGATCTAGATTAATTCAATATGCGGTTTAATTACTATGTGTGGTCTAAGAGATGCAGGCAAACAAAAATGAATGCAAAGTGTTTTAATGCCCAAGTCAAAATGTTTTGTTCGTATGAAGACGAATGGAGAAAGAGTAGAAGAATATGAGTTTTAGCTAGTCTAGAAGTGCAAGAAAGAAAGAAATGTTCATTTTAGTCCTGCTTATGATGTCGTTTAAGAAGAGACGAAAGGAGGTGAAAAGGAAGGAACCTAATGCACCTATATGAACAAAAGAAAGAAAGAACCCAAGGAAGGCCCTAGAGTCCCACCGGGTGTGCTAGAATGTTTCTATGCAAAATTGCTTTCTACATTCAAAGAAGAAATAAGAAACTAAAAGAAATGGTCAAGGCTAGAAGATACCTGATAAAGTCATGCGCACCGAAATCAGACGTTGGAAGATTCTCCTCTTTGGCTGTGGAGGAATGACATCTGCAAAGAAGAAAAGGCTAAAACACGGAAAAATGTTAGTCAAAGATATGGTGGGCTGTCAGGCGAACGCCCGATCCTGGAAGTATGAAGACTTCCTAGAAGGATATCAACCCACTGATAAAAAAGTAGAATATTGGACTAAAGTAGACAATAAAAGATAAAATGACAAAAATAAATGATAGAAAATAAAATGCGTACCTGATATGAAGCACTGTTCTACACAGTCGCCGGCGTCGGTCTCTGTGGTGCCGACGTCGGTCAGGGAAGGTGCCGGCGTTGGTCGGGGTAGTGATCGGCATCGGTCGGGGCAAGTTTTGGACAGAGTCTGGATGAATTGCAGAAGGTCTGACAGAGTTGGGATAGGGTCTGGTCAAGGTCGGGACAGGGTCTGGACAGGGTCGGGATAGGGTCTGATCAAGGTAATGTCGAGTCTAGGCAGGGTCTGGGGGTTTTGGATAGGTTCTGGTTGAGTTGGGATAGGGTCTAGTCAGGATAAGGTCGAGTCTAAACAGGCTCTGGGGATTTGAAGAAGGTCGAGTCTGGACAGAATATGGAGTATGGAAATAACAAGCAAGTAATAACCAAAAATAAAAATAAACAGATGAGGATACTTACCTGTCACAGTGCAAAGACATGATTGACGTTGTTGAAGTTGTCTGTGCAGTGCCGGATTGAAGCGAATGTAGATTGGTTGATGTCGGAGTTGGTTGATCGCAAGAGTGTTGATTGTAAGAGTCTGTGAATGTCAGAGTTTGGGGGTTGATTGATTGATCGATCGATTGATCGACTGATTGATCTTTCAAATGGTTGGCGGATGCTGATGAAGGCAAGGGACGGTTCGAGAGACGGTTCGATAACCGTTCGGGAAACCGATTGAGAACCGAATGATAACTGATAACGGAAAATGGTAAGGTGACCGATGTCGGCAGGATTGCCGATGTCGGCCGATAAGTGACCGACATCAGCAACATCGGCCGGGTAAAGACCGTCGTTGACAGATGCACAATGGGGATAGAGTCTAGTTTTAGCTCTGTGCTCATTTTTACATGCTGCCAGGGTCAAGGCTAATGGAAAAAGTGATCGACAAGGGTTAAATAGGCGAAGAAGAATAAGACGGGGGATGACCAGGGGAGTCGACATGATTTTGGTGTCTACAATAACATCTCAACTGAATAATATATCTCATAATATCTCTACTATCCCCCCACCATCTACACCCATCAATAATATTCCTTAACCTTCGAATACTATTTATTCAGATCAATCACAAGAAATACCTAAATTAACTATTACACCATATAAAGACAAGTAACCTATTTGTCCTCAAACTAAACCAACTACATCATATCAAAAAAAAATTGAATGTACTTATAATCCTCCTTCCCAAGAGCTTATATAGCATTATGCACCTCTATCTAGTATTCCCCCTATGGGTTATGATGAATGAGACCCCATAGCATAAATTTCTCATCTCTCATCTCAAATATAATTCCTATAACTCATGAAAAATTCCATCTATCATTGCAACTATATATTTTATTTTGAAATGAACATCCCTCATCCTCCGCTATCAAGATGTGAAGTGACCTTATCTAGGTCTGAAGATAGTATCTTATAACAATGTGAAGATATGTCCATCCACATTTATGAAATAATGGAAACTTCTCTTTCCCTTAATTTTCCTATCACTTCCATGATTCTAGATGATATTTGGATTTATGTGAATGATCCTCCACTATTTATTAGCATCCAAATTGGTGATATCCAAGTCAAATGTTTTTGGATCAATGAAGGTTGAGGTACTTATGTTGAATCCCTCAATTTCAATAAAACTCTTAGATATTTTGAGTGAAATATTATGTCCACATGTAGTACATGTCAAGATTATGATAAAAGGAAAATTCCTCCTTTAGGTTGCATGTGGCTTCCTATCACCATCCGTCCTGTCATTATTCTAGTGAAAGTTATGATATTTAACTTTCCCTTTTCCTATAACATATTTCTAAGTATACTTTGGATTCATCACATGAGGGATGTCACCTCTTCTACCTGATAATGCATCAAATTCCCCCATAATGGTGATATCTAAAAGATTCAATGAGACACAAACCCTTAAAATTCCAAACAATTCTAAGAATGTGGTGTATTCAAAATTTCAACCCTTGAAACTTTACCCAGTATCCAATTTAGGTAATTTTAACATTTTGTATGCAATAAAAAGTGAATCATGTCCATAAATAAATCTTAGATTGGATGGGATAGCGCACACCTACACTTCTGATTGGGGAGTATACAATTATTAAGAGTGAGGATAACTAATTTAAAGATTTTCTAGATTCTATTAGGGGATCACTTATCACAACACCATGTGAGATAGGATTCTAAAGTATATAGTCTAACATAATCACATAACAACCCTAAAAGATTCCTATGATTTAATATTTCACTAATATAATAAAAATTAAATTAAATCTAATCTAGTGTAGATTAAAGCTTATGGCACAAAGTGGGGGTTAGAAATAAAATAAATAAACAACTAAACTAAACATGCATAAGAGACATATACTCATATCAATGTATATAGAATTCTAATACATCAAAGAGAAGAATAAAAATGCACTATCTATCTACTTATACAAAGGAGGAATAAAGTTAGGAATATTTAGCTTTGAAGATGAATGTACTAATCTTCAATCTCCTCCTTGGCCAAGGTGCTTCATAAGATATTGTCATGGTATGTAAGGATAACTAAGATAAATAAGCTCGAGGATACAAAATATATCTAAGAATACAAAACAATTATCCACAAGATGAGATTGGATCTCCAAAATAAAGTATTGAACCCTAAAGCTTTATTTAGCAAGTAGAATGGTCAACAGGTAGATGTTCATTGGAACTTCTTCGCTTAATTCTTCACTTTTACAAATGGTGGTAAATGACCTTGTATATATAGTAGTATCATACCTTAAATAATTTAGATAAATTGGATATGCTAGGTCAACCTGGTTGATCTATCACATTTTTCAATCTAACTTTGTAGGTCTATGCTAGGTCGACCTAGAGTCCACTAAACCAAAATAAAAATAAGTCCCTAAACTATACTAGGTTAACCTAGTGAACCTAGCATAAGTTATAGGTAAAAAGGATGATAAGATAGGAAAGAAGGGATAAGACATATAAAATAATATGAATGGATATAAATAATAAGAATCAGATTGGGTTCAATGGTTTTAGGAGGCTGCTGTGTGGATGTCAAGTGGAAAAAGGAACAACAATCTTACGAAGCACTAATGGTCTACCCACCCCTTTCTTGGTGCATCCTTTAAGGCATGCACTCAGAGAGATTGAGAATAAATGGGTTATTAAAAGATAAAAAGTGTCAATAAATGAAAAAACTTTGAAAATATTATGTGTATACATATGCCCCAACTAAATCTCATCACATGTCACACAAGTGCAAGATAAGATGGTGCTTCAAAAATAGAACATGATAGCACATAATGTTGATGCTAAGTATGGTGCAGTAAGTAGAAAATAAGATAAATGAAAGGATATAATTAAAAATCACATACCTTCAACTTACATTAGTGACATAGATAAATAATTATATTGCAATAAATGTGAAGGTGTCCAATGTAGAGAACACTAGGTGAACCTGTAGAAGTTAGTGCAAAAATAGCCAAAAATATAAATTTTTGGAATATAGACATATGATGGTAGAAAATAATCTCTATGTCATCATGATTTTAACACATTTTATGGTTTTTAAAATAGATGACAAAAATAAAGATAGAGGCAAAATAAGGAATCTACATGAAAATAAATGAAAGAATTGAGTTGCTAAAAAGTGTTTTTAAATGGGGAATGAGAATAAATTTGGAATTTGGAATTGTGAAAGAGATGAAAGAGAGAACTAAGACCAAAAAAGGATAGTATGGTGAAGGAATGACATGTTAGATGAGGAGGACACCTAGATCTGGCAGTAGGTGCACTACAGGTATGTAACTACAGATCTCAAACTAGTTTTTGAAATTTGTATTGAATTAAATATATTTTTTTATAAAATTTAATTTTAAACATTTATATATGTCCAAATTAAACGAAATTAGATTTTAAGGGTAGGAAATACGAAGATAGGAAATGGGTTGGAAGGGTTTAGGAAGAAAATGAGTGACATGCACATTTTGTGAAAAATATACTGGGTTGGTAAACATAATATACTAGGTTGACCAGGTCGACCTAGTAGGATGAAACATGGTAGAATCCATATGGTAAATCTAGTAGGTATAGATCAACCTAATGTAATTAGTATGTTGAAAATCTAGAATAGAATGAGTAACTAGTCCATAAGGGATATAATAAAAACTCAGTATAGGGAGGGAAAGATAAGAAGGTTGTCTTAGAATTTGAAGTCAACTATGACAAAAATGAGGGAAATTTTGGTCAAACTAGGTTGACCAAAGAACTAGAATAAGCATGAAAAAAGTTGAAAGAGGGATTAGAGTGGCAAGAAATGACCAATGGAGGGAAATAAGGACCAAGTAAGCTATAAATAAGATAAAATGAATAAAAAGAATAAGGTAAAAGTAATTAGGATTATTTTTAATTAAAATTATAAAAATGATGTATAAATAATGTATTATGATTAATGACATGGAGGAAGTAATACATCCTTTATTGTTTCTAGATTGTAGAGATGGTTGAGATTTTGGAGCTTGGTGGATGTGTCCTAGTTATCAAATTTGTTAGATAGATTATTAGATTGAGATTGAGTTAGACTGGTAGACATGGGTTTAGGAGGTATAGATGATATGTGCAAGATCCCCCTCAGTGTTGACTTGTTAGTCATGTTCTTAGGATGCTAGAAATGATTGATTAACACCTTTAGATGGGAGGTGGATGGGGATGTGATAGAGGTGGGTATCACACTAGAGGATGTCCATGCTATCCTCAGACTACCCATAATAGGATCACTAGTGACCATAGGGATATTGGATAGCTTAGAGGAGAGGAGAGCCTTAACTATATGTGTTACAGGCTCAGAGATGATATTGAGAGGATGGAGAGTCAATATGGATGACATGTATATATCATAGATTTCAGACCTTCAAAAGGTGGTGATAAGCTTTGTGACATAGTAGGTACTTTGTCACAAGTCAAATAATAAGGTACCACTATTTATGGTAGCCTTAAGTAGGATGATGCTAGAAGAGGGAGTACTATATGATCTAGGTTATGTCATCTATGTTAAGCATGGAATATACTGAGAGGGGGGGTGAATTAGTATATTATATATCTTATAAAACTTTCCCTTTATCAAATTCCACTTAATCAAAAATTCAAGAAATGCAATAAAAATCAAACAATAAACATCACACAAGATAGAGAGAGACACCAGATATAACGTGGAAACCTAATGTGGGAAAAACCACGGAGAATAAATCTCAAATATATTCATGAGAACAAACCCACAGGAGCACCATACCCCTTTTCCAAGTACAAACCTCAGTTATAATTCGTGAGCACCAGCCCACAGGAGCTTCAAAACCCTTTGCCAAGCACCAACCCACAGGAGCACCAACCCCTTTGCCGAGCACCAACCCAAAAATAATTCATGAGCACCAACCCATAAGAGCACCAACCCCTTTGTGTATACCACACACCTATCTCTCAATGTTGTTATCTCAACAAATGATAGTTCAATACAACATCTCTTTCCTCTCTCTCACCTTTGCTCTTCTAAGCTAGATATAACAAATACAAATCATATTCATCTCTCATAATTGCTCTTCTAAGCTAGATATTACAATATCAAATCAGCCTCACACTCACATATTACAAATGGCTACTCAAGCCTTTATTTATAGCTTTCCAAATGACCTTTGGCCTTCCCTCTTTGTGACCTTTCAATCCTCATAGAAAATGGTGCCAAGCTTGGATGACCCTTCATATTCAAGCCTTTGAAAAGTCATGTGGTGACCCTTCATGATAAAAAACGTCCTTCCCACTTTTGTCCTTATCTTTGGTGACTTTTTGTATTCCTTAAGGTGTCCCTTCATGAGAAATTCGCCCTTTACTCTTTTTTCTTCACTTGGTGACTCTTGGTATTCCCCAAGATGACTCTTCATGGGAAAATGCATCCCATCCTTCTTTTGTCTTTACCCCATGGCTCTTCGACTTCTCCATGGGCCCTTATTTTGTCTCATATGCAACCAAAAATATATTCATTAATATTAAATAAATATTAACTCATATTAGCCAAGATACATTTATTACCAACAACATAAAATGCAATAGGGCCTTTATCACCAATAATACTAAACCTTTGACATCAATGACAATATTTAAAACAATCTCCCCCTTTTTCATTGATGGCAACCTCACTCCTAAAACTGCCACATCCTATCACCTGCACATATCATCATCTGAAAACATACAATAACTCCCCCTTACTATAGTAACCTGTACATGTTCCCTGTACCTATTTTTTGCACTTGTACCTATACCTATTATTCTACCCCTTTGACATCAATGGAAAAGGGCCTACTTGGAGCTAACACTTAGCTCCCCCTCACTTGATGCTAAACATCAATGGCAGGAAGTAGTAGAAATTACTCCCAACTCCTCTCACTGATCTTTGAGAAGATATTTGATTTTACCTGTCCTTTGAGAATTTGCAATCAACTCATTTGAATATTTCCTTTCGTATGAAACTTTAAGGTGTATCCTTGATCACATATTTGCCTTACACTCAATAGATTATGCTTATAAAACATTCTTAGTCTTGGTTCTACCATTATCCAAAAATAAAGTACCTTTTCTGGCTATCTTGGTAGTGGTTTTATCTTTGAATCTCACTATACCACCATTGATCTTCTTTACTCTTATCTCCTATCATATGCCTCATACATCCACTATCAACGAACCATGGCTGATCTTTATCTCTTACATGCAAAGCTGTTTACACCAACATAGAATCTTTAGGTAGTTTCTTCTGCCATGAACACGACTGAACCTTCTTCCTAATGAATGGAGATTTGAAACTTTGATCCTTCTTGATTAAATCTACATGAGTATCCTTTTCTTTCTCTCTGAAACAATTAGCTCTTTTTCAACATTCTAATTTCTTATGACCATAATCATTTGAAACACTACATATGTAAGAATCATTCTAATAGCCTCAAACCATAATACTAATGCAAAATTTTCTTCAAAAATATATTCCCTCAAAAGATATATAAATTAATTTGCCAAATCACCTTCTTGTCATGCAACATAACTAAGACCCAATAACATCCACCATGCTTCAATTTTTAAAAGTGTCTCCTTGAATCCTAGAAGAGACACCCCACACAATAGGGCTCTAGAAATAAATCTCATGAGATTCCCACATCTCCTCTATTTCTTCCTTGATCTTCTTATGTTTTTCTTTTAGAATCTGTTTAAGCATGTCTAACCTTTTTGACTTACTAACCTTATCATTTATGATGTTTTTCTTTTTCTCAACTTTTGCAACTATCTTATCTTGACAAAGATCATGCTCAAATATAACAAGAGATTCTGCACAATCCTTCTTATCTAATTCTTTATCTACTATAGCAAGTAATTCATTTTCATTATTGAACTCAACCTGATCAACCTTCAATATTTTAGGTCTCCAAACCTGAATTTGTCTTTCCTCATATTTTCTAGGGTCTATGTAACCTTTGACATACTTTGAATATCTCTTTAATTTATTTTGGCATAATCTAGCAATATGTCCAACCTCATGACAGTAAAAGAAAACAATATTGCTCATACCTTTTTCTTGAATGTGACTGAGATCTCCCTTAGACTGATTTCTTGTCCTCATACAATCTCTTGCACTATGACCAACATGATGACAAACAAAACAACGGCCATGAAAAGAATTTGAAAACTTGAAAGCATTGGGCTGCTTGATTGGCTTCTTTGATTCACCTTTAAAACCTGCATCCTTCTTTCCTTGGACTAATATTTCATGATCTTTCTCAACCTTGATTAAAAACTTCTCATGATTATCCTTTAAAGAATATAACTCAACCTTTAATTGATTACACTCTTCTTCTTTTGATGTTAAAATTGAAGTTGCAACCTCTAAGTGATTCTTAAGATCCTAAATAAATATCTTATTTTATTTTACTTCTATAGCCAACTTAGAATACAAGATACACACCTTTTCCTTAAGAGCCTCAACCATAGATTTTAACTCTTGATTCTCCTTCTTTAGTTGCTTGGCCATCTTATGCTTTTCCTTGATCTACCTTCAAGCTGTTAAACTTTTCAAAAAGGAACCTGCTCTGATACCAATTGTTAAGCACAGAATATACTAAGAGGGGGGGGTGAATCAGTATACTATATATCTTATAAAAAATTCCCTTTATCAAATTCCACTTAATAAAACATTCAAGATATGCAATAAAACTCAAACAATAAACATCACACAAGATAGAGAGAGACACCAAATATAACATGGAAACCCAATGTGGGAAAAATCACAGAGAATCAATCTCAAATATATTCGTGAGAATAAACCCACAGGATCACCATACCCCTTTTCCAAGTACAAACCTTAGCTACAATTCATGAGCACCAACCCACATGATCTTCAAACCCCTTTACCGAGCACCAACCCATCACCTATTCGTGAGCACCAACCCATAGGAGAACCAACCCCTTTGCCGAGCACTAACCTAGAAACAATTCACGAGCACCAACCCACAAGAGCACCAACCCCTTTGTGTATACCACACACCTATCTCTCAATGTTGCTATCTCAACAAATGACAGTTCAATACAACATCTCTTTCCTCTCTCTCACCTTTGCTCTTCTAAGCTAGATATAACAAATACAAATCATATTCATCTCTCACAATTGCTCTTCTAAACTAGATATTATAATATCAAATCAACGTCACACTCACATATTACAAATGGCTACTCAATCCTTTATTTATAGCTTTCCAAATGACCTTTGGCCTTCCCCCTTTGTGACCTTTCAATCCTCATAGAAAATGGTGCCAATCTTGGATGACCCTTCATATTCAGGCCTTTGAAAAGTCATGTGGGGACCCTTCATGATCAAAAGCGTCCTTCCCACTTTTGTCCTTATCTTTGGTGACTTTTATTATTCCTTAAGGTGTCCCTTCATGAGAAGTTCACCCTTTACTCTTTTTTCTTCACTTGGTGACTCTTGGTATTCCCCAAGATGACTCTTCATGGGAAAATGTGTCCCATCCTTCTTTTGTCTTTACCCTGTGGCTCTTCGACTTCTCCATGGGCCCTTCTTTTGTCTCATATGCAACCAAAAATATATTCATTAATATTAAATAAATATTAACTCATATTAGCCAAGATATATTTATTACCAACAACATTAAATGCAATGGGGCCTTTATCACCAATAATACTAAACCTTTGACATCAATGAAAATATTTCCAACAATCTGGGTCTAGCTCATACATGATCTACTCAAGATGATATTTAGAGGGTATAATATTATGGGATTGATCATACTACTAACAACATGGATATATGAGATATTTCTCATGTATCAACAAATTAGGTTACCCCATATGGTCAATGATTGGTTACATTAGTATGGAGATGAAGAGAGGACCAAGTAGCATAGGTTGTACCCTACATACTAGTGCTATAGTTGGTGAGATGTGTAGATAGCATGTGGTAGCCATATGGGCATATAGTAGTTACATGGGTGAACTAGCACATAGTTATACCAACAGTAGAGAGGACAAAGGTGGTTAGATAATATATGTGGTGGAGAGAGACACATATGGTGGCACTAGTACCAAGATAGATGGACTTATCTCACCTAGTGACACTAATACTAATGCTCAACCAATGGGATTTACATGTGAGGGAGCCATAAGGGAAGAGAGGACTCAAACCACTAATAGTAAGACCAATACTAAGGGCACATCAAGAGTAACCATGGACTAGTTAGGCCTAAAAAGTGGTAAAAGAGGAGGTTAAGGAGGAAGAGATACTAGATGTACCACTACCAACCCCATAGGGAGATGACAAATAACCATTGAGGATATAATGAAAACAAAAATAGGAAAGAGTGGAGATTATAGACATACCAAATGATCCTATAGATAAGTCAAAGGAGATGATAGAGAAAACACTCAGATGGATGATGAGATGGACATGGGCCATGATAGCCAGGTTTGAGCTAAGGAGGTGACCTATCGAGGAGGTACTAGGAGGCCATGCAGATGAGGAGACTATGCTAGGTGATTGCGCAAATGATGATATCATAGGAATTGAGACATAGATAGATATGAATATGGTTAACTTATTTCTCAAGTTTTTATTTGGTAGTAGAGAGATATAGATAGATATTACGAGATATGATAGTGATCTAATATCTATCTTGTGTGATTTTATAGGCATACGTAAGGATGAGGAGGAAAAATGGGGTCCCTAGTGAGGGGAGAACTCCATGATATCCTAGATGATATTCTACAACCATAAAACCCCATGACACTAGAGGATCAGAGTGTACCATCTACCCCAACTCAGGTGAGCTAGTTCAAATTAACTAGAGAGGTAGTGAGGTAGATATAGGCATAGAGAGAGAGAGAGAGGATGTGGCCACTAGTAGAGATGGGTGAAAGTGAGAAATAGGCCTAGTAGGCCTTAGAAAAAGAGATATTTGTATATTTAGACACAATGACATAGATAACATAGGCATATATAATTATGTAGATGTAGATGACATAGGCACATATAGAAACCCAAGTTGAGTTGGTGTAGGCATAGGTGCAAATAGAATTCCTAAGGGGATAGGTAGAAGGATTGAGATCCCAAACTACCTCATTATAGCATACCATTTGGAGGAGTTAAACTAAGGCATTAGTAGGTAGTATGGCAAGGCCACGAGAGAGACATGATGGAGCCCATCCCTAGTGCTAGGGCTTTATATATGGTTATATATGTTGTATCAAACTCATTACATATATATATATATATATATATATATATATATATATATATATATATATATATATATATATATATGATGTATCATTTTGGCTTATTGGTATTGGTTGTGTATATTGTATTTATTGTGGTTGTGTTTATGGATGCTGGGAAATATATTTCATTCTAGTACATGTATTTAGTTTTGTTATATATGTTTAGGAAATATATGTGGTGTGGTTTCTTTTCTAGCATTATGGAGTGCGCATGCATGGTTAAAAATAAATAAGTGAAAAAGGACTTGGAAAAATATAATCAATTAAAAATACACTACAAACTAGTCCATGTTGGGAAATGTGTAATGACTATAAAAATGACTAAGTATAAGAATTAAAAAAAATGGCAAACAAGAAGGTAAAAAGGGATTTATCTTTAAATCAATGTAAAATATTTTTGTACCAAATTAAAACAAGTAAAATCATATTAAATATTGCATTGGAAAGTATGAAAAATAATGTAATAAAATGGAAGGTATATAAAAGGGCACAAATGTCAATAAAAACAAATTAGAATTAAGTCAATCAATTATACTATATCATGATGGGAAGTACAAAAGAAAAACAAAAATTGTAAAACTTTGGTCTTAAATTTAACATACTAATTCAAGCTGGGAAGTATGAGAAATTCAAGAAACGGTTGTAATATTACATGCACTTGGAAAATAAGAAACTAAAAGGTGAAATAAAAATGATGCAATCATAAAACATACTACTATCAAGATGGGAAGCATGTCAATGATGTGTAACCTCATAATTAATCAAATCTTATCTCATATTTGACACATGTAATTTTGGATGGTGACTTGATTATTGAAAATTTTTGTGAGGAGGGTTGGGTCCTATCCATGGTCATACACTACAACTCAAAAAATAAAAAACCATGAGGGATGCCAAAAACACATCATAAAGCAGAATAATAATTAATGGTAGATCAAGGATGTGGGTGATAGGATGGAAAAGATGGTAATTTATGAGGTATGTTAGGTCCTATTCATGGTCTTATAAAGAAACTCATAAATTATATCCCATGGGGAGTGATCAGTAAGTAAAAATTATTTCTCAAGAGGAAATATGAAGAAAAATGAATAAAAAAGGGAGTGTAAGAAGAAAGACTCAAGCATATTATAAGAATACCTTAGGAGGAAAGAGGCATACTAAGAACATGAAAAAACACTAAGTGACTAGTGGTCGTCTATGTAGAAAGATAACCTTCTTTCTATAGACACAAATCTTTGTAGGCAAATAGGTGTGCTAATAAGATCAAATCATGATGGTAGATTGGTATAAGGAAAAATAAAATATACCTACCTTCCCATAACATGTTCCCTACTCCTTATGACCCCTTATAGAGTCATTGGTCCACTATAAAGATTGGGTACTTGCATGACAAAGTAGGTAGCATTAAAATATTTTTTTATTATCCTCTTCTAATTTACTAGCCTACCACACCCCAAGGACCTCATATCTATCTTGAGGCTAACTATGGAGTTTGATATTTGAATATAATAAGGAGAAGTGCTTTCAATCATGCCTTTTAGTGTGATTAGACTTTTAAGAATATTTAATATTTTTGCCTTTTTATATCATTACCTTTTGTTTAAATTATTTGGCTTTTAAATTTATTTTGAAGGATTTTTATGATTCCTCCTCCATATGCATTTGAAATGACCAATGATGAGAGAGATAGTGATACACATGAATGAGCTTTAGGCTAAGGCTAAAGGAAGCTAAGTAACCCAAGACAAAAGACTGAGTACAATACTTATGATTGACAATGAACTGAGCATGTGTTCTCAAGTCTCAACCATGTATATTCTTAATTATATAAAATGGAAGAAGGGAAAAATGAGATCCAAAGGAGGACCAATGAAAATAAATAGTAATGATAAATATTTATTGTAATGTGAATAGGAGATAGTAATCAAAGGGAATATTGTAAATATAACCAAGTCACCATGTTAACTATCTATGAAAAATAGAGATAAGAAAGAAAAAAATCATGAAGATAGAAGGGACAAGTTTTGAGAAAAGATATAAATGAAAATAAATCAATGATAAGGGAAAAATAGCAATGATAAGGAAAATACAATCATATGTGAAATGTAAAATAAATAACATAATCTTAACTATAGTACAAGAAGATGGAGAAACATGATATAAGGTAAGAAATAATTTGACACATTGTCAAATTATATAACAAAATAGATTAGAAAAATGAGTGGAACACATGTCTACTAAAAATATAAATGTGAAAGCACATTAAATGTGCTCATAAATACTATTAAATATATCCATACACATTATCCAATACATCAGATAAGTCTCTATGAAACTGAATACATACTATATCTAAGGTCTCATCAATCTTTAGTGAATACTAGGCAAATACTTCTTTTCTAATCTCGCCTACTTAAAAATTAGGAATTCTCAAAGGGTCATGTTGAGGAGGAAAATTTGGCAAAGTCTAGTCAAGAGAATGCATGAAAACATGATCTATGAGATAATAAGGAATCACAAGTGGAGAAGGACTCTTGGGTGGAGAAGGATCCATAAGTGAGGGAAGGTACATAGGTGAAGAAATCATAGGTGGATGTATAAAAGGTGGTGAAGGGACCACATGAGGTGATGAAACCATTGGAGGTGGAGCCATGGGAGAATAAGGAGGAACCTTCTTCTAAGAATGGCCTATGGTAGGAATGGTAGAACATATAGGGATGGATAAAAGATGATTTTTAATATGTTGTTGAAGAATGTGGCAATGATCGGTGTGATGCATGCTACATAAGTAGCATAGACAATATACCTCAGTATACTTAGGTAAATATTCAAGAAGTACCTTCGATGGAGGTATGTCTTTGTCTAATGATGGGAAAGAAGGATACAAGGTATCAAGATATTATCACAACATGTGAAAATGGGTAGAAGAGTGATTATATATCCCATGGAAGTAAGAGATACGCTTGTGAGTGGTTTTAGGAGAACTCACAAATGGAGGTGAAATAGGAATGGAAGAATTTGAAGAGGACTCATCATACCATTTGGTAGATAAAGGAGTTGTATTAGGTAGTGGAAGTAAACCATCATCAAGGGAGGGTGATGATGAGAAAGGAGTGGAAGTAGGCTCAATAGGAGGAGTACTAGGGTGAGAAGTAAGAAGAGGCTCATCAATATTGGGAGAGGAAATAAGTTTAACTATAGTGTAAAAGGGAACAAGATTAAATATAGTTATCCATAATAAATGAGGGGTAATATTTACAAAAGGTCTAAGGAGGACAACCCTAGGTGTGGAAAATTGATAAGGTCTGATCATTACATGATCCAAGGGCATGGTCCTAAGTGGCTCCTAAAAAATTTGAGGTACAGACACCATCTCTACCCTATGATAAAGAGGAAAAATTCAAGAATCAAAAACAATAAATGAAAGAGAATGATGAGATGCATAAAAATATTTAAGTAAATAAGAGTGGTAATGAACAATCTTGGCATCATAGGCCTAGACAAGGCCACTTAAGATAGGATCTATAAAGAATAGCCATCATCATAATCTAGATTATGAATGTCGATGACATAGGTCAGGATGAACTTGCCATCAAAGGAATCTTGGTGAATATAGTGATTAGTCTTGGTTAATACTATGGAAATGTCATCATAAGGAGAATTGCAAGAGTGAGGTTATAAGGAAGTAGGAATTTGTGAGATGAGATGAGGTGAGAGATCTAAAGTTTTTATCTTTAAGTTAACGTCATCAGGATCATCATCATTAGAGTATAAAAGGTTTTGAAGAACATTAAAAATTATCTTAGGATGCCCATTGTAACCTCTGGTTGAGTTGTTATGAAATTTGAGATGTTGCAACTCATAAAATGAAATACTAGGTAAAGGCTCAAGATAAGGAATCTTGAAGACACCATGATCTTGGAGTTGTTCAAAATTCCAAGGGTTAGTATATCCTTAAATCCTATAAATGGCTCCATTGTGAGGAAATTTTATGCATTGGTAAGCAAAAGATGTGATAGCTTGCATACGATGAGTCCATGACCTACTAAGCAAGATGTTATATGAAATACGAAAGTTGAAGATCATCCCCTTCACATTAACAGTGATAGGTGGGATGGTAATGCAAATCCACACACACCCGAAGGGAGGTATTTACATTATATTTTATCTTTGGAATTTGCTATGTGTATACTTGAGATTATATTCATAATATCCAATGGTCTTAATAAAATCAATGAAAGTGACATAGGTGCCAAAAACCTTCTTGAGCAAGGATCGCTTAACTTAGATATCATTGATTTGGATGTTAATAAATAATGGAGGATCATCTAAATGAATTAGAATATTTTTTGAAATTATAGATGAGATAGGAAATCATAAATAAATAAAAGTGTCTATAGTTTCATCAACATTAATAGACATCTCTTCACATTATTGTAAGATATTATCCTTATATCTATATAAAGTGACCTCCCATCCTACTACAAAAGGGCAAGGGATATCCATCTTGAATAAGAGTTGCATGAGGTGGTTTTTATGACGTGGAAATGTCCTCATGATTTCAAGAAAAGTTATTTAAGATCGAATATTAGTAAGTTTCACAATGGTATCCCACTCATCATAACCCATAAGGATATTGTTAGATATAGGTGCATAATGATTAAGAATATCTTTAGAAGATGTATCCAAAGAGCATTGAAATTTATGTTGATAATAATGAGAAGGTTAAGAATAAGGTTGTAAATAATTTGGTGATAAATAAGTAGTTGGTTTAGATTGATATTGAAGTTTGGAAGAAGTTTTTGTAGAAATTAGATTGTTATTAGTATTAGAAGATGATGGGAGAGAAGTAGAAATAGTATGAGATGTGTCATCCAAGAGAGAATCATAAATTGGATCATTAAAATAAATAATATCTTCTTACCCTAACTAATTTAAATGAGTTGGACAAGAATCTGAGATAACATGATATATATTATGGAAGGAGGACTGTAGATAGGTTGTGAGTCAATAAAAGCCACCACTCTTTGCATATTAGTCATGTTAACCACATTCTCTTGAAAAATTGGTTTGACAAGACTTTCTACATTATTTGTGGAAGAAGTGGGCTTACCTTGACCTTCATGGATTGGTTGATGATTAGGTAAGGGGTCTTTATGGATAGCTAAATGAGAATTTGATTCATTTAAGGCTTGAGTTTTATCATGTGATTTATAGTCTTTGAAAGTAATCTCATAGGCTTGTTGATGTTTATGGATAATGGAATCATCATATAAATTTAAGCCAAGAAGAAAGCCCATAGATAAATTGTGAAGCTATCTACAAGTCTCGTGAGAGTGACCCCAACTAGCATGAAATTAACAAAACTAATTATGATCATACCAAGATTTCATAGGTCAAGTAGGGTCTAGTTATCATGGAAGAGCCCTAGGTAGATATTTAATAAATTCAACCAAGGATAAATGTTTATGGACATTAATTTTGTTTATTGAAAAATGAGGATTAATAAATTATTGAGAAGGAGTTGGTTTTGAAGAAGGGGTGGGAATGACAACTTGCACATTATGAATGGTGTTAAATAAACCAGTAATTCCATCATTGGTAATATTGTGGTTTTTATTCTTTACTAGTAGGTGAGGGCCCATATAAGGTTGGGATAGCTTGAATTGTTTCATGAGAGAATATTGTCTTTTGGATTGATCAATAGATTCCTCAAGGGTACATGGAGAAAGGGTATAAACTTGATATTATAGTTTAGGAAATAAAGCATTTTTAAAGAGATGAAAGATATTGTCATCTACCACATTATGTTCACATTTATTTGATAGTATTCCATCTCTTGACAAAGGCTTGGGCAATTTCATTTTCATTTTTTTTGTAATTAATGAAATGGGCCAAAGTATTCTCTAGAAGATCACTAGTTTGAAATTCTTGTATTAAATCATTTACTAAGTCCTCCAAACTAGTGATAGAGTGTATTCTAAGTTGATTATACCAATCTAAGGAATCACCTATGAGAGTTTTGGATAAGAGTTTGATAGTGAAAAAGTTATTTATCTTGACCCAATCCTTGTAAAGATTTCCAAATATCTTGAGATGAAGGGTAGGATTGGTTGATCCATTGTAATAAATTGTAGGTGTTATACCTCCAATGTCAATGTTAGAAATTTGGGTGATAAGAGGTTAATTTTTTTAATAATTGATGACTTTGTTGACTAATGGAGGTTGAGGAATGAGATTCCCTTGAGAATATTTAAGAGGAGGAGGAGGAACACTTTGATTATGTGTGCCATAAGGCATTTGTTGAGGATTGGATTGAATATTAAGAAGGTGGTTTTTCATTCACATCATTTGATTCATATTATGATCTTGGAATGTGTTCATTTGATTGAGAGTTTCCAACAATAGTTGATGAGTTTGATTAGTGTTATTAGAATAAGTACTATTAGTGTTTGTATTGGTATTAGTGGCTTGGGTACCACTATTAGTGTTGATATGAACTTAAGAAGAGCTATGAGAATTTGAGGCACTAGTAGAAAAATTTTATTATGAAGTAAAATATGGACTACTAAATGGTTGATAGTAAGAAGCAATAGAAGCATGAGTGCCTTGGGTGGCAAACGAAGCACTAGTGGATGGATTAAGGATAGTGGATCTTATGAGAGGCCCACTAGATGTATAACCTACCATGTAAGTTGAGATAATAAGCATGGAGGTGGAAGAAGTTAAAGAATAAGATGTCATGGTATAAGGAATTAATATTAAAGGAATAGGTTAAAAAGCAAAAAAATCAATACCCTCAAATCTAGTTGAGAAAGTGGGAGTAGGATAATGAGGTTCTTCAACTTGACAACTAATCATGGGGTTATAGATGGTGAAAGGATACTTACCTCTATATTGAAGGAATTCCATTATAAATAAGATCATTTCAAGAGTATACTCTAACTCAAGTTGATCCTCTAAGAGAAGAGGAGGGTTTTTCTACAAAGGGATATGAGGAGGGATCCCATATTTAATCATACAGGTTGTAATATGAACATTACTAACATTCATGAAAGGATCCCTACTTTGTCTATGGGACACCCTATTAGGATCGGTGAATTCCATCATATCTATTGACTAAAATTTAGTTCTATCACCATTAAAATAAGTCCATGATGAAAGGAAAAGAGACAAGATGAGAAAGCAAATAATCAAAAATTGACCAAAATAGTACTAGGTCGACCTAGTTCACCTAGTGTAAAACAAGGAATCTAAAACTATATAGGGTACACAAGATCAACCCAATTCAATGAATAATTACTAGAAAAAAGAGGTAAAGATGCTGTAAGTAGTACTAGGTAGACTAGGTTGACCTAGCATAGTGTACAGGAGCTAAAAATATACAAGATAAATAAGATCTACCAAATACAATAGACAGGGAAGAAAATACAAATGATAACAAGCTATGAATTAAAGAAAGATAATTTGATGTAATGTAAGAAAGAAATAAGTACTAAAAGGGAAAAATTAGTTAATTCAATTTATGTTGGCCAATCTAATTGATGCACATAAAACAAATTCTTGCACTAACACTTGATAATGTAATATTTTGTACACATAATTAATCAAAGATAAAGTAAACAACTTGAAAGTAAATTTAGCTACTTGGTCAACCTAAAATGTTGATTATATTATTAAGAATGATTTTAAATGTAAAGGGAGATTAGATATAATCAAGGTACTAGATAGAAATCTAAGGATAGTTTGAGGCAAGTTAGGATGAAAGGGACTGTAATGGAAATGATAAAATGTTGGTATTAGGGCCAACCCCCTCACTTCACACATTGAAGTGATAAAGGTAATGGGTGCTTAGCCAAAATATACCATTAACCACACTTTATACTTGACCAGAGAATCAAGTTGGCTTCCCCCTTGGTGATGAAATCAAATTAGGTAGACCTAGGTAGTCAAATGTTTAAATGATTGTTGATGTTTATGTGGTTTGGCCTTGTGTTTAAAATAATAGAAATAATTCAACTAAGTGATTTATTAAAATTCACCTAATTAGACTATGTGAGATATTTTAAGCATGAGAAAAACTTAAAAGAAAGATGTGAGTAACATATATGGTTAATTCCAAATTTGAAAAAAGGTATAGTTGAGAAACTATATGGATAGTCATATAGAACAAGGTCAAACTTTTACTATGGAAACAAAGTCTAAAAGTGAACTAGGTTGGTCAGGTCGACCTAGTTATTTTAGAAAACATAGAACTAGGTCCATAGGATTGACCTAGTTGACTGTACAGAGGTAGTCTTGAAGATTATAATCTTTGAAAGGAAAGTATAGAAAAATAAAGATACATAGGAATAGAAACTGACTTGAATGATTCAAAGATGAAAAGGAGAAGATTTTTGATTTGAGACCTTGGAGAAATTTTGAAGTAACCTACAAATTGAGTCAAGTTGGTTGATCAAGATATAAAAGATCTTGCTAAAAATGTACTAGGTTAACTTGGTCAACCTAGTAGGCTGAGTAAGAAGTCTGAAAACCTAAAATAATTATATTGGGTCAAGCTAGTCAATCTAGTTATTTGAATAAAATTTTGAAATTTCTAAAATTTGTACTAGGTCAAGCTGGTTGAGCCACTTACCTATTCCTATAAAACTATTGACAAAGATAAATAAACAGGGTTGACAAGGTTAATCCAACATAGAAAATATATGATAAAAATAATTATGGATAGAAATTAAATAAGTGAAATGAATCCTGCAAGGGTTTGATTCATGTCAGTTTCATAAGAATGTTTACAATCAGAAATGCATCATGTCCATAAATCAATCCTATATTGGAAGGGATAAAGAAAACCTACACTTTTGATTTGGGAATATATAATTATTAAGTGGTATCATGACCAATATGAGGATCTGCTAGACCCTATTAGTGTATCACTTGTCACAACACACCATGTGAGATAGGGTTCTGAAGCTTATAATTTAACACAATTGCATAACAACCCTAAAAAATTCCTATGATTTATTATTTTTCTAATCTAATAACAAAAAATTAAATCTAATATAGTGCACACCAAATCCTGTGGCACAAAGTGGGAGTTAGAAACAAAGCAGATAAATAACTAAACTAAACATGCATAAGAGACATATACTCATGTCAATGTATACATAATCCTAATACATGGAAGAGAAGAATATAAATGCACTATCTATCTACTTTTACAAAGGAGGAATAAATTTAGGAATAATTAGCTTTGAAGATGAACCCACCAAGCCTCAGTCTTCCTCTTGGCCAAGGTGCTTCAAAAGAGATTGTTGTGGTATGTAAGGATAACTAAGATAAATCAGATCTATGCTACATAACCTATCTAAGCATCCAAAAAACTTATCCACAAGATGAGATCAGAGATCTAAAAGAAAAACTTTATTCCCCAAGTAGAATGGTCAATAGGTATATGTTCATTCACACTTCTTCACTTAATTATTCTCTCTTACAAATGGTGGTAAATGACATTCTATATAGTATTATCTTACCCTAAATCATTTAGATAGCCTGTTGTGTTAGGTTGACCTGATCAAACTAGCATTTTTTTAGCTCTAACTCTATAGGTCTATGCTAGGTCGATCGAGAGGCCAACAAACTAGATGAGAGAAAAACTCCCTAAACTATACTAGGTCAACTTGGTTGACCTAGCACAATTGATAGGTCAAAAGGATTCTAAGACAAGAGATGAGGGATAAGGCATAACAAATAATAGGAATGGATATAAATAAGAAGAATAAGCTTATGTTCAATGGTTTTAAGAGGCTAGTGTGTGGATTACAAATGGAAAAAGGAACAAAAATATTACAAAGAAATAATGCTCTACCCACCCCTTTCTCAGTGCACCCCTTAAAGCATGCACTCAGAGATATTAAGACTCAATATGTTATTACAAGATATAAAGTGTCATTAAATGATAAAAGTTTGAAAATATTATGTGTATACACATTTCAATTATCCTATCACTTTTACTTGAGGTTAAAATGGTCATTGAAATTCATTGGGAACAAAACACCTAACTTCTTAGATTTAGATGGTGTTGAACTAGATGAGATCAACATCAAGATCAAAATTTTGGATCTCTCCCCTAATATCATTACCTATCTTCCATCATATTTCAATCCTTACTCTCATAATCCCCTAATTGATGACATACCCATGGTATTAACCAATAATCAACATTCTATTCATCATGCAAATTTTGATGAAAAGATCATACCTACCTATACCATCAGCCTACATACACCTGATTATGATGATGGTTATAATTTAGATGATCTATTTCTAAGAGGAATTTTTCAGGCTAGAGATGCAAAGATTATTCCATATTGTACTTCTTTATTTTAGTTTTTCCATTTATTTTCTTATGTTCCTTATTTCATAGTGCCTAGTTCTAGTATTCTTCCTATTTTCATAGGGTAGAGATGGAGATGTCACATGGTGCACCTCCAATTTTGGTAGATACTCTTATAAGAATGCTCATATATCATTTTATGACTGATCTTTATCATTTTTTAGATACTAGGATCCTTATAGTTTGATTCCTCTAGAGATGTTAGTTACTACACTTAAGCTTTTAACACATCTTGCTTCACCCTCGACTGAGCCTAGTCTATATTTTACTCCTACTCAATCTTTACCGTAGCCTCATCCTATTTATGATTATTTTTTACCTTTATATTAACTCAGTCTAGTCTCTACACATTACCTACCTCCCCTTGGTAATGGAATTCTTCCTTTATTTGTTGGCCATTAGATTATAGACTACTAGCTATATCAACCTTCCCTAGTTTTTACTTCTTCCATTAGTAGACACCCAAAGTCTACTAACAAGCATATATGTTGCTTTCATGGCAAAAATAATCATTCTTAGACTCATTATCAAAAGTTTTGACAATTTATTGATTAATTTTGTCCTACCCTTCACTATCCCAAAGAAAATCCTATACCGTTTCACAACTTATTACCTAAGTATATCCTAAAATATGGGGAGGTATATTATCTTTGGCACCATTAAGGTACTAATTATATAAATCATTGGCACATATCCATTAGCACCTTCATGATCACCTTATGATGATTAACGTGCCCATTATTCCTCCTTCCATAGGTCTCCCAAATAATAAGGTTCCTCATTCTTCCCCTGTGGTTTTTTTTTGCATATGATTTATACCCCAGCTATGGCTCCTTCCCCACTGGTGGTGCCACTTTCTTATCCCATAGATAGCATTCCTATTCTAGAATGAATTTACTTTATTGGGTATTCTAAGCACAAAATCCCTCATGATCATGATCATTTATTTATGCCTACATTTTATATTGAGGATATTTAATGGGAGGTCTTTTAACAACTTTTACTATGGATAGATGAGACTCTGGTTGTCAATATGATCTAACTTCATAGATATGTTTTGGATGTAATGGATAATATTTTTTGACATATTTATTCATATTTATGAACATAGCATGGTATTATTTTCATCTTCTTCTTCATTATGATTTTGGATTGGAATTGTGATACAATTTTATATATGTTATATAATTTGACTGTGTTAAATCTAGTTTCACTTATCTATTTCACACAAATATTTATATTATACATTTTGTGTTATATATGGTTTCATTTTTATTTCATATTCTACTATAGATTATTTTCATTCCTTCCATGATTTGACACTTATATTTATGAGTTCATTTCTTTTCATGAATATCTTTGTCTTTCCTAATGATTGTTTGTTACCTTATCTCAAACAACTCAGTCAATTACTATTGTGACTTGGTTATACAAACCTTGATCCCCTTAGTAATCCTTATATACCATGTGATCAATTAGAAAACAAGACATCTCATTATATTCATATCTTACCAATCTACTTTGTATCTCCATTTATTCCATTATCTCCTTTCACAAACTAAGCATGCATATGGTTAAAACTTGAGATAACATATTGGTTAATAAGTAAGACTAAGTGTTTAGTTGGTTATATCTTTGGATACTTAGCTCCATTTAACCTGAGTATAAAGATCATTCATGTGTATCACTTCTATCACTCATGTTGGTTATTCGAAATCTATATGGAGAAGGAATCATAAAATCCATAAAATTTAAAAGCCACATCATTTTAACAAAAGGAAATGATACAAAAGGTAAGATGAAAATTTCAATAGTCAAATCACACTAAAAGAAGTGATTCATGAACATCTCATTTTTTTAATTGAAGATGAAACTCCACAATTGGCCTCATAATAGATTCAATGTCCATTAGGGTGAAATAGGCAAGTAGATTCAACAAGAAGAATTATAAAACACTCTTTTAGAGATACTTAATTTCCCACATAAGTAACCAATTTTCACAATAGATTGATGGCTCTGTAAGAGGTCTTAAGGAATGGGAAATATGTTATGGGAAGGTGGGTCCATTTTAAATTTATTTTTCATATAACTAGTATGAATCGATCTTAGTATCTCACTTATTTTTCTATACAACTTTGTGCTTATTTTTAACATGTATCTTTTTTATTTTGATGGTCACTAGATTCGTAGTGTCTTTCTTATGTGCCTAGTATGCCTCATGATTACTAAAGTCTTATTTTATATGCATATGTGATGATTTTTACATTAAATCTTTGATTCAAAACATTCCTATTATTTCCACTTAAGAATTATTATTTTGTTAATTGATCATTCCCCTTAGGGTTTTCATTTGTGAGTTGTATTGTAAGAAAATGCATAGGAACATGCCTTCCTCACAAATTCATAAATTAAAAACATATTTTAAATCATTCCCATAGTTATTTCCACCTCAATGGTGTTCCCTTTGTGAGTCATAGTGTAAGACCATGGATACGACGAGATCCTCCTCACAAAATATTCCAAGACCCAAGTCACAATGAAATTACATGTGCCAAATTAGAGATAAGTAGTGTTTGATGAGATATACATAATTGACATGATTCCCACCTTGATTTATTATGTTTTATGATTACTTCATTAATATTTCACTCTTATCTTCTAGTTTTTAGATGGTATGTATGGTTACAACTCTTTTATTAAATTTTTCATACTTCTCATCTTGAATTAGTGTGATTAATTTAATTTAATTTAATTATTTTGTCTTTCTTTTTATACTTCCCAATGTGATTTAATATGATTAATTGACTTAATTTTTTTCTTTTTATACCATTGGATTTTCATTTACTTTACATTTTATTACAACATTTTCATACTTCCCAGAGTGATATATTGTTTTAACTTCATGAAAATCTATTTACATGAATTGAAAACATTTGTTACCCATTTTAACATCTTTCATTTATTATATTTAGTCAAAAAAATTTATTACACATTTCCCATCATGACATAGTGTGTAATAATTTTTTTTTGATTACTTATACTCTTATAAATCATTTTTCCCTTTTTATTTTTAACCATGCATGTGTATCACATAATGCTAGAAAATAAAATACATGTCACATATTTCTCATAGCATATACAATGAAAGTGAAATACATGTGCTAAAAAATAAATATATCCATGCATCCACATCTAAATCGAAGTAAAAATCATAAGAACACTACAACTATCAACATCAATATTACTACTTCATAACATTCATGCCTAATTCTATTTGTATCCTATTACTACATTACACACTATCAGTATAACCCATATTACTAGAATTTAGTAATATGGATTGATTACATTTCCCATCATGCCTAATTCTAGTTGTATCCTATTACTACATTCATGTAGCTACCTCATAACCCATATCATAATTATGAACTATCACACATACTCTAGGGTATATGAAACCATATTATCATCTAATGTGGTATGGTCATATGGTGCTAGCACCCCATCCATAATATCATGGTGTGCATCCATAACTAGGGATCTCCATATGATATACTTTATTGAAGTATATGTAAAACCATAACTAGATAGGCACTAGATCACATATATATCAAAATAATTTATCTACCATAAACACAATGAAACTAGTATCCTATATCAAAAATAGAAATCAAAATTAAAATATTGGTCAATAATATTGGTGTCACTAATCATGTTCTCTCCATCCGATCACCCACTGAGCACCTCCTCTATGGGTTGACTCAATACTATTACAAAACCATGAGTCACCACTAAAACATACCATGATTCTCTCTTTAAAGGTGCCTCTATAGACCAAATATGTAATGGAGTGACTGCTAGGTCCCCCTATGCAATAACTTGCACATATGTCACCTTGCACCAATAGTACATCCATCTTTTATGAAGAGATGGTGGTCACTATGGCATATGTTGTGGTGCATGATGTGGCATTGCATCCAAATCCATCACCTCCCACTTTGAGGGATCCATTTCCACCTGCCTTCATGTTTGACTTGTCCATGGTTTAGAACACCAAGGCCTAATCACTAGTATCTCTATAGTTACCCCTTTACCTCCCCTCCCTCTTAGTGCTCTAGCATGCCATTCCAAATGAGAAATAAATAATATAAGGAATTATATATATATATATGTGTGTGTGTGTGTGTGTGTGTGTGTGTGTGTGTGTGTGTGTGTGTGTGTGTGTGTGTGTGTGTGTGTGTGTGTGTGTGTGTGTGTGTGTGTGTGTGTGTGTGTGTATCTTAGTAAGCATGACACTAGATGTGTCTCCACCATTGACGTGTGGTGTCCTGTGATGTACACCTATGCCAAATCTATCATAATGGTCAACCAACCATGACATATAGTAACTATGTGCATATAGGGATGCCACATGGTCTCCCCTCATGTGATATTCTATAATGATTTTAAATGGGGCATGTATTACACTACATGGTTCTATCTCCACCTCAAGACCTGATGCAACCTATCATACACCATATAATGTAACCAAACTAGTCGATAAATAAGAAACCTCTCGTATATCCATGCACTCAGTAAAATCACATATTGTATGGTATTCTACCCTCTAGATAACATATCATACATGATATAGACCTAAATGATATCTCTCAAATCATAGAGTGATTCTTGATCCAATATAGACTAGCATAAGGCTATTGCATATAACAATACCTTGTTGTTTAACTTGTGACACAACACTCATGCTATCACAAATATTATCACAACCTTCTAGATGTTCAAAATCAAAAAAATATAAAAAAACTCACCCTTAACCTAAGGTTAATCCTATTATAACATGCATCCCACTATGCTAATGTTCATCTCTCATCCTCATCCTTTAGTGTGTCAGTAATCACTAGTATCTTGCCTATTATAATTCCAATCAATATATGGATGTACTATAGAGTGATACCCACCTCAATGGTGTCCCCATATGCCTCCCATCAAAATAAATTGACCAAATTTTCTCATGCTCCTAGGAAAATGAAAATAGTATCAACAATCAAAGGGATCCATCTCAATTCCATGATGCAACCAAAACCTAATGTGACGAATTGAGCTCTATCCACATCTATCAAACAATCTAGTAAATTTAGTAACCATGATGCATTTTATAGATACAAATATCCTTGGTGTGTCTACAAAATATCAAAAAATAACTAATATATCATATCTCCATGTCATTAATATTTAAAATACCTTATTAAAAAATCACAAACTAACTACTTAATATATTGATTTGATTTAGTTTCATATGTTTTCTAATTTTTATACACATTCTACCCATTTGATATTAAATATTCCTTATACTCATCATGTTATAAAACATCTACCTATTTAATACTAGATCAGCCTTTACTCTTTCCAATTGAATTGGATTGATTGATACGAAATAAGCCCTTTCCCTTATTATAGCATACTAAATCTACCCTCTAATACACATTTGGCCATCCTTAACAAACTATATCAGCCATTTATTACCACCTACATCAGACCTGTGGTATGTAGTCAGCCATCTGTTCCTTTTAGACTACATCAATCTACTACTACATAATTAACCATCTTTCTCAATACTATGTCATCCCACTACTACACAATCAACCCCCTATCTTCTACTCTCCTTACAAACTAAGTCAACTAGGTCGAATCTATACTTTCATTGTGGTGAATTTTTAACCATTTACCTAAATTCCTTAGGTATTTATTTGTCTGACTTCTTCCTACCTAGTACCCAATTCTAACCCTAATTTACCTAAAACTTTCCTAAGGTCAGTTTTATTGCCTAGATTTTTACTACCTATTAATTTTCTATATCTATCTCAATTTCAAATAAAATTACTCTAAAAATTTAAATTCACCATTAATTACATGTGTTATAATGGATACAATTGTCAGGCATCCTCCTCATCTCAACTATCATCTCCTCACTATGATGGTTCTCTAATCTCACACTAGGTCTCTCAGATCTCTATTTTCTCAAAATAGTAAACATAAAAAATGAAATAGTTTTCACCCTATTTATATTTACTATTAAAATTATTTACCTATCACATATTTATCACTATATTCCATTTTTTGATCATATATTTGTTTTTAATATCCTTTTTTTAGCCATAAGATGTTCTAGAATCCTGATGTCATAGAGAATCTTTTCATATATCACATGTACATTTAATTTTTTTTGGATTTTTCACTATTTTTTCACTAATTTTTATATGTTTTCCTAATTTATACATATTCACCTAATGTTCCATGTATTGGACACCATATTTTTTTCACCTCATTTATTATATACAACACTAAGGTTAGTAAAGGTATGTATTTTTCAATTCTATCATTTTATTTATTTTACTTGATTCTTACTATAATTTATTTAGATTTATCATTGTGTGTTGTTATGTTATTTTCCTGAAGTACCATCCCCTATTACACCTATATGACACATGATGAACTTCAAGTGGGGAACATTTATACACATAATATTTTCAAAATTCATCAATTACTAATGCTTTCCATTTTTTAGGAACTCATTGAGTCTCAATCTCTCTAAGTGCAAGCCTTAAAGGCTACATTATAAAAGGGGTGGGAAGACCATTGGTATTTTTCAAGAATGTTTTCACCTATACCACCACTTACTATCTACACAACCATCTCATAGACACTTCCCTAAGCCTTATCTCCTCTCTTTCACACTCTTGCAAGAGTTTACCAACTTCATTAGCACCTTTTTAATCCTCAAACCCTTTTTGATGGTTTATTTTACACTTTCAGCCCCATCAACCCTATATTCAAATTGATAAAACATGTTAAGGGTTTAGGTCATATTTTGGAAAACCTAGAACTAGACCTAATTTATTTTTTATCAATTAGTGATACAGTGATGATTAGGATGGCCTTGTCAGCTAAAATTTTGCAAAAGTTTAGGGTTACATTCAACTATATTTACATATCCATTTCCATAATTTATGAGAAAGAGAAGAAGAAGATTAATATATTATGCATCTTCTTATCCACCATTATAATTGAGGATAATACATTAGGGTTTAAATAATTTCTTTAGAGATATGGATATTATCTTATGGAAAAGTATATTAGATACATAGAGAAGTTGTGTAGCCTAGAATTGACTTATCCTTTTTATCCTTAAATACCACAACAACCTCTTGAAAAGCACCTTCACCAAGGGATAAATTGAGGGTCATTGGGTTCATGTTCAAAGGTAAGTATGCCTAAATTTTTTCCTCATTTTTAATAGTAGATATATTTCATTTGTACTTATCTCCCATGAATTATGATTTCCTATACATTAATATGAGTATATATCTTCTATGAAAGATTAATTTTTATGTTTATTACCCCCACTTTGTGCCACAAGATTTGGTGAACACTATATTAGACTTTACTTTACATGTTATTTATATTGAGAATATAAAAACCTAGGACCTATATAAGGTTATTACATAGTGTTGCTTGAATAGAGATTTGGAACCCTCTATTGTGATGCTATTTTGGTAAAAGATACCTTGGTTAGGTCCATCAGATCCATCTTGGTCATGATCCTTAATATATAATGTATCAACAATCAGAAGTGTAAGTAAGATTTATCTTCTCTAAACTAGGATTTATTAATAGATTAGTTGTAATTACATTTGAATACACCCTCCAATCATATGGAAATTACATTTGGGTACATGCAAATCACCCATTTGGGTGAGGGTCCTTGTTACTTTTTATAAAAACTAGGGCATTGGGGTAGCCTACATTTATTGGTATATATGAAGATATAGCTCATTTATTATTATTTTTATATCATTCCTATACCTCTAAATAGACATAAAAGATAAATATTCTTCAACCCTATTTTCTAAATATTCTATTGATGGTTTCGATTCTAGGTCATAAGGCTTATACATAGTGGCCATAATTATAGTAAGACATAAACTATAAATGTATGTTCTTAGGCCTCCTATTATGGTAGAGTATATGTCCATTCATTCATGTACTTATGATATCTCCCAAGGATATTAATTTATTAGTTGTGAGCAATATGTCTATTAGTGGCACCCATTCAACCTAAACAGAGGCTATACTTAGGAATGCCATAAACCTATTCAATAGTTCCATTGAAATGAAAAATCTAGGTTTGAATTTAATAATATAATTGGTGGAGATTTCCCCCTTGGGATTTAACTTCTATCCCTTTGCAAACTATTGCTTCAACTTCCTATCTATAGTGTTATGTTCAAGCCATACATTAACTGAGACTTGATTGTAAGTAATTTCAAGAAAGGAAAGCCTAATATACCTACCAAATACCCTTCTTGAGATGTAATCAAAGGCAATCTAGACTTTACATATATGCACAATTTCTCCTTTAATGGTTCCATTAATGAATAGAATCTTCAAGAGGTCAATCCATGATATTAACCCAAGTTTGGCTATAGATTGGTGGAGACCTTATACCTTAGTCGTGAATAAATCATCTATATAATTTGATCTCTAAGGAGATTTCATCCTCTATGGAATAGGAATGAATTGATTTGACCTCTTCCTAGAGTTCTAAATAATGAGATAATTTAATATTAAAATCAATCTTCTCAAATATTATGTCCTTTTATCCATTTTACACCATAAATGAGTATGAGGAGGGAACTAAGAGATTACCTTATTTTGAAAAAGAGTTCATAGTTATCCTTTAGTCACTACAACTGCTATGAGGTTTTAGACTAGTTTGATTTGTGTTTAGTGGTTGAAGAGATTTAGGGCTCATTTGATGCTAATGAAGAAAGAGAATGCATTCAATTAATCAATGAAGAAATATCAAAGTGAATACTAATTTTAAATATTTCTTATATATTACTCATATACTTGTGTATTGAATGTATTTATGTGCCTTAATTTCTAATAATAAACTTTCATTTTTAATGCCCATTTTGATTTGAATATGACAATCATCTTTGGTAGTGTCTTTGCTTATCATTTGGTGATATTTTATTTATTTTTCTAATGTCGAGTCATTAATTTTGAGATAGTTGTTATCTAGTCATTGAATTTCTCATTTTTCATGTTGTTGATCCTTCTTTCTTATGTTGTTGTCATACCTTTCCTAAATAGTGCCACTTGTCATGATTTAATTAACCCATCACTTTGAATTTCTTAGTTATATTACGGAGGTATCATAGTGGTAGGCTAATGTTATTAAGCCACGTGGCCTAATATTAGATAACTAGAAGCATGAAAACTTAGGGTATTATATTGTTATTCCTTTCATTGAATAACCTTTCATGGTCATGGGTCGACATTATTGAACCATGTGGAATGATCTCAAAGGCTTAAATACTCTAGAGCTTGGAGACTTATATTGTTGACCATAGGAATAGTTAATCATTTAATGATGCAAATTACCATAAATCAGAAAAGTTTTGATCACTCAAAAACCTACAAGATCAAAAGGTCATGATGTTAAGGTTCAGACCAAGGAACCACTAACCTTCTTATGGGAATGTGTTACCATGATCAAGACCAATGGAATGATCTCAAAATATTGGATACTTGAGAGATATAAATTATTATATTATATAATGTGGAAGTATTATGTTTTCCAATAAACATATGAAGTTTCCATGTATCCATTTTAACATGAATATGCTATGTGGCATGTTTACAGAGTTCAAGGGGCTAAGGGGAATTGAAAGTCTTAACCTTTTGTAATCATCAAAAAATTAAAATGATGTGAGAGAGACACATATCAAAACCACATGAAATATTTATTGTGGGCCTATTTGGAACAAATAAATGGTCTTTAGTTATTAATCCCATGATAAAAATATACATACTAGGACATAAAGAGATCAGATCTATTAGTTTTCAAATCATATCAAATTACAAATTATGAAAATCTAAGGTTATAAATGAAATAAGATACTAGTTTAAGCTTAGGTTTTTAAAATTTGAACTTGATAAATTCTTGAGTTTTTATAAATAACCCTTATGATAAATACATGATACCCTAGTCATAGATATTTAGGCTCATAGCTCCCCAAGTAGAAGTAATTTCAATAATGGGTCCCTATTTTTAAAAATTTTAAAAATGGGGTGTGTATGTGTTAGGAAAAAAAACTCACTCATTATTTCATTGTGAAATATTATTTGTAAAGATAATAATCATAATTTATTCTTTTGAAATGATATGGGCATTTCATCGAGTCTCATGTAATGGTAACATGATTTTATGTAATAAAAGTTATGATTTTAGGTTTATAAGATAATATTGGATATAGAAAACACAAACAAAGTCAAAATTGTAAAATTTAGTCTAGGGTCCTTTTAGATGATTTAAATGAAATTAGAGTGCACAAAAACTAGAAAATGACTATTTAGATGACACAAATAGAAATTGATAGTAGATGTCATGATTACATAAATGTTTAAATCACTAAATTTTTTTCATATTTAATGTTTTTAATAAATTACATATATAATTCATTTAAAAATTCTTGGAGCTAAGAAAATACATCAAGGAAAATCGCTAGTTATATCATTAGAGATAATCAAAACTCTTCACTATCCATAGTATGATTTCAAAAAATAAGGACTGATTAGGTACTCATGTACAATATATAAATTAAGAAATAAAGAAAGAATATTTACTCATGAACACCCCTCAAGGAGAAATTATTAAACCCTAAGTATGTCATGAAACTCAAGGTAATGAGGTGATGTAAAAAACTTCATAAAGATGTATGCAACCTGAGGCTGAGTTGGAATGTACTCCAAGCAAAGAATTATATCTTGAATGTGATGAATAAATTATATGTTAATCTCAATATGTTTTTTTGATGATGATTAACAAGGTTAAAATATTAATTGCACTTTGGTTATCACATTAAAGTATAGTAGGTGAATCATGTGTGAAGCCAAAATCTATCAATAAATGATGATGTCAAATATCCTGTAGACTTGTGACTTCTGTCCTATACTCTACCTTTGTAGATGAAAGTGTAATATATTATTATTTATTATAATCCCAAGAAAATGGATAAAAACCAAGATAAAAATGTAGCTATAAGTGGAATTCTTATCATAATTATAACCTACCTAATATGAATTAGTATATCCAACCAACTAAGTAGAACCTCTAGTGTAGTGTAATACAAAGTGGGAAGTACCTTGTAAATATTATAATATCCTCTTGGAATATTTCCAATAGATATCATGAGGAGTATATGCAAACTTAGATATAAGCCCAATTGTAAAATAAATATCAAGATGAGTATGGGTCAAGTACATGAGAATTTCAACCAACTACTTATACAATATATGATAACAAAGAGGAATAATGCAAGTGAAAGTAAGAGTGACACAAGAATAGAAAAGATATCGAATTGGCTTGAAATAATCCATGCTAAAACTATAAATAAGATCAAGGGTGTACTTATGTCGACTCAAATGAATCCTTAAATTTGACTGATAAATATACAAACTAAAGAAAAAGTGTAAAAGATTGAGATCTATCATATCAAATTGCATGGAAAGAACCTAATAAATAACCAAAGTCTAAGAGTAAAATATTCATGTAAGAATAAAATCCTCAACATAAAAAAATAGTATAAAAATATTCTCTCCAACATGTTGGATATAGACTATAGGATTTGAGTGGTAATGAACAAAGCTAGTAGATAGAAAAAATAATCCATATTCTCATACCAGGCCCAAGGAACCTATTGAGACCATAGAGAGACCTTCATAGTGAAAAACAAGAGAATAATCATATACAAGCATAATAGGTTTCTCCATGTATATTTCCTCCTATAAATATCCATGTAAGAAGTCACTCTTTATGTCCATATGGTACACTAGATAACCTTGTGATGTAGTAAGAAAAAGTACAAGGTGCACATAATCCATATCGATAATAGGGGTAAAAGTCTTAGATTAATAAATAAATTAGACTTGTGAGAAAATCTTTGTTATAATATCTGACATATACTTGTCAATGGACCCATCAAATGCATATTTGGTCTAGTATATCCACTTGCATCTAACCAACTTATTTCCATTAGTAAGATAGAACAAATCTCAGGTATGATTCTTCATCAGATAAGAATACTAATTGGTCATCACATCATCCCACTCTTGTATCCAATGATCCTATAAAATATAGAACTTGTAGGATGCACATGATGATGTTTAGTGGGTGGAATATCTTTTATAAAATGTGTTGCCTCAAAAACTATATTATGATCCCACTTAAGAATAGTCAGAACAAAATAAAAATATAATTCTACATCCATAAAATCCTTAGTGCCCTCCTAAACTGTCTCCTCAAAAAGGGGATCATGAAGATGAAGTGAAGAATCATCAATTGATATAATCAAATAAGAAAAAATCATGAAAGAATATGAAGACTCATGAGAAGACAAATGCTCATCAAACTAAACATGTGTTTGAAAAATAAAATAATGATAATTAGGATGTAAAAATATATAATCTCTCATCCTCATAATACCCTCTAAAGATCAAGGGTTTGTTCTTCTTATCCAAGGTTTTCCTTTTCTTCTTTTTTAAAAAAGACCAAGCATGGCTCCCAAAAACTCAAAATAATGAGACATCAGACTTAGTTCTAGACCAACCTTCCTATGGAGTCAAATAATCAAGCTATTTATGTGGTGTGTGATTCTAAATGTAGTTTGTACAATTAAGTTCTTCTACCTAGTATATAAGAGGTAAATACTAAGAATGCATCATGTAGTTAGCCATCTCCTTCAAATTTTAGTCCTTCCTTTTTTCTAAGCCATTATTTTGACATGTATAAGGAAAAAAAATTGGTGAACAATTCAATGAGTTACCAAAATATAATTTTTTTTTTATAAATTACTTTCCCTCCATTAATAGTGTGAAACTTCTTTATGAAACTTAATATTGATTATCTACCAAAACCTTGAAGACTTTAAAGTGTGAAAAAACTTCACTCTTGTACTTAAGAAAATAAACCCAAGTATGTATTGTGAAATTATTAATAAATTTAAGTGTGTACTTATATCCATTGAAATAAGGAGTAGAAAATAACATCAAGTCACTATGCAGAAGATTAAGTGGTGAAGAAGCTCTCTTGGATATAAACTTAGGAAACAAATATTCTTGTTGTTAACATAATGCATAGCTAGAGAAAAATCCATCAAGACAAAAAACTCTAGGAAGACCATTAACCATACTATGAGATATCAACTCCTTCAAATATCTATAATTAATATGTCTAAATATCTCATGTCAAATCTTACTCTTAGAATCAACATGAGAAATAAAGCATGTCCCCATAGAAGAAGTATCGTAAAAAATCTCAAAGTGATATAGTCTAGAATTATGATCAATAAAATCTTATGAAAAAAGTGAATAAGGGTATAAAAAAGTTTGAATTTCATCCCCTTATGGTTTGAAGTTGTTGTCTTGTCCTGACCAGAATGACAAATTCAATAAACAAAGAGTAGATTGAAGTGATGTCAGGAACATATAGTGCATCATTGATGCATCCAATAACAAGTTGTATGTAAACTTTTACATTAAAAAAATAAAGGAAGAATATATAACCTCAATGTTTGAAGTATAAATCAAACCAAGGGATATGAAAGAATCCTTAGATGAAGTCATGTGGTGAGAAGCACCAAAATATATAACCCAACTATCTATAATAGGTGACTGAGATCTACCAACAACATTAAGTTCTTATAAGGAGGTGGAGTGGATATATAAATATTGTTTCTTCTAATTACATCATGTAACTCTACATTCTCTTACAACACATAGTTTTTACATGACTGGTCTCCCAAAAAAAGGAACATGGAAGGATAAACTTATTATTGGTTTTAGAAGACTCTTTGGGTTCAGAGTTATCTTCTTTGGTTTTAGTCAAATTTGGAGATGGAGATTCAATGGTTTTGGGTTTAATTTTTTATTTTCCTTTGACCTTAGGATATGATGATAATAAGGCCTTTTGAGAGGTCTAAGAATACATATTAGATAATTTGGATTATTCCCTAGTAAGTCTTTCAAAAAACAACACTAAATCAGATATTTTGAATGTGGTACCTAAGTCATCCATGATAGAAAAAAGGTATAAGAAAAGAATTGGAATGGACCATTCAATGCAGACATAATTAGGTAAACACACTCTTCATCTTTCTTGTCTCTTATTCTTCCCTTCAATTGTGTCAACACATATCTTAAATTAGTAAGATAGTCTACAATAGATGGAAGTTTTTTAGCATTAAGAGAAGTTATATATGATTCAACTTGCATGGCTCTCATATGATGCACCTTACCAAATAAACCCTTTAATTTTTAACATATTTTGAATGGAGAGTCACAAACTTCAAAACTAAACAAAATACTATCACTTACATATGTTCCTATGAAACCCATACACTCATCACATTTGCATTGGTGATTAAATTTCTCTTATTCTCTTATGAATAGTAGTTGTTTTACATTCATTAAGGTCCATAATCCTTTGAGTTTAATGATTTTTTCCATTCTTGGTTTAAATGTGTGTTAGTTATGTGTTGTTAATGGATCACAATAATCTAATGCAAAAGAAAAAGCGATTATAATAAATCACTATATAGTAAAAGAATGTAAAATGGTGCACAAACAACACTAGTACAACCTCACAAAATATTTTGTATTGATACCCCCCAAAAAAAATTTATCACTCTATAATTTAGAAAATAATTGCACCAATAAATTGGGTGTAAAAAGCATATAGTTTTGAAAAATACAACACTCAATTTTGAAATATTGATCAAAAGATATATTTTTTACAAAATTTCCCATCATAAATGGGTAAAAAAAATTTAAAATGCTTTGGAAAAAAATTATTCTTGGGGAGACTACAAAACCAAATTCAAAGGGCTAGAGTTAAGCCCCCCACTAGTAGGAGTCAAAAATTAAGCCCCCTCCACATGACCATACCTTATGACCAAGGGGTTAAGAATAGTTCTATATGCTGGTCTGAAATTTACACTTTCATGCATGTCTCCTATATGCTGGTATAAAATTGACACTTTCATGTACATTGGATTTCTATTGTCTATATTCCTAAATTTAACACCTAATTAAATGTCATTATTGTGTTGTGCATATATCTACAAAAAATATGTGGTTGCAACACAAAAAACATATACATGTAGTTGTAGGTCCACAAAAAATGAAGACCTTCATCGCAAACACACCCAACCCATAGATAATTCAAGATCAAACACATATCTACAATTCAATCAAGTTATTCTTATTTCCTTCCAAAAAAAATCATTGCAAAAATGTTGTAATCCAAACCTTGTAATAAAAAAATGCTTGGATCTTCCTGCTTCCCATCACAACAAACAAAAACCATTAGATATATGTAAAAAAATTGATCTTGAAATGAATTCAGATATGAAATACTATAACACCTTAATCTGTGGTACTTAAAGGAATGATAATCAAATGGTTCCAAGAAAAAATATATATGGTGTTAATAGACCATCACATTCATATAAATATTATTTTGAAAGTAATTTGTCAGCATGCAATTATAGATACATATGCAAAATAAAGAGAAAAAAACCATATAGTATATCTCAAAATATTGTCCAACCTAATGAATATGCCTTGCATATATAGGCAATGAAGATCGATTCGAACTAAGAAATCAAGATAAGTGGTCTATCATAACTAATAGATCAAGCTAAGAGATCAAACCTAGGATTAAGAGAAAACTATCCCTACAAGATAGACATAACTAAAAAAATATCTATAATATATAAGAGATAAATATGTAATATCTGATAATATCTAAAATATGATAAATGAAATATCCACACATAAATGGGTGGGAATAACATAGTAAAATGAAATAATAAATCACCTAGGTGAACATGAGCTGAGGTAAATAATGTAGTCTAACACACAAAGCACAATTAGAGTAAGAAACAATACAAAAAGCATAGGTAAAGTAATTAAGAGATGAAAATCTACCACTCCAAAATAAGGATCAAATTTTAAAGTAGTATGGTTTTGGTCAAAAATATCCACAACAATTTTATTATCATGATCATGGTTTGGTTAAGAAGGCCCAATGCATTACTTTTTATATTCTAGTAGTTGATAATGTTGGTCAAGAAGGTTTGGGATTGATTAAACATCCCAAGGAAAATCATTCACAGATACAAATAATTTATCAAGGTAAAATGTTAAGATACATAGGAAACATTAAAAATAGAGCAATAAATTAAGTTTTAAATTCAAAATCATGCTAACTAAATATGAATTCCAAAAAAGAATTTTTAAAAAATGATCCTCCACAATACCATATGTCTATAATAAGCATAGTTTCAAAGGGAAAAATCATAATCAATATTCTAAACCAAAATTTAAAAAGATCAAATCCACAATATGATGCAATTCCCTATAACATTCCTAGTTATTATGATTATTATTATTTTGAAAAATTACTTTTTGTTTTCATATGTGTAAATTTGAACATGTCCTTGTATGTCTTGATTTGTAAGATTTAGTGACATGTGCCCATGTTCATTATATTGTGGCCCCTTGGCCTATGTTGCATGCTTCATGTGTTTTATATGTATGCTTTCTTGTATGCATTATGGTAATGACACTTTTATCTTGATTTTTACAAAATCCAATTTTAGATGCCATGAGGGATATTATGCATATCCCCTTCCTACTTGGGTTCTATGATGGACATCATACCCCATTCCCTAAGTAACTACTTAGTTATTACTCAGATTTTCTAATGCATACATTTTTATATCTATCTTGACATCCTTGTGAATTCTAGACACAACATAAAACACACATTTCACACTTAGACTCATAAAATATTAAATTTTGATGTTTTGTATGTACATTATATTGGATTTTTATGTAGATATCCTATATGCTCTATATAACATATATTTTTCAAAGATTTTTATTTTGAGAATATTTATTGCATAGGTACAACAAATCCATTGAAAATAGGGGTCATTCACAGGGTTTATCACATAGATCAAACTATCAAAAAGAATTGACAATAAAATTTTTAGTAGATAGGCTCATATTATATGAATCAAAATTAGGTAAACACATTCAAAAATAGTGACATAAAGATTAGTAAAAGTTGCACACACATAAGAGTATTCATACATTAGTACCCAATTTAGGACACTTTCACCACATGAAACTATTATCCAATATATGTTTTTAGTATCTAATAACCTCAATTGTATAAGAATTAAAATTAGATAGAATAATACAATACGTATAGTGCATGTTTGCATAGGTTCAATTATAAATTTACTAGTTTATATTAGATTCATACCAATTTGTTTAGATTGGGGGCATCATTCATGTCATGACCATTCCCATTTACAATTCATATACTTAGATACATATTATTACCACTCATTCCAAAATCTATATGCTCATATATTAGATTTGAGACATGTGCATGCTACATTATTTTTGTATGCTCAATTACACATCGGTTGACTAGATGGAATGACAAACTCCATGTCATTATCTTTATTTTATACATATAACATAATATTCTAATTTACACACTAGTTTCATTAATTAATCCATCTTTAGTGGTTGGCATTATCAAATGGCTCAAATCCTCCTGATATACCCTAATGGTCACAAAACTAACATTCCAGTTAAACAATTTTAGTTACATCATGTAGTTTTAGTTTCAAATGCATCTAATATACATGGGTAGGTAATGATGGAGTCATAATATACTTGAATTTTATATCCACCTACATGAGAGGATTAGTCACACCATTAGTCCAATCCAAGATATTCATAGGTCATGATATACCAAGAAAGGGTGGGTAATGATCATGTCAAAACTAGATTGAGGTCTTGAGGCACCCACACATGAGGATTGAGAAGACTATCAACTTAATCCAAGATATTCACTTATTGATCACTATATACTCTCACACACACTAGTTACCAATATTTTTATGCATTAGATTATATAGCCAATGAGGTATACTAATTCCTTTCCTCTCTCTTAACCCTTTACTTAGTTTTACTTATTTACTCAATTTTGTCTTTGATTTTGATATCTCTTAAGTAAGGACTCATTTATGCATGTTTCAATTAAATTACCTGCATTTGAGTATGCTTCACATAGTTATACCCAAATTCATATACTTCACCTCTTAGGTAAGCCTAGGTACGCTCCTTTTTCCTTCATCCTAGTCATTTCACTTAGCTACATTTCTAGAATAAAGGGAGAAATGATAATAACCTAAAAGTGACACTTGAGTTCTATGAGTGCTACTTGAGACCACCTATTACTACCTTAGCCCTAGACCTATCTTATATCTTATTTTAAAAACTTATCCAACATTCATGCTGACCACATGAGTCCTTATTCATACATAAAGTAGTCTTAAACCCTCATTCTTACATCCTGGTCCTTCGTGCCCAGTGTTCTAACTCTTAAACACTAGCGCCATATTAGGGACAATACTAACACATGGCACTAATATCTCAATAATGTCATTAATATATTTTCCCTCTTCTTTTAAAAAAAAGACATATTTTTGAATCTTAGACCTCCTAGGGTTGGCCTAGATCATTTTTAGCACCTACACAAGCACCAAAATGGTATATGTACATGAATATCAGCCCTCTAACAACTAAATTGAAAACAAATGCAAATTACATATGAAAACTTAGAACAAGTTGTACATAACTAAGATTATCAATCCCTATTATAATTTACTTCTACATGGTACCATCTACAACATTACTCAGATCATATTACCCACATTTCTATTCTCAAGCACATTAAAAGCACTCAAGTCAAATATCATATTAGATTCACTTTAATTTGAACCAAAAATTTGGTGGGGATAAATAAATCAATCTTGATCCCTCTTTAGAGTATTGGTATGTAGAAAAATCTTATAAAAATGGGGTGTTGAGGATGTATAACCTACCCCACTAACAAACACACTTTTTAACTTGTATCAACCATATGCCCTAGTAACATGGATAATTAGGGTTTTCTCACAAAATCAATCAAAATATGCAATTTATAGGGTTTAATAACTCATACACATAGGAGTAGGCCTTACATATTTAGACATAGGGGCACCCAAAATTTCATGATAGTCATGCACATAAGATAATACCACCAAAATAGGGACATTAGTTCCAAATGGAACTACTATCTAATTATGGTGATACAATATAGGATGGGTTTTGACATATGGATCCTATTTTCAACACTTAAACTATCCTTTGCCTCATTCTCTAGCTTGCAAATCATCCATCTCAATCATTTTATAGCTAAGTTCTTGTTTACATTATTTATTAAATTTTTTAGAAGGTGAAATTAAGTCAATTATACAATAAATCAATGGCTATATTCATTACATATTTATACCCTCATTTACTATACTAAACTCTTTGAAAACATAATATTTATGCTATCTATGTCCTAAAAAGTGTAAATAGTTTCTACATTACTTAAAGTTATTTATTTAATCACTCTTTCTCCTTAATTACAACTTCTTAGTCATGTTTATTTTTTATTCTTATTACCTCTTACTCTTCTCCTCCTTCTTGGTAGAATTGTTTGATACTTCTTCCTTCCTCTTTTTAGTTTACCCTTTCCTTATTTTTATCCTTTGTATCATTATTTTAAAACACCTTTTGAGACTTATCCTGCTCAAGTTTATCTTAGAATATTGATCATATTCTGTGATATATATTATTTTATGGCTAGTTTTTTAGGCTATGGTTGTGTAGTCTCATGTGGCTACTGCATAGGATTTAAAGAATATGGAGATCAAAGTTACTATAAAGTAGAAGAATACAAGACTTATTCAACCATGATGAATCTACATGATGGTTACTTTTATCTATTTGGAGGAACCAATGTATTTTTAAACCTCTTTTAATGTAGGATCATCTCTTATTGTTGTTATTATAGCACTTGAGCCTAATATGGCTCAACTTCCTCCACTCAATGTGGTTCAAAAAAGGAACCCATACACTCTTCAATAGATGGTGATAATTAGGGCATAGTATGGGTACTTTACTTCCATATCAAAGTTTATTATGGGATTACTTGTTATTCTAGGGTTGTTTTTTCTAATGAAGACCCTTCACCTAGTGCTTCCTCAAAAATCACAACCATCTTGGGTGTAAATTATTACTCTTATACCATTGTATCAATAATTATTGATGAAATTGGTGTGGGAATTCCTACCACAAGGATCTTAGGAATATTATTTATCACATGATAAGTGTGCACTAATTTTTAACGTAAAAATTCCTTTTTTATTATTCATCATTAACCTCAATGCCTATGTCCTCAATCACTTACTTGTACACATCCTCACCTATGATTCCCAACTAGGTAAAATCTATCCTATAATAATTTATAGGACATTCCAAGTAGAAATTAATGATTTATTATTGTGTTTCTTCTTATTTGGTGGATATGATGGTGTTCTACAAGCTAGTGCCTTTGTCTTTCCCACAAAATTATATAAATCAAGATGGTTAATTTCTAGGTAGTGGCCGTGTACTTGTTTATGTTTGTGTTAATAAATGTTAAGGCAATGGATATTACACCCTTAGGGTATGGTTTAAAATGGTTGTGCTGAGTGATAAATTAGATATTTTTTGTCATATAACATATTCCTACACATCTAACATATTAATGAATAATGGCAAGGAATTTAGAGGTGCCTTTGGGAGTTAATGGAATATGATTTAGATGCCATCGAGGAGATGATTCATTATAATATTTCCCCCAAAATACAACATAAAATGTTTTAGGTACTCAAGGGCGGAACGGATAAGTTACTACATTCACAACCACCATACATTGAATATTCTGAATTATTCATAAGATTACCATGTTTTTATGTAGGTAATGTTTTTGAACGTGGTAATGATACATAAGTATATGTATAGATTCATAGGGCCATCTAGAAACTTCCACAATGTGAAGTAAAGGATTAATAATATGACCTACTACTAGAAAACCTTTGAAATGTTGTTGATGACCTTCTAAATATTTGTAGTTAGTGTACAGACTAAAAAATATTTGAAGTTGAAGAACTAATTAAGTTTGATCATTTGATATGAAATATCAATGACCTTTTTTAATTCTATCTCCCACTTTTATTTTTCTGCCAAAAGTATTTTGTGATGCAATATGGACAATAAAACATCCTCTATATATTTGATAGGGATCCCACTAGATGAACCACTATATTAATCAATAGTATATGAGTGAAGATGAGGAGCATTATATTTATATTTTAGGATAGATTTACCTTGAGTTGGGACCATGGTTGTTTTATTAATTAATATCATGACATACATGGATAGATATATCATAGTTTCATTATATCTACTAGGAAGTTTCATCATCACTTCACGTAATTGACTAAATGCAAGAAGATTGATGAGTCACTCTAAAAAAAATTATATTAGAGATCTAGGATGGAATAAAAAAAATTATATTATATTGTTTTAGTGAAGTTAAGTAGATCTAGATCATAGTATTGTGTTTGTCTGAGTGTAAAACCAATCATCTTTTTTTTGTGTATATGTGAGAGGAATGAAAATATATGAGTGATCAGTGGTTTTTATTATAGTAGGGTTAAAATGATATCTTCAGTTAAACTTGTGATGAAAAATAATTGATACACATATTAATTAATTAGATGCAAATCATATAGATAACTTGTTTGAAAAAATGTGTAATGTCATTGTGTTTTCCATTCCCTTGCTTATATAACATTTCCAAATTCAATCTATTTGACACATCATTTTGAATGTGATCATTGTTCGTGTTTTGTTTTAGTTTCTAAATAAATTTTACTAAGTATTTGATGATTTTATGTTATAAATTTAATTCATTGAAGCATTGGTTTAACTTATGGGGGTTGTTCATGTGATGTTTCATATTAAGCCTCATCTAGTTTCATTAAAATTTCTTTCCCTAATTCTAACATCAAATCCATTTTAGGAAATATTTAATCTTCCAAGTGTGTCACCATTAATTAAATTTTGAATCATAATTATTCTTACTCTGTACTTTATTTTCTAATGCCTCATTCCGAAACTCAATTTATGATGTTATTATTGATTTTTCATGGCATTGTTCCTTTCATTATAGGTTCTATGAATTTTAAATTTTTAAACATGATTCCAATCTCATGTGATATAGATATTCCATTTTATATAATCACTACAAACCTAAAACTAGAAAAATAAATAATTAATTAATTGAAAATCCTAATCTACACGGTGCTATTCAATACCCTCTCTTATTTTTCTAGAGCTCTGATAAAATAAATTGACTATAAGGCTTAAACCTATAGCCATTTACATGCCTTAGGATAATGGTACCCTAAAGGTCATTTACGAAAAATTTTACTTATTATGAGATATCATGAATGAATTAATTCCTTTATATCAGATGTGAAACTTACCTAGAAATGCTTGAGATACTATTTTTTCTAGAAAACATTCTTTGGATCATAGATTAGGATCATGCCACACTTTTTGACTTTTCTTGATAACTTACTATGTTAATTATTTTTTATTGTGTCTTTTATTCCATCATATTTAAATACATTAGTTTTTCCTCAAAAGAGTCTTGATCACCTAGTCCCACAATCATTGTAATTTATAGAATAGAAATAATATATTCCATTGGCATGACCACTTATAATATTTTAACTAGATGAAATAGAGTGAAAGATATTGCACACTTGTATTTTATTCTATATTACCATAGGATTTTAGGAATTTTATTTTCATAATCATCCCTTTACACATTACATACTTTTTTGAGCATATTCCCAATGACTTCGGTTTATACCTCTGCTTTTCCATTGGCTTATGGATGGTATGTTATCATTTTTTTGTGTGATAACATAAAGTATGATGTTATATTGTTGATGTTTTTATTTAGGAAATGAATCCCACAGTCACTAACCAACTTCACAAGGCATCCAAATCTATTTATAATATTTTCATACTCATATTTGGCTAAGTCCTTAGTAGTACAACTTGGTGTCAAAACAAGTTTTATCCATTTAGGGAAGTAGTTTTTCATAATAATAATGTAGCTTACAATAATATATTTACTTTGTGGATTTATTAGTCCTAAAATGTTGATTCTCCATCGATAAAATGGTTGTTTAGGTAGAATAGGGTTTAATGGAATTCCATCTTTATGATTAAGCCTTCCCATCCTTTGGTAGATGTTTTAGTGTTTTATACTTGATGGTTTTATTTAAATAGATTAGGTCACCATAGGCCAATTTGGAATATCATCCTTGAAGTTTATTCTCATATGAAATTTCTACCTATGATTCCCTGATGTGTTTATTGAAGACGTTTTGGTCATTCATTCTACAAATATACTCTATACAATATGTCATCTTAGCCCATTTTATATATAAAGTCATATATGACACTAAAATGAATGGATCTTGTGATCAGCTATGTTTTATCCTCTTACACATAGTGTACTAGAAAACATCCTCATTCTAGTAAATTAGCTATGCCTTTTATGTTTTTGAGAATCACACAGAATCAAAATAAATGGGTATCTATTGATTCATCCTTAAGTTATTTAGGTTCTTATCCACTATGTCTTCAGCTCAAGTGTTATGGGCCCACATTTTATCTCCTAAGATTCACATTAATTTTGAACTAAAATTCTTGGAACAACATCAACCACTAAGATATCCTCCATCTTAACATGGGATTATTTTATAGGTATCAAAAAACCTGATGATTAGTAAAATATTAAAATGGCGTAGCTAAAAGATAGTGTATGAACTTATAAAGTGTGAGCACCATTTCTAGATCTTCTCACTATATAGTTATGCATTTTTTCTTTGGAGATGAGAGTTTTTGGATTAAAAAATGAATAGGATGGTATAATCCACCATTTCTTGGTTACAATAAAATGACTCCTATCATAGTTCCTAAAATGTATACATGAACATGAAATGTTCTTCCCATGTAAGAAATTCCAAAATGGAAGTTGTTACTAGTCTCTACTTTAGATCCCTAAACTTTTTTTGGGACTCATTAGTCCATTCAAACCTATTGTCTTTATGAAATATCTTTTCCATGGGAGTAAATATAACTTTTTATCCTTTTATGAATTTATTATAGTATCATATATGACCCAAGAATGTTCAAATCTATGTAGATCTTATAAGAGGTGGCATACCTATAATAATTGAAAATTTTTCTTCATCAATCAAAATCCCATTGTTACATACTATATGATCAAATAAGACACCAAAAGGTGTAAAGAATAAGTATTTATTTAGGTTTAAACCAATACATGGAGTTTGAAAGTGTTTGGACATCAGTCACGACTTAGATATATCCTCCTTGAATAAATAAATATAACCCAATCATCTAGATATAATTATAATAAATTCATGAATGAAGTCTTTAAATGTGGCAAACACAACCCTAGAGAACAAAAAAAGAAAATTTTACAAGATAAAATGCATTACCTTATGTGCAAAATATTGTTATTCTATTACAAATGTGGTATTACCTTGATCTTCTCTTGTGATTCATATCTAATGATAGCCACTGAACCTATTTTTAAAATAATATACTTCATGTCCCAAAAAACAATCCAAGTATTAATTTATAAAAGGGATTGGGAATGGATCATTAAAATAAGCATCATATAGTACATGATAATATCCACATACACTGATTCCTATAGAATTTTTAGGCTAAAACATCATTAGGCTAACTCAATCTAGTTTTTACACATGATAGATATGCCTACTTATTTCATCTAATCTAATTTAAACTTTAGAGATTTTCAACTTGATGTTGGGGTTTAACCTGTATGGCCACTTTTTGATAGGTCATGTGCACTCCTTTATATCTATGTTAATCTCCACTAATAAAGGTACTACATCTTCAATTCTATAAAATTATGATGTAAACACATCTTGGTAATATCTCAACAGTTGCAATTCTTCTAAAATCTCATTTTACATTCAACAGTCACCTAAAGTCACACGTTTTAGCATAGATTCCATCCCAATATTCCCTATCGATTGCTTTAATGTCTTTTAAAGTGTTTTTTTAGAATTTTTTTGAATTAAATATTATAATTTATTTTTTATTTATTGATCTTAAATATTAATATTTTATAGTTGTTGATCTTTAGTTTGGTCTACTTTTTTGGTTCTAGGATTCTCCACTTCTCACTATGGCTCACAAAATCCCTTCAAATATATGTTGTCATCACTATCAGTAAAATCATCCTATTCATTCTTATAAATGAGTCAATTTCAAGGTTTTAATAAAAAATACTCTTTGTTTACTATCTTCATGGTTTTTTAGAGTTGCATTCAAGTTCTTAGCTGTTTTCTCCTATGAATCATAGTCTTTTGTACCACTGAGATACTCTGCTTGGACATGGAATAATAATAGAGTTAGTGTCTACAAAGTTTGGTGTACCAAGGGATTCTCATCTTTGAATAAAAAATGTTTGGATAATAAATTGTTGGACATGCAACCTATTTTTAGTCTCTATTTTATGCTCTTAATAGATGCACGATGTTATTGGAAGTGCTACTAGTGTATACTTAAATACATGTATCTAATATTTTAGTTTTTTACCTTGTGTAGACCATACACATACACACCTAGAGATATGAGTTTATATACACTATCCTTCTTTAAAAAAATTCATAGTTCCCTAATAGTGGGTGGTACTTGGAATATAGCTCATAATAATTCACAAGCCTCATCCCATTACAATTGGTTTTTCCTAAGGACATCCCACCATATTAAAATATATCCATCTAGTGCATAATTTAGTGAAATCACACTATGTTCTTTGTTAGGAACATTAGGTGCTAGTTTGAATCTAAATTGATCTAATTTATCAGTCAAAAAATATTTGGGTAGTTAGCATTAGATAAAAAAACATTTGCATCGGACACACCTCATGATTTCCTCTTACGCATTTCAACATGTTGGTATCTGAATCATCATTTGTTAAAGATATAGTTAACAAAGGTAAAATAATTTATTTTATTTCCTCCACATAGTCCATGTTTTTCACACTTATGTTTTACAATAAAACCACTTTAGACCTTATTTTTGATCCTTTAGACGACAACTTACATTCTTCTATTTGGAACTATAGAAATTGTGCCTTCGTTATTGAATTTATAGAATAGATTTATTCAATTTGTCTTAGATAATATTGATGTTCTATTTATGGATGGATAAAGTGATAATCTAAAGATTTTAGTGTATTATGATTAGAGTGTATTCCAACCTTTAACCATCTATTATCTCCATAGGAGAAAGGAGAATATGGATCTTTAAATATGATTTATGGATTGCTATCAATTTTATTGAAGGGTACAATGTTAATTTTACCCCCTTGGTGCACCTATAACTAATTCCACATTATATTAATGGTCATGTGAAAATAATAAACCCACTTTTTACTAATTAATCTAGGATAGTATGTTTCATCTAGCCTTCTGGTCAATTAATTCAAAAGCACATTTCATGATTAGGTCAACACGTTTGATTTACAAATACTTTAGTTAAATAATATGTTATAACATCCCAAATTATATGAGACTCAACCTTAATACATTATAAATGAGATATTTTCATCTATTAACTTCCCAAGTGGACTTAAGGATCATATTAACATTCATTTGATAATTTATAACCTGCCAATTCAATATCCGTTTGAAATTTTACATCCCATGGATTGTTAGTCTTCACACACCATAATAAATTATTAGTGTTTTTAATTCCTCTTTATTTTCATTCCAATAGTTTATGTAGAATATTTTTAATATTCTATGATATGTCTCCATTTTTTTAGAGTAATTGAAGTTTTAGAATATCAGTGAAGGTAGTAACTACTCCATTTATATCAAATGCATGTAATTTTTACATACATTTATGCATCAATGGATGTGGCATCACCCTCTGATGTGTGGTTCTATTAAATGTTCTATATAACCCACATTGCTTGATACATAAAACCCATTTCTATTATAGGGTTAATATATTTATCCTACTAGACCTTTCTTATTACCTTATATTATGTCATTTCTTGGGGAGGAAATCCATACTCTAGATGATGATGTTGTGTAACTACTTGTATGATTTTAGGATCTTTAGGGTGAAAATATCTCATTTTCATATTTCACATAAGATTATATTTTCTCTAATTATCTAATGCTAGACAATATTTAATGTGGTGTTGTCCTATAATTCTATAATAAACTATATATATTTTCCTTTGAGGATTAATTGGAAATTTCAAGTGAAGTAGTTTTATTATCCACACATGTATAAAATAATTAGTTGATTTCCCTATCATTCATGTAATATATAATTACATCCTTGAGATCAACCTTGGTAGCCTCCTTTATATCTCTTTGTCTTTTCTGAAAGACCCAACTTGATTGTTGTTAACCCTCATATCCTCTTTGCTCTTGAGGGGAACCCCAAAATTATTATTTTTGTACATAATATATTATGTATAATCCTTGGTGATAGTATGGATCCCCTATTGATTATTGTTATCTACTTGATTAATGGTTTCTTGGTTGTTGATACTGAGCATATAGAGAATTGCATCCTACTTAGTATTGGGAATACTATAATTTCAAAAATTCTAGGGCCTTTTGTTGATACTATGGCTATATTGGAACCCATATAGGAACAATTTGCATTATAGATGTAATGTCTATATTTGGGCTTCAAATCCATGTCTTTGTAGAGGGAATATTTTGTGTTGCTACTATGAGGCTATTATTGGTGATGTCTTCCTTTAATTATTTGAGTGATAATAATTTTTTTTCAAAATTATTATGATTTTTGAATAGGTTTTATTATATATTTTGAGGGTGTTTATTGTATTATTGGAATAAAAGACATTTCATAACTGTATGCCCTACTACTTGGAATATTTCACAAATTTATGTCTTAACATTGGGGTAGCAATTTGTGTGGTGCATATATTTTAAAAACTCTATACACCAGAGGAATATCTTAGGAATGTTATTTTCATGTAACTCCATCTTTTAGAAAACAATATCTATCTTTGCAAAACATATTATAGTAATTTTTTGGTTTATCCCTATAATCCTCTATCTGATCCACATAAACCATAGATACCCAAGCATATACATTTTTATTGAAATGAATTTAAATAATTCCAAAAATAATATAAGTTTTTAGGTATTTTAAAAGGCATTAATACTTATATAAATCCTAAAATATAAATTCTACTTTTCATTACATAATAAAATCTGCAATCATAATCCTATACTAGCTTCCCTAATTTTTGTCGAAAGTCTTTCAGCTATTGGTTTTTTTGACTCATACATTTATTTAATTTTAATTTTCCTATCAAATTCTATTTGGAATCCTAAAATATTAGTTTATCAACATATCTTTCGTAGATCATATCTATATCTCTTCCTATTAAAGATCCCATGATCTCTCACTTCTCACATCATTTATAGCTACATTTTTAACATGAAATTTAATTTCATATATTATAAGATACATATTAGGTAATTATATCCATCATATGGTTTCAAAGTGATAAAATACATTTCATTAAGATCCATACCTCTTGTGCTCACAATTTAAACTAGTGGCAGTGGTAGACTAGA
>JARHVA010005023.1:1162500-1177500 GCA_037957365.1 Torreya grandis
CTAGTTTAAAAGCTATCAATTAAAAATATTTATTAGTATAAGGTAAAATAATATCCCCTATTATATTCATAAAATATGTCTATTGAGTGAGGTTTGGGAGACCAATCTAGTCATCACTTCAAGAGAGTATATATATCAGCTACTAGTTGAATTTCACACCTATTTACACTATCATAGGGTTGTGACTTGTTTGTTATTATGTGTGTGTGTGTGTTTTTTAAATTCAAATTTATTCAAAACCTCACTTTAAAATAAAATACAATCATAAACCAAATAAAAAATATAAATACAAATATGAACTAAATATCAAAGAAATCCATAAATAAGAAGCATATAACTCAAAATAAAATAAGATAATATAAGTTAAATCAAATTAATCTATAATTAAAATAAAATACAAATATAATGAAAAAAAAATTAAAGTTAATATAAAATATAACCTAAATCCACTATAAAATAAACCCAGTTAGCTAAAATATGATCTTAAACAAAGATAATCAAAGCGAGTTCACTCTAAAAGGTGAATTTAATAAAAATAAAACATAAAAACAAAATCCACATATAAATTCAATGATTAAATCTACCAACACTAATTAATTTCAATTGAAATGCAATTTCAAATCTTAAAATAAGTTCAAGATCCATGGCATGTTACACTAGAAGTTGAATGAAATATAGTCCTAACTTTGACGAAGACTTTGGTGAAAATAGATTTCACTTTGATACAAACATAAAATTTCATTCTAATGATCATAATGATAGTCCTACCTATCCAATTTAATATTAAATTAATCCACATAGAATGGATCTAAGAAGAGTCTAATTTGAAAAACATCTATTTGAGAACAAAGATCACATACTTTTTTTATTATTAGAAATAGGTGTTAGGTTTCATGTTGGCTATGCCCCACCAAATATTAAACACTTTATCCACATAAAAGAAAAGGATATTAAATATCAAGATCAAGATAAGGATACCTATATTTTCTCCCAAATAAAGATCAAGATAATGCTATAAAACTACATCCTAATCTTGAATCTACAAACAAAGCTAAATCAACTCATATAGAGCCACCCCATGAAGATAAAAATAAATTTATAATTGAGAAATTATGTAATGTATACAAAGTAATTTATATTTTGGCCTATACCCTAAATTATAATAAATACAACTTATAACAACAATTACCTACCAATCCACAACCTAACAAGCCTAAATATAGAAATAGGATTTATATTCCCCTATATCCAATCTCAATTTGGATGCCTCTATGCATAGACATATATAAAATACTACTCAAATCACTCTATATACTCATGAATGAAAATATATGAAAGATACTCTACTTGCATTACAAATAGGGAAAGAAAATAATAAATTCATGTATGAAGAGTTATGCACACATCCATTTGACAAATGCATTATACAAATAATTATTCTATGGTACTTCGAGTCATAAAAATTTGATAAGTAAAAATGGAAATGGAATCCACTTGACCATGTCAATTAATTATTCATGCCATGCCAGTAATTTTCATATAATGAGATATTTATACTCAGATTGTTGCCTCAAATCTTGGGTGGCCAAGCCTTTCAATGGTTTCTCTACCTACCCAAAGGATCTATCAGTACTTTTGATAACCTATCTTAAAAAAATAGTAAGGAAATTTTCATACCACATAGAGCATGAGTTAAACATTATCAATCTTGGAAACTCTAAATAATGAAAAGAAGAAACATTCTCATCTTTTTTGTAATGATAGATAAGATTAGGTAACATATTTCTTCATTCAATTCATCATAAATAATTATAAATCACCTTCATGGATAACCTTAATAACTAAAAGAGTTATATTTTATGATTTAAATGTGCCACCATGTTTCATAAATCATTCTTAAAATAATATAAATAAAAAATTCCCTCAATGATAAGGCTTTGGTTAAGATATTTTTAAAGACTTTCCAAATCAACCTCTAATTGGTGCTCAAGCACAAAAAATAAACCAAAGGTTTTGAACTAGAAAAATAATAGAGTGGGTGATGGGGTTTATAAGTTTAAACACATTCATAATGTTTAACCAAAGCATAATCAAAACATTTAATCCACTCTGACATTTACTCTTCAACAAGCATAATTAAATAACATTCTCAACAATGGACATTCAATCCCATTGGGGAACCTTTGGAAGTTTTTTACAAACACATTTTGTTGAAAACATGGTCATATATTCTCAAAAAAAACCTTATTAAGAGGGTTAACCTAAACCAATGTGGTATAATGAAGGTGAATATTGTGACTATCATAGGATCAATGGTCATGATAGATATAGGTGTATGAAGCTAAAGAATTATTTACAATACCTATTAGATCATTAAGGAATTGAGATAAGTTATAATACATCATCATCTCAAAATAATAAAATGGGAATATTCAAAGAACCATTCCCAAATCATGATTGAAGAAATTAACAAAAGTGGTGTCTAGGTAAAAACACCCACACCATTCATGTAAATTATCATAATACTCAACACAGTTATGATTTTTTTTGGATGAATCATTAATTATCACATTTCCACCATATAAATAAATTCTTGACATATACCTAACATAACTCTTCATGCTTGGATATCTATCTTAGGATGTTTTACATGTAAATCCATAAACCCTAATTAATCTTGAGACTATGGTGTTAGTACTTGATGCCCCAATGTCACCATCCAAGGCCCTACTACATTAAAAAATAATAATATTTAAATCAATGGTCCTCCTACAGATAAATGCAAACATTCCATGCTAACTGTTAATAAATAACATGACCTTATCTAACAACTAGAAAAGACTATTGCATATATATCAATATTGGATCTTCTACAAGCATCTACTACTCAAAAGGATATTTTATATAAAATAATTTATTAGTCAAAGTTTCCCATTGATATTTAGTCTTTATAATTCTAATGAATTATAGGACATTTTTTCTTAGGTTAAAAAATCACCTTTGATCATAATCGTATCCCAATAGTTGGTCCATCCTATAACAATCCCCTCTACCATAACACAATTATTACTATTCATAGATTCAAGTGGGTAATCTTAGACAATGGGTTAGGGATAAATATTTCTATGCTCAATTTTTTCAATCAACTCAACATTTTGACTATCCAAAAATCATTATCATTGGAACATGTAATAGTCCTTCTAAAGAGAAAATATTTGAAGAGTTGGTAAAATAATTTATAGCTACACTCAATAATTGGACATTACTATAAATGAATGATTATTATTTTTAAAATATGGATGAGCTATATGAGCTACTTGGAACACAATGAGATGAAAAATGTCAACCTATGTAAGTAATAACATTGTTACAATATGGTTACATATTGATTTTTAAGGACACCATTGATGTTAACGTTTTCTCAAAAGATAGTGCCCACATCATAAATATTTGTGTTTCTCTGTAAAGTAATAATGTGATCTATTCATTACAATTATCAAAGAGTATATTAATATATCTACATGGTCATATGTAGACATACTAGGGTTGGACCCATATTTCTTGGTCCATCATCTAATGGTACATTTTGATGTCAAAATAATTAGATATAAAATACATAAAATGCATCCATGCATAACAATATTGGTCAAAAATTACCTTGAAAAAATCTTTGAAGTAGGATATATTGGGCCTATCAACTATACTAAATGGATTTCAAAAATTGTGTCAGTCAACAAGAACCCAATGATAATTCACCTTTCTATTGATTATCATGACATTAATAAATCTTTTCCAAAGAATGATTTAACTTTTCCAAACATTTACATGATATTTAATTAAAAAAATATATATGAAATTTTATCATTTATGGAATTATATTATTGATACAATAAAATCAATATAACACCTAATAATCATCATAAAACTATTTTCACCACTCCATGAGGAATACTTTATTACCATGCCATGTCTTTCAGCCTAAAAAATACAAGTAATAATTATCAACATGCTATGAAAATCATATTTAATTACATGATTAATGATATTTTAGAAGATTACATAGATGCCAAATTTGATAGATACAAAACCTAAAAAGAATATCTAGTCATCTTACATAGGATATTCAAAAGGCTCCACAAAGACAATGTTTGTCTTAAACCTAATAAATTTGAATTTTAGTTTACATCATGAAATTTTATGTAGTTCATTGTATCATGGAATGGTATTAAAGTGTATCCAACCAAGTTTTATGCTATTACATAAATTCCTCCATGATTTGATCTCAAGTCGATGTGTAGTTTCTAGCAAATAATATTGTCTATTTAAAGGTTCATTTCACAATTGCCTGATAAATGTCACCCCTTCACACACTTTCTTAAAAATAAAATTTCATTATATTGGAACAAGTAATGTCAAGAATCATTTGAGGAAATAAAGTAATATATATCCAATCCATTTCTAGTACCTCAAACTATAGGTAAACCATTTTGTTAATATCTTTAAGACTCAACATGCTTTGAAAGCACTCTTGGACTAACATGATGATAGTGGAGAAGAGTGGTACATATACTATCTAATCATAACTGTATTCGCCTATGAGAATAATTATATACCCATTATAAAGTCATGCTTAATGGTAGTCTTTGCATCTTAAAAACTATGGCATTATATGATTAACAATCAAACCATCCTCATCATTGAGGTGGATCCACTAAAGTACCTTCTATCAAAGGTAGCTCTTAAAAGATGAATAGAAAAATGGGTCATGTTACTCAGTTAATTCAATAAAGAATATGTTAACTAAATTATAATCAAAGGGCAAAGTATTTAAAATTAGATCCTAGAATTTCCTCTGTCAAATAAACAACACTTGACCATTAGTTTTATAGATGAATCCATTTTATCTATTGGCAAGTCAAACTAATGGAAACTATATTTTCATGGATCTTCCAAATCATGTAGCTCAAGGGTAGATGATGAGTTTATGGTACTGTATTGGTACCTTATCCAAAAAATTTTAAAATTAGCTTCCCATACACAAACAACATCACATGATATGATGCCTTCCATATAGGATATCACCTCACCATCTAGTGGAATATTTAACCCTTGCTAGTATTTGGTGATTCAAACTTAATCATTAATTAGGTCAATGATCAACATCAAATAAAAGGTGGAAATATTATGCCATACAAAACCATGGTATATCACTTCAAATAATAATTTTAATATAATCAATTTTAATAAGTGTCACACACTAGTAATAGATAAATGAAAGTTATGATTACTATTAGGTCACTTGAATAGATGTGTTCATATATTAAATAGTATCAATTTATATCAAATAACTCATTATACCCACCTATGATCATTCAAAATATGAGATTGTATGTGAAATTTTTGGTGCTAGTTCACCATGGTATAATGATATTTATACCTACCTTCATCATCACACCCTTTCCAATGATTTATCAAGAACCTAACAAATATCCTTCATCCGTAACAATTTATGATATCTCTTACTCAATGAAATGCTCTATTGTAGAGGCTTAGAAGAAATGCTACTCCATTATTTAAACATAATATGAATTGATTTATAAATCAAATATCATCATAAAGGGATATTTGGGTCTCATTCTAGTGAAATGATTCCTGATAATAAACTCCTCTGTATAGGATACTAGTGGCCAGAAATGAAAATCGATGCATCTAGTTATGTGTTTCATCTTGGGTGAGAAGCCACTTCTTGGGATTCAAAGAAACAACCCATAGTTTCACATTCTATAACTAAATAATAATACACAGAAATAAATGACATAATATATTAGGTCATATGGATTAGGATAATACTTTTAGATTTCATGAGTAGTAGCCAAGAGCATCAAAAATATTTTATGAAAAATTATCCTCCATTTCATTTTCAAAGAAACCATTTTTCATGGTAGGATAAAGCATATTAAAATAAAGTAACATTTCATTAGAGATTTAATTAAAAAAATGTAATAGAGCTTAGATTTTGTAAGTCAGATCAATAACCAACTGATTATTTACTATGCCTTACCAAAGGATAGTTTTCTATGTTTAAAAAGAGGATTAAGGTTCATATATACATATACATTAGACCTAAAAGGTTTTATTTTATTTTTGAAGACCTACAAGATAGATTCAAAGTCTCTTGGTGAATCTCCTTAATACACCAACCAAGTTACATAGTTCATTACTAAAGATCAAGAGTTTATCAACAAAGATTCAAAGTATACTAGTCAAGATTTAGATTTCATTAGTGAATCTCTAGAATCCATCAGTATAGCTTCAATGTTTAATATTATAGCACCATACATGAATAAAAGTGGCATAAAAGTACATGGTTAGTTAAAAATGAGCTACATAGATGATTTGGGCATTGAGAAATACTTAGTAGAGCATGGAAGGAAGGACACAAATAAGGGGGAGTATTAAAACATATTATTATTATCCTCCTCCCACCTACCCAATAATATCTAGAGTTCCTCAACTAAGCCACCAAACACATTTAATGAATAATAGGTTTTAAATTTGAATTTTTTGACATATGTTTGGATTGGGGGGAAAGTTAGGTGGTAGGTGAAGTTAAAGCAAAAAATAAACAAATAGAAGAAGATAAAAAATAGAAAAAAGGAAGTGGTATAAGTGCATGTAGTAAAAGGAGAGACAACAACATGGAGAAAATAGGGAGAGATGAACAAAACAATAACTAGATAATATAATAAAGAGAAAACAATCCTTAAAGAACATGAACATGTCATAATACAAGGTCAGTGAACATAAATTTGATTAGATTTTTAAAAAAAATCAAATCAAATATATATAATAAACATGATATAGGAAGATTTTTTTTTTAGTGAAACCAATAAAAGTAAGGAAAAGGACAAAATATAAATTATTTGTAAAAGTTTTATTTATAAAACACCATAGCTATATTATATGAAAATTATAATCAATTTGTAATAGCTATTTTAGGATCATTTAGTATATGGAAATTTGATGTTTGTTTTGTTTAAATATTACCTTCCCCTATTTTATTGATTTAGATTTTTATATTATGTATTTTCTACCTAATACTACTAGCTTCAGGATAACTCTCGAGCTAAGTTATTTTTGAGAATCTTGACTCTTGTAAGATATCCACCTAGTCCTATGTATTTTTTGCCAAAATTATAGAAACCAATTATAGAATTGGAGCCTGTGACATGAAAATAAATTATTACATTTGATAAAGGGAATCCATCAACAAACTTAATTGAAAACCTACAATCCTTACACATGGTTCAAACATAGAAGTTTATAAGATCAATTCAGGAGAGCAACAAAGATTTCAAATCATTAGAGGGAACCCTAGACACTAAATCAAATTAACAAAGTTTGAATTTGAGTTTGAAAAAATTGTTGAAGGTTACTCTTCACAAGATATTGGAGGTTGGGAATTTGATGAAGTAGAATAATGATTAAGATTGAGTTCTTAGGATTTATGAGATGCCCTTTGGCAGAAAAATTACATTTTAATTTATTTAATGATAATGTATTAATTGACATATCCCAAAGTATATGGAAACATGTATTATCATCTGAAATTTTTTACATACCTCTTTTATAAATTATCTTTAGTGTATTTTAAGCATAAATATGTATCCATGTTCTAGCTCCTTATGTAAGATGGTAGTCACAAAAAAATTTTATTTGAATATTGGCCAAGGGTTTCTTATGAAAGTATTATAATTATATTTCATATTAAAAGTATGAAAATTATTGAGTCTTATTAATCTCTCATTGATCATTGGTGTAATAAAATACACACTTATTTAATTTGGAACTATATAATGACATTTCAAAATAACTCTTGATTGTGATGATTCTATATTTGGTGAAAAGATAGAATTTAATGAGCTAAGTTTCCATAAACATGGGATAAATTTTATGAAATTAATTTTTACTCAAATATTTAGGCATTTTCACTCTCCTTGTATCAAGCATGTACATAAAATCATCTAGAAAAAATAGTCTTTCTTACCTATTGGTTAAATAAAAATTGATGGGTTTTGTTAACTGGATTTTTCTCTTTTGATGATGATGATGATGATGATAATAATAATAATAATAATAATAATAATAATAATAATAATAATAATAATAATAATAATAATAATAATAATAATAATAATAATGATAATAATAATAATAATAATAATAATAATAATAATAATAATAATAATATATTGATGTGTTTACAAATAAAAACAAGAGTTTATTTTAAGTTTCCTTTGTGAAAATATCTTAACCTTTTAGTTTATCCTATTAAATTGACAAAATATGGTTGTTTAATGGATGTATTATCTATTTTAGACTACTTCTTTGCTCTCTAGTTTTTGGTTATTGTTAGATGTTTATGTACTAGGATGAAAATGTTGATGTTTGTGTCTATTTTTATTTTTTTGTTCTAATGACTTATATTTTCACTTTTAGAAATCAATTTTGTTTATTTTTATTTTTTATTTTCATGATTATATTACATATACTTGTTGGTGGATATAATATACCCACTTTAAATTAGAGAGAGCAATGTGAAATGTTTTTTGGATATTGAGTATTTTTGAAGATTTATGTTTAGGTGGGTGGCTTGATGATATAGTCTTTTTTTTTGAAGATTTATATTTTGTCAGATTATATATTGAACTATCACTTTTAATGGATATACCATTGACATATTTTGATATGTCGCTACTATTTTATTATTATTATTATCTTTTTGGTAGGGTCACACACAATTGAAAAAGTTTGACGAATAAGATTTAGCAACAAATATTTTAATTTAGATTCAACAAACACATGCATCTATTAAAAATAACATTCCCTTCATTTAGTGGGGATAGAAAATATCACCCTTGGATTTTGTAAGCCCAATGTTATTTGAAAACTCTTATTTAAAAAAATTAGTGAATGGATAAAGGCATATCCTCAGTAACTAGGATCAAGCCTATTGGCACCTAGTGGTGATAAAAATTACATAAATTTGTCAATAATTAAAAACTTGGGTAGGGTCTCTATGTATACAAATGTAATAATTCAACTACATAATTTCATATGTCAAAATAGTATTATGAAATAAACATTTCACTAAAAAACATACATGAAAAACTAAATATTTATTTTGTAATAAACCTATGAAAGAGAAACTAGAAATATGGTTGTATATAAATATATACAATCTTTAGTTGCATACAAGAGATTGATTAGGAATTTAGATCTAGTTTACATTAAAAAAACATATTGAATCCTATACATGCAAGGATATTTCCATGTGCATTTATATATAATGTTGAAAATTTGTTATACATGAGATTAAATTTATGAAATACAAATATGCCCACATAGAAAAAAAAAAAAAAAAAAAAAAAAAAAAAAAAAAAAAAAAATATATATATATATATATATATATATATATATATATATATATATATATATATATATATATATATATATATATATATATATATATATATATATATATATGGTTATTCAGGAGAGTTGATGAAAAATGTTTGCATGTGATAGTTGAATATGTACTTATTACATGTTAATCACAAGAATTAAAGAAAAGGGTTTGCCCTATGATTCACAATGTGTAAATACCACTACTAAAATTTAGAAATAGCTAAAATAATGGTTTGTTTGTTCCAATTTATTTATTTCTTTGGACATTTTATTCATGTTATCTAATACTAAAACTGGTGTTTTTTGTTGTTTTATAGTTACAACATACAATCAATCAATTATAACCTTGAATTTTTTAAGGGAGAAGAAGGATAAATTTGATATTCTAATAAGTGATGTTCATAGGCCTAACATGGATGGTTTCAATTTATTATAAAATTTAGGTCTAAAGATAAACATGGCTATTATTAGTAATAATTAATCACCATCTCATAAAAATATACTCAAAAAATCAAGTAGGGATAATAGGCATGGAGAGTGAAAGTGGTATTGGAAAGAAGGATGAATTTTAACTAGAGATGAAGATGGAGATCATTTGATAGACAAGAACATATGGGAAATAAGTCCACATATTTTTTAAACAACTTAATATTTTAGTTACATTGTAATAAGTACTTGGGACAAGAAGAGAGCACTATGGATATAATTACATACTCATGTGAATAAATACACACGAGAAGGAAAACCCAAAATCTTAGTATTGAGTGGTTCCGAATCTCAGCAATGAAAAAATCACATTAGGGATCATTTTATGCTAAGGTTATTCAAGAAAAAGCATGATTATTTTAGGATCCATGAATATTTGTAACACAAAGTGTTTTTTTTCAGTTGCAATAATCCCTATATTGTAGTAATTGAGTCTAATCATATAAAACATCAACACCATGAGAGATATTACTCGATAAAATGCACTATAAATGGTTTCAACATGAGATGCTAAATCAAATACCATTTGCATGATTTGAATCCAAATGTATAAAACTTATGTGGGATTGAGGATACTTTCCCTAATGAATGTGAGATGCCTAAAATATGTTAAATATTTATGGATCTAGTTAGACAAACTTGGGGCTTCTGAAGTTAAAGGGAATATTTCAAGTATGAACTTGTGTGATAGAAAAATGGCCTTAAAAAATGAAACTCAGTTGACGGAGAGAAATATGAGGTCAAGATGTGAAATATATATTTTAAAAAATAGGTTTGAGGTTAGATCTATTTAGTTTCATATCCACTAGGATAATAGAAGTACACCAACAACCTATACGATAGTTTCAAGATTAAAATTATCAAATATTCTGGTCTTAACATGGATTTATTGGTGACCATAATAAGAGGGATAATTATGAACAAGGTTTCAAGGAAATTTTGGACCCACAATGAAAAGTAGACATAATTTTAGATTTATAATGGTACAAACTAGCCATCACCAATCCATCCATGACAAACCTTTTGTTTTAACAAATTTGATCTTGAAGAAAAAAGGGTGTAGTATTGGGCCCCTTTTTAACCTAAGTAGTGGATCTGCACCATATAAACAAACACCTAAGTATGAGGAAATCATGGTTAATGATAACTATTTTATCTTATAGCGGTGTCAGCTGGTAGGTAGCTAATAAATACTTTTTAAATCTATCAACATTGAGAAGTGGGTGCATGGGAAAGTGACTACTCATTAAAGACAAGTGGTTCTTTTTGAAACAATCAACATTGAGAAGCATGTGCATGGGATAATGGTTTCTCATTAAAAACAAACATAATGAAGGTGGTATGATGTGTACCTCCATCACCAACTCAATGATTATCATGGTCCATTTACCATGATCCTAGGACACTCCAAAGCCCTATAAAAGGATGCTGAGACTAGTTAGTAAAAGAGGAGATGAACTAGAGTAGTGAATCTCTAGTAAATTGGTTTTAAATGGTTATAGTTAGAAATAAAATTAGTTTAGGATGATTTTGAGACTCCCATTTGTAATTCCCAAGCTCACCTTTGAGACTATGGGCCTTTAGAAGCTTAAGTCGAGCTTATGATTAGTTCTATTGATGTTATTTGTATAATATTATTGTTTAACATAGTTAATGATGGAATATTTATGTAAGTGTTTATTGTATTAAATAATTTAAGTGTATAATATGCATATTATGCTCTCCTGAGATTCTAATTGGACTCATTCATGGTGTTTCTATATCTAGTGATGAACCTTGTGCCTAAGATAATAAATGTGTTAAGTATGGTTAAGACCTTGAACCCTGAAGTGATACCTATGCGTAAGTGCAAGACTATGTCTATGTCCCTCAACTATAACCCCAACTTCCCCTCATGTACCTAAGTGCCATTGAGCCCATGAAACGAAAGTCTTGTACCCATGAATACATACCAAGCCCTATAAGAATAAATTTATGCCGTGTCACAACTAGCCCAACATACAGCCCAGTCTATTCTCCATTCTTATTCAGGTGAGAACATAAAGCTCTTTCCCTATGTAAAGTGATGAAATAATATCTGAGTGATAAATGTTGAGCACCATAGGATTAGTCATGATCTATGCCCTATCAAAAAAGTCCTAAATCCAAACTAGGTAGCTATAGAAACACATGACTAGGCTCATGACCAAAACACCAACTATTCTACAACATGTAGTGCCTAGCGAAAACTTACACAAAACATATAAAATGTGAAGATTAATAAATAAACAAAAATATTAAAAAAATTATTGAAGTAATTATTCTAGAATTTGTAATGGTAAACTATGTGGAGGAAAGAGATGTTTGATGAATAGTAACCAACAATTACAATTAGCATATAATATCTGTATGGTGATTGATATGATAAGTGTCAAAACCAATGATCCACAAATGTAGTTTTCAATTCCCACTAATTATTACCCCTCCCCCCCAAAAAAAATGCTAATTATCTAATCTCCTGCCCCCACCCACCTCTACCAAAAAAACTCAACTTTTTATTTTAAAAATAAATAGAGAGGCAAATTAGAGACAAGATTATATTTTCATCTTTAATTTTTTTTCAAAAAAACTATCTTTATTGTAGTGTTATGAAGAACATTGGGTTTTAAACAAATGCTACAAAAATTGATTTGTTTGGTTGATAATTACAATTAAGAAAGTTATGTTTACTTGTTTTAATTTCATTGTTGATTCAGTACATGAATATTATACAATGAGATTGACATACATTGTTAGGGAAGCCTACAACAATCAATATGCTCTGATACCAACTGTTAGGTGACCTCTTATCCAATGGAAGCACAATTGATTACTTTCTTATAAGTAATTAAACATGGAATTATACCAGAATGATAAAGTAACTAGAAACTTGAGATAGCAAAGAATTTGAGAGACAATACACACTCTTGTATTAAATATTACTAGAAGAAAATACAATAAGGAAGATGCCACTTCTTCCTCCACCTCAAAGGCTTGACACACCTCAAGACCTTCTTCCCTCTCTCTCTTGCTCAACACAAAACCAACTCTACAACCTGAGTTGCTATCCCTCCTTGAATGCTTCAGCTGATCTCCTTGACCTTACACCTGTAGATCTCCTTGACCTTGCTTGCTTCAATGCTTTTACTTGCCTTCTTGATTATTACAATACATGCCTTATGGGTCTTTAAATAGGATCCCATGCTTACAAAAATAGAACTCTAACTACAATAATTAGACACGTAGCTCGTGACTATAATTAGTCCTTTGACATGCAAACACTCGCTTCACTTAACTGACTGTTCGTCAATAGTAGTTCTGGAAATACACAGGTGACCGACGCCGGTCCCTGCTTTCCTAGTTCTACCGACGTCGTCTGACTCCCTGCCATCGCCGATTTCCTTCTGCACTACACCTGACCAACGTCGGTCATGCTGCCGGCGCCGGTGCTTCTGGTTCTTCAGCATCCTCTACTTGTGTCTACAAATAGTTGAAGCTTTTAGCTCCACACCCTAACAATCTCCCACTTGGAGATAAACAGCTACAACTTGTACTTGTACCTATACACCATCTATTTTGTTCCTTAGGCTCTGTATCCCTCTTCAATGTCACTCTTGAAGACCAACTACCATGCAAACTTGTGATGCAATACCTGTCACTTATGCCAAAAGAATTTTGCTGCTCCCAAATTTTCCATGACATACATCTAAACCAACTTTACCCTTAGCTCAGAAAACTCCCTGTATATGAAACCCTGCAACAAGTAACACAATACAGTAACAGGATAATGTAGCTAATATTATCCAACCTGGTAAAGATAAAATACAATGGTCAAACCTCTATTGTTTTGCAGCCTAACCAAGACCATATGCCATAGCCTTCTGTCTCATGTGTCCATCCAGTCTCTTCTCTAAAACGGGAATCCATCCCTCTATCCAGTGCTTCCTTCTAGCTGACAACTCTACCAACAAGTACCTGTTTGGTTCTTCTCCAAGGACTCACACTCCTCATCCATGCCAAGCTCCCACTGTTTCTGGATTCTACCTGCATTGCTTCTTCCATCTTCCTAGTTCATGACTATTAGTAAGCAATATAAAGAAGGTGAACAATGAATATGAGTTTCACATACCTTTTCTAACCTCCACATGGGTGTTTGAGACTTATAGATCCACCCAACATCCATTCTAGTGACCGATATCAGCCATCTCCCAGTCTGCTCCCGACTGATGTCGGTTCCCTGCACTGACCCTAACTGCTGACGTCATTTCCCTGGCTGACCCCGATGTCCCCCCTGCCGACGTCGGTCCTTATGACCGACGTCAAACTTATCCTACCTGACCTACCGACCCTGCTGGTCTGCACATGACCGATGTTAGTATCTGGCTGACCGACGTCAGTCCCATGTGACCAACATCAGTGTCTGTGTGTTCCTGTAAGTGATGAAATTTTCATCTGTGAGCTCTTCTTGGATCAAACCTCTATCCATGTTCCCCTGCTCAAATTTATTCAGCCCTTGTGACTGATCTCTGTCCTTCATCTCCTCCAAAAACACCAAGGCTTCTTTGTTCCTATCAAAAGCATCAAATTTCCTTTTTCTGCAATGAAATCTATCTATGCTTTCTGAATTTAAACACATACCTTTTGAATCAAGAACTTCCATTCCCTTCTTATTCATGTGACCAAGCCTATTAGGCCACATCTTCGAATCTACACTAGAAGTAGAATCAGTAATACAAGTAGACAGATAAAGAGTATCTACTTTCTTACCTCTTGCTAAAACAAGTGCTCCCTTGGTAACCTTCCAAGAATCTGTTGTGAGGGTTATTGTGCATCCCTCATCACCCAACCTTCCAACAGAAATTAGACTCTACTTCAGAATTAGAGCATGCATGACCTCTTTCAACACCCATGTGTTGTCAATCTGCAATCTCAGCTGCACTTTCCCTTTGCCAACTATCTGACAAGGTGTACCATCCCCTAAATAAAGCACTCCAAAGTCTCCCTGTTCATACTCATAGAACAAATCTC
>JARHVA010005023.1:1182500-1307500 GCA_037957365.1 Torreya grandis
TGTAAATCTATAGTTAAACCTCGTTTAAAACCCATAGCTGCTAACTTACCATTGCTTCTCACTATCATCATTCATCTCACATTGAAATATGTCACCACTTTTATAATTTATAAGAATGTATTTGGATATCAAAATAAGTTCATTTAAAGTAATTGTTGGGGCAAATCAATCAAGTATTGAATCACTATTTAATGATTTAGTCTATTCCTCTATTGTGCAAGTTTCTACGTTGTAATGGTTTTCACCAATAACTAAGTGAAGTAATTGTTAAGGCAATTAGTTTTAATCAACATATTTTTTCTATTGAAAGTCTAATAGATTCGTCTATGAAGAAAGTCAAAGGTGAGTTGAAATGAGGCATGGAAGATTATAATTTATTTCTATAACGTTTAACCAATTTGCAATAGAAAATTGATAAATTATATTTTTATATTATTTGATATCATTACACTAATGACTACATTATTATTTCAATACATTTTAATCATCATCACTTTCATGAGTATATTTGTGATGGCCATTGGTGTAGACATTATTCTACTACCTTTCTCTTCAACATAATGACCCTTTAATGTTTTGTGTGCCTAAAGAGCAATTCTTCAAAGAGACTTGGTACTTGATAACCAATGTTTATCTGCTGCTTCCATGAAGATATTTTCTTTGGCCTCTTATTATAAGTTTAACTCTTTTAATTACTATAATGCTATAGTATTGGTAATAAATGTAAGGTGTTATAGGTGCAACTTTTCATGTGTCGGATTTTCACATATTTGATCCATTAGGAATTTAATCACTTATACTATAAGGGTGGTGGACAAGGAGTTTTAAGCAAGCCAATATTCTCTTGCAGTATAATATTGGAATGGAAGTAGGAATGACTTCTATTGTTATATTTACATGTTACTCCTTATCAATGAAGTCAAGGCACCATCATACTTCTAAAAATATTAGAATTTAAGTAGGATTTCATTCAATTATATTATTATTTGGAAATATTGACTAAACCTAATTCAATGGCTCCTCGAACTCCAATTCTATGTTTAATAACATGTATTATCCAGCTGACATAAAATTTGAAGAGATTACAATGGAAAAAAACACAAATATTTGAATAAGAAAGCAAGAAAACAAGTGGTAATAATCAATCCATTGGAAATTTTATTGAGATTTACCTGTGTTTAAGAAAGTAGCATCCCAAGACCTTTTTGGTTTGTAATATTAGTGTGGAACCCATTTTTAGCTACCACTTATCAAAGTAGAATAGATAAATGAGAGGATTGAGAGGGATATGAGAACATCTAATTTTACTTGTAGCAATCAATTCATTCTATTTTAATTTAGAGGAAATGAATGAATGAGGGAGGTACTATCAACTATACCATAAAGGCTCCCTAAATCTTTGTCTATGGAATCATTTAAAGCGTTTGCTACGGATATTATGATTTCTAAAAAATATAGTATTAAAATCAAAGTGAAGTTTAATGAATTTATTATATGTAGATGTATGCAGATTCCTTGTAGATTAACTGTATGTTGTTAACTTATATAGTCTTTAGTTATTGCAAGAGAAAAATTATATTAACGGTAAATACTATTGTTAAATTTTATAGGCTCTAGGTATGGATAGAAATTAGTTTATATCAATGGTATATACATAACATTCATGTGAATGGATCACTAAATATCATTTATTTTTTCTTATTCTTTACTATTTAATTAAAATGTAATATGCAGAGTAATTCTAGGTATGTTATCTATTGCTATAGTAAACCACATAGTTATACGATTGCTTATTTTATTTAATCATTTCATTTCAATTGTACATATAAAGATAGATAATATAATATATTTGAAACATATAATATATCATATTAACATTTATTAGATACAATAAAAATAATTAGACACAACTCCTCTGGCTTTCCTTGTGCCTTCGAGGAAACTGCTAGAATAATAAAATTTCATGGTAAGGGAATGTATCTGATTACATTGTTTGATAATGATAAAATTTCAATTGTTTTAGATTTAGAGAAAGTCATGATTAGGGATTAATATCAAGGGAGATTGTTTATTGTATTTTTTGGGAGTAGAAAGGGGAGTTATTTATGAATATTCGATGAAGAAATAACGTGGATTATTTTTGGAAGAATAAGGAATATATTGGTCCTTGGAATCATGGGATGTTAGGAAGATGGTTCACTATCATTTGGTCAAAAGGTTGTAATTGTCTTTAAGGTTATTGGTAATGAAATTTGTGGATAGAACTAGGATTTTTTAGTATACGAGGGAATTAGTAGAGGAAAAGAATAAGAACATAGTTTTAAAGGCAAATCAAAGATTTTTAAAATTTATAGAGGACTTGAAAGCATATTCCTAGCCTTAATTTTTTACTTACAAGGAAGTGGCAAATTATTTTTTATTTGGTTCTTTTTTAAAATGTTTATGGGCTTTTCTATAATTATTTAATGTAAAATATTGATGGAAAAATGAAAAATATAAATGGTAGATGCGAAAATGAGTTGGCAATATAAGATATGGGTCATGTTTCATGCTTAGGTGTTTGATGTTTATTTTGTAATAGAATCTTGTTAAAATATAAAAAAGGTTTTCTTTTTTTTTTTTTTTTATGAAAATGTATATTTGTATTGTTAAAGGATTCATTGTATGATATTTTTGGTTTAAATTTTTTTTATAGTAAAATATATTCATTATGGGCTTGGGGTGAGGGTTTACCCTTATACACAATGCAATAAGAGATAATTAACTTGATTTATTTTATGTTTTTTATTGGTAACAAATTTTAATTGGTCATAGGTATTTTTTCTATTGAGATTAAAGGGGGTATTTTTTTGAGATAGGGTCCCAAAACCCTAGGAGAGAAACAAACAACCAAGCCCTAGACACCCTGATATTGCTATAAGCAAGGGAATAAAATAAAATAGAGGCTAGAGAAACTAGCTATAGAAAGACTAAAAACTATGAGAAAATGGCCACAAATGCCAAGATTCTTAACAAGAACAACTATCTTTTAACCAAAACAAAACAAGAACTAATTTAATTGAAAAATTTCCATAAGATTTTCTTTATCAGATTTGAGAGACATAGTCATGGTTTTCAAATCATGTTTACCTTTTCCTTTCTTTCTAGTGCTTATAGTTTTTCATTCCCCTTCCTCCTCAGGATCTTGCAATATGGGAGTGGTGATTTCTATGGATTCAACTTGATTCTACAAATGTACTAAGGCAATGGACTGAGCTAATGAATTTGATCTATAATTAGTATTCCTATCTATCCTCTCATGTAACATAACTACATCCTCTTCCTTATCTCTTACCTCAGTATTTTTATTTTAGATTAGATACAATTCTTTCAAATGGGTTTTAAATATTAGATTTGGTTCCTCACTATCATTTTAATTATCATTCATAGCTGGAACTATAAAATGTTTGATTTTTTATTTTTTCCACCATGAGAATGTCTTCTTGAACTTGAAACTTGGACAATCATTAACAAGATGTCCTATTTTGAAACATTTTCAACATCTGAAGAGGATTCCTTCAAAATAAAAGCATTGAATCCAACTTTTTCCCCTACCCTCAACTCCAACTAGGTAGGCAGATCCTTGGAAAAGTCAACATAAAATAGAATAAGGGCATATGTAGAAAGCTCCCTATCATCAATCAAGTATTAGATGTCTAATATTTTCCTATGGTATTTCTAGTGGTCATAAACACCAAATTATAGGTATTACCAGGCATCATTTAGAGAAATTATAGGTTTGGTTCTAGACCTATAGATGAATAAAGAGTTATCAAGCTTCATTTGGAATACATTAAATGTTTGTTTTTAGAAATATAAGTGGTGGGAAAACTGACCTATAGGCCCAAATATGGCCTCATTTACAAACCTGTATGCTTATGAATTATTTTTAAACTAAATTATTTTTATAGTAAAATATGTATTGTAATGTCCATTTACTAGATATGTTGTTATTATTCATCTTTTATATGTGTAATCCAGCGTAGTACTTGTGGGCTATGTATTTTACCCTACTAGCATCTTGATAGATTAAAGTGCCCTTTTCTGAGTTTAAATCACCTTTTTTTGCATACTACATTGTGTTTTATTGGAGAATTGTTATTTTATTAGAATACATTAGGAATATATTTGATTATTTTTTGTCTATAAAGGTAATTTGTCCATATGGTGTGTTACTTTGTCTTACATTTTTTCATTTTTAGTTATATCCATATTATTTCTTGGCTATGTTTTATAAATAAGTAGGTCATGGGTTTTAAACCATGCCTTGTGAGTATTTTAGTATGATTATAAATTTAATCAAATTTTATGAATAAGGCACGTTTTGAATAGAATTGACTTGCATATTTGGTTAGATAAATGATTGTGTAGACATAAAAAATCTACACAATGTGATTTCAAATATCAAGATACCCTTTGATAGCCTTGGGACCCCCTTGGGACCATTTGACCTTCCAAATCATATCCAAACCTATCTTATAATGAGTTTGACTAAACTGACTTAACCTAAAATTTTACCCATTTTTACCCTTCACCCTTGATCATCAATGGTCAGGTTGACTAACAACGGTACCCATGACCTTTGATGGTTAGGGTGAACCTCCTCAACCACCAACATGTAAACTACCTACCTTGATTTTATAAATATAAGTTGTCTAAATCCATGTGTGAGCCACTGCATGGATGATTTATAATTAGATAGCCAAGTTGAACCTTCACTTCTGCCTCTTGCTTGTGTGTATAAGAAGAGAGGAGCTAGGAGGTGAAATCCATCTGCAATCATGATTAAGAGATTGTGTATCTAGAATTCTCTTTTTATAGGTCAATCAGCATTTTCAATCCAATGAACCAACTACTATGTTAGAGAGCTAATTTACTACCATAGCTTTGTTAAACCACCAAATACTATTACTCTATTGGAATCATGTCAAACTTCACCAACATGTTAATCACCTCAAAAACCCACCCAATCTACCTTCTACAAGATAAGTTATTAGTTTTTAGTATTCCATTTCTTTATTTGATTTTCGCTCAAAGACAAAAACCTACCCACCTCATGAAATCTCACTTGAGATCCCATCAATCAGCCAAATTATCAATCTAGATTCATACATAACAACCATCATTGGTTGTCTCAACTACTAATGATTTATCTAATCATCGATGGTCACCTTGACCACCTATGGTCACTTTAACCACTGACAGTCACCCCATCCACCAATGTTCACTATGGTAGTAAAAAGTATCAAACTATTTTCACTTATCTACCTCCAAAAAAACCTAATTTTATGTGTTTTTTCTTGTCCATAGACCTTTTTATGATTTTCGAAAGCATACCCCAACCATCTATCACTAGTATTAATTAGCATAATCATCATTTTAATCATTTCTAGTATATTTCTTAGCAAGCATTATTGTGTTTAATTTATGTATATTTTGATCATTGATGCAAATACCTTCTATTCTATTTATGAACTTAATTGTTTAATATGTGGATTGATATCCCTTAAGGAAGCTCTTGGCATTCAGGATCTAGCTACCACTAGGCAATCCACTTAGTTATCTATCTAAAAAAAATGTTTGCTTTAGTTATATCTTATCTACAAGTCATCTTCCTAAGCCAAACATGAGTTATTGAAAATATTTTGATTTAAAAATACCTATACTTAGTTTCTTCTTCTCCCTCTTTCCAATAATAACCAAAAATTCATTGAAACATTTTAGCACACCTAGTGGGACATTGAGTCTTTACTTTGGGTTTCCTTTCTTTGCATCTGTATGCTTTTCTCTCTATCTATGCTCATGAAAAAAACTAAAATCTCTTTTGGGTTTATAATTAAGTGCATCAATTACTTTCTTCTAATTTTAGATCACTTTGAATTAAGACACAATAATCTTATCATAGCACTAGTTTTTGTAGCACACACTAAATCAAACCACTTTCATCAATTAAACATCATACAAACTTGAGATAAGGTCCGACTAGGATTTCATCACCTAACGATAACCTTACCCTTTTTTTGAAAATCCTACTTGGATCTCATTATCAAGGGGAGAACCAACTTATGTCTATAGTTTAGTATAATATCAAGATATTAGTATATACTGGATAAGAACCTAACACCCTTATCACTATGGTGTGTGAAGTGAGGTGGTAGGCCCCAATACAAAGCCATGTATTTAATCTAAGATAAATTAATTTTGAGCTCCTAAAACCAACCGTAGACTTCCTCCCTAGTACCCACTCTACAAACTAATTTTAGTCACACATTTTCTTAAGGAATAAGCCAAAATCAAGAATAATTAAAACTCTAGGGCTTAATGTATCTTTTAGAGTGTGGTTTGATTTTTTTGATCATTTGTCTTCTCTTTATTTGAGTAGTGAGGTTTTTTGTGGCTTTTATCTCCCCTATCTTATACGGTTCTCACTTGCTAGTAGTGAACAAACATTATAGAGTAAAACCCATCACCAAGCCAACCTACCTCTTCTACCTCTGCATCCATGGACTACGTTTCTAAACTAGAAAATTATACTCATCCCTTGGGAAGTACTAATTTACCTAAAAAGGTTCCTTAAGGAGATGCATATTTTTTTGCTTTCATAGATAATAATCCTATATCCTTGCAACCTTATCTTACAACCATGTCTAACTGTACCCTAGATTTAGCCCCACCCATAGATCTACCTTATGGCATGCATTTCCACTTCATGGGGAATACATCTATTACCACACTTACTACCTAAACATTGACTACCAAAGCTTTCTCATCAACCAATAACCCCTTCAAGACCACCATAGAAAATGGAACAACCCAAACTACTACTACACTTATACCTTCCACTCCCACTAACCAATCCTACACAATAGGAATGCCTACCTCTATCACTACCAACCTTACTTTAGCTACCCCAATCCATCAACCAATACTTCAATTCAAAGCCTTGTTGTGTCCATACCATGTACCTTGGCACTGATCAACACAAGGGTCACACCCTTCCATTGGTCAACAACCCAATTACTACTCCTATCCAATAAGCACCACTTATAAGAAACTTTGGATACATACCTAACCTAAAAGGTCAAGTACCCCTACCCACTACCCAACCACATACCTCTACCTATGCTTATGTATATTCCACCCAACCAATGACATCCACTTACCAATATGTGGCAACCTCCCAACCACCACAATAACATGCATCTTACCACCTTTTAGGTACACAACCCTAGGCTGACCTAATGAAGATGCTTATGGAAAAGATGATGACCTTAGATTCCTCTATTTTGGGTGCTCACAACATCTTATCATATAATCAAATCTGTAATGAGCCCATCCATCCATCCATCTATGCCTATTAGGCCATATCCTCCCCAATGGGAACTTCCCAAGTTCTCTAAATTTCAAAGGAGGATCCCTAATATCACCTTAGGGCATTTAGGCATGCTTTTTATCTCATCACCGATGATGATGTCCTTCTTATGTACACCTTCCCCATGTCTCTAGCTAGTCTGACATTAGATTGGTATAGTGTTATACCTAAACACTCCCTTTTCTCTTTCAACTAATTGGCTAAAAACTTCTTAAACGAATTTATGATCAATATTTCCAAAAAAATTTCAATCACCAACCTCTACTCTATCAGGCAATTTGAAGATGAATCAATTTCCAATTTTTTGGCTCATTGGAGGAGCCTAATTAACCAACTTTCCTTCTCCCTACCTCAACCCAAACTCATAGATCTATTTGCTCAGGCATGTGCCAAGCATATCTCCTCTTCATTACGTGTCCAAAGCTTCCAAAACTTTTATGAATATTTTACCATAACTCATAAGTTATAGAACCAAGAAATAGATGAAGGAAAGTTAAATCTCAAAAACAAGAACTCAACCTACAAAACTAATGAGGCTTCTTCCTCAAAGTTAGGGAACCAATCCAATACCAATACCAAAATCAAATGAATTACAAGTGTCATTTTCCTCAAAGATGTTCCTCCACCTTCCTTCAACCAGCCAAATTCCTCTATTTACTCAAAGCAAAATACAAGGAACCAAAACTAGAAAAACCAGAAGCAATTCAATCCATTTGGAGAATCCTATGCCTCTATCTTGGAGAAGTTGCTAAAATACAACATCATTCAACTTCCTCCTATGAAACCACCCTAATAATTTGACTCCTCTTATCTTGCACCTAGTTGGTTCAATGAGAATGATATGTGTGCCTTTCATCGGGTAATAGGACATGAAGTCAATAGGTGCAACACCTTCAAGAGCCTTATCCAATCCCTCATTGCCAAGGTAGAGCTTACATTGGATAATCCCAATGCACCATCAAACCAAGCCCTTGATATATTTAGGCAACCCTTCCATAACCATGCCCCTATGAAGAATAAGATCAATAATGTCAAGTGTTCTAATGATACCCATACAATTAATGTGGTCCTTGATGAGCTCATTATTGAACCACCTAGTACCCAGTCCTTTTGTTCTCCACCTCTTTCATCTATTGAGGTAATGGAGTTACCTTCCCTTCCTCAAAAAACCCAAACTAAGGACATACTATACTCTCCCCCCCCCCACATTTATTGAGGTATTGGAGCCACTATCATCCCTTTTAACTAACATATTATAAAAACCAACCATCATTACTTTATCTTCACCTTTGGATATTAAAAAAACCATCCCTTCTTCGAAGAATATTCCCAATGAAGAAACACCCATGTCTACACCCCCCATGGAAGAATCACATATTTCAACCTTGCATCCTTTAAATAGGGAAGAGGATGAGGTTAGCATCCCTATGTCTCCACTTAGGGGATTATCTTTCAACCCCACTATTCAAAGAATCAAAATAACCTACAAACCATTCTATAGGGTAGTACAAAAAATGGAATTTATCTCCAACCCTAACATGGATCGAGCCACCTTATGGTAGTAATTAGGGTTACCTTATATCACCAAGTAAGTACCCCCAACCACACCTTTAGTAAACCAACCCACCATTTTTGATATCTGAAGTCCTACCCTAATGATCAAACTAATTACAACTTTTTCCAATCTAGAAATTCCTTAACCATCTAAGGCACCTAAAATCTAAACAAAAAAATCACCTTCTCAAGCCAAACCAACCAAACTAGTTAAGAACCTTGGGCTCCTCCCTACACCAAGCCTTAGTCACCCATTTGTGAAAGTATACCTAACCCCTTCAAACCCACTAACCAAATGCCAAACTAAGGTAACCAAAGAGGTTAAACCACCTAAATATTGAAGGCTTGAATTTTACCTCCTTCAACATTTCCTTCCATATTGAGACCTCATATATCTACCTTGATCAAGAAGCTCAATATCTCTACCAATAACCTACAACCTCTTTTGGTTACACTTTCACAATTGATTTTTGATGCATCTCTCTTTAGCACATTGACTATACCTAAGCTACCCACCTTGCAATCTTCCACCTCTAGCTAATCAACCTCCTTGCCTAAACCAAAGCCATCAACCAAGCATACTACCCTACCTAAAACACCTACCACTAGTCTTATCTCCAAACAACCTTATAATTCAAATAGCAAAGTAAAGACCTCTACATCCCTACCATATTAAGCTAAGTCTTACTCGACCATTTTTCATAGGTTATTGCAAATTTATTATTTAGCCTTACCACCCATTAGACCCTTTGAACCTTTTACTTTCAAAGTGTATTTGGTACAATGACCACCATGTATGTTCGTATCATAGGACACCTGACCATGATATAGAGAACTATAAAGCTCTTTGAACCATTATCCACTAGCTTTATGATGAGGATGATCTATTAACAAATGAACCTCCTATGGGCCCCATACCAATCCAACCAATAACTATACCTACCCAACACTTACCTACTCATCCACTCTCACCTAAGAGTGAAGATGAGCCTAAGAAATATCCTACCCCAACCTCTCTTTCTATCTATACTATCAACATGGTCCCAAGATCATAGTAAAAGGATAAGGGGAAGGCCAATATGTCCAGTCCATGGATGTATCCATCTTCAACCTCTCAACCAACCCACACCCAACTGCTTCCATCCTCAACCAAACCCAAGTTGTTTATCTTAAGTGACTCCCAATCTAACCCCTTAGAGTCCATTAAGAGAGTCATCCTCAAAAAACTTCACCAAAACTTGGCAAAGATAAGCTTATATGAGTTGATATCTACCTTTCCCCATCACCACCAAACACTAATAGATGCCTTGCAGTCCATTAAAGTCTAAACTAAGGACCCCTAACTTATAACAGCGTTTGTTGGCGCTTTTAAAATTTATAACCTTATTACCTTCAAGGATTTAGAAATACCTTTCATCCATCTTGAGGACAAAAATCTACCTCTCTTTATTACTAATTACATCAACCAAACTTGCATCAAATGGGTCATGATTGATGGGAGAGGTATCATTAACATCATCTCCTCTCATGTCTACAACCAGCTCAACTTACCAAATAATGTCATGTCTAAATCTTTAACCATCCTTCATTTCTTCAATGACACCATGGCCACTACCTTGGGAACTATCATCCATCATATCTATTTAGGACCCTGCACACTCCCCAAAATTTTATATGTAGTGGAAGGTGAGTTCTAATAGAATGTCTTATTAGGATGACTTTAGATTCACTTCATGGGTTGCATTCCCTCTACCCTCCACCATTGCATTAATTTTGATTATGATGGCTAAGTCATAACCATCCAAGCCAACCTAAGTCCATTTTCAACATGAAACATGACCTATCACCCCAACGATATCCTCATACCCATATCCAACATGTCCTTAGCATCTAAAACCTAACATTCAACCATCAAAGTTAATATCACCTCCCCATTTACCAGCCAGACATCAACTAGTTCCTCTATCCCTTTATACCAAATCCCCACCATATATCCTTTGGAATCAATATTCTACCACATTTCATTAGGGGAGTATCACCTTCTCACCCTTGATGCTATCCTTACCCCTCATGAGTATGGGAAACTTACTAAAAAATCAGGGTATGACCCCAATGTTGAGATTGTCATTCATTTTAAACCTCTCCACTATCAAACCCACTTTATCTATGGGGGATACAACAAATACCATGGTTCTTCTACCACATCTCTTCCACCATGACCATTCATTAATAGTTTCTCTTATCTAGATAAAATAAACTTCACTAAGATATACCCCCATCGGTGTGATTGGAAAGGCTTCGGTCTTGGGTAGTATAAGCATGACCCACATGAATTGGTCAACATAAAAACCAATAAGCCACATGAGAAGTATGGACTTGGTTTCATATTACCTAATAAGAAGAAATCCAAACAACCTACCATTACCATTATTGAAGAAGATACCCCTTCCTCACTGATCTCATCTCCATTGATGTGTGAGGATGATGAAAACATCCCACCTAACATTTTTTTCATCAACATGATCAGCATCAAACCTCTACCTCATCAAAATGAAGGGGTGGTCATATCTATCACTCTGACCTATCTTAAGATGATAGGATAAGACACTCTTACCATTAACACTATTTAGTGAGAGGATGATGATTCCATTCTCACCTACCTTGGTTCCCTATATTATTTGATCCACAAATCCCTTCCTCCCTAATCCTCAAGTATATTGAATGAATATACCATGGATATCAACTTGGGTACTCTAAACAACCCTTATATTATCAAAATCATCCAATCATTGAATGCTAATGAACTTAAGGACATCCCTTCTTTCCTCCAAGACTATAACATATCATTCACTTGGTATTACAATGACATGCTCAAAATTGGCCCCACCATTGCTAACCATAACATAGTCACTAAACATGATGTCAAACCTATCAAGTAGAAACTTTGATGCATGCACCTTCACATAGCCCTTCTTGTTAAAGAAGAAATTTAGTGCCTTATGTATGTCAATTTTATTTAACCCATTAACTACCTCCAATGGGTCTCGAGTGTCATACCTATCACCAAAGCCACAGGGAGATTACATATTTTTGTGGACTTTAATTAACTCAACCTTTCTTGTCTTAAAAATGACTTCCCCTTACTGAGTATAGACCAGATTATTGATCTTAAATCTGACCATGACATGTTATCTCTCATGTATGGGTTCTTAAGTTACAATCAAATCCTAATTACACCCAAAGATCAACATAAAGCCACTTTTACCACTCCTTGGGGAACCTTATGCTATAAAGTCATGTATTTTGGGTTAAATAACACTTGTGTAACCTACCAAAGTGCCATGAATTATATCTTTCATGAAATTATCCATAAAATTATATAGGAATATGTGGATGACCTTCTCAAAAAATCAAAACTTTGAAAAGATCACATAGCCATTCTTAAGATCATCTTTGAGTGATTTATCCATTACCGTGTCTACCTTAACCCCAAGAAGTGTATTTTTAGGGTCTTGTCAATAAATATTCTTAACTTTATCATCTCCCTTCATGGAATCAAATTAAATCCAATCAAGATCAAATCCATCCTAGCCATGCTTCCTCTCATCAATCTTAAGCAACTTCATAGCTTGCTAGGGAAGTTGAAATCCATTCATCATTTTATCCCCCATCTTTCAAATTGGTGTCAACCATTACACCACCTTCTAAAGAAGGATATATATATATTTAAAGTGGAATAATAATTTTCAAAAGGATTTTGATTCTCTCAAAAAGTACCTTTTATATCCACCTATCCTCACCCCTCCTAAAGACAACCAACCTTTTTACCTTTATATCTATATCATTAACCATTCCCTAGGGGAAATGTTAGCTCACCAAAATGAACAACATAGAGAGCAAGCCAAATACTAAATTATTAACATGATTTTAGAATATGAGACTCATTATATCCATACTAATAAAACTTTCTTAGTTTTAGTCTTCATGGCCACCAAAATTCACCACTACCTTCTTAACCATAAAACCTATGTCATAACCAACACCAACCTACTCAAATACATACACTTTAAGCCATACAAAAACAAACATATGGCTAAGTTCTTCATTCTCTTATCAAATTTTGATCTTGAGTTCATTCAACAAAATTCCATCAAAGGGTAAGTCATTACAAACCAGTTGGTTGAAGCACCTTTAGTAGATAACGAACCTCCTCCTCTTGATTACCTCAATGAGTCCATTATGACCCTCTCTCAAGTGGATTTCACCTATTAGGTCACCATGTTCTTTGATGGATCAAAGTGTTAGCATGGTAGGGGAACATGCATCATCCTTATTCCTTTTGATGGTGAGCCTCTTCCTTTGTCCTTCAAGCTTGATTTTGAATATACCAACAACATGTCTAAGTATGAAGCCCTAGTCATAGGCCTTCAAACTGCATTAGCCCTAGGATTTAAAATGATCAATATCTTTGGTGACTCCTAACTTTTGGTCAATCAAACCAATGGCTATTACCAGAGTAAGAATGATGTTCTACAATAGTATAAGTAACTAGTTGATAAAATCTTATCATCATTCTAACACTATCACATCCAGTCAACCCTACAATCTACTAACAAGTTCACGAACACCATGGATTCCCTTACCTCTCAGATACCATCTACACCCTCAGATTCTAAAATGTCTATTGTTATCCACTAACTCACCCAACCTTCCTATGTTAAACCAAATTATCTCACTATTTTCAATGTGGAAGACACCCAATCTGACTTTTGGTATCAACAAACCTTTAACTACCTTAAACTTGGCATATTTATATTTGTCCTCTTTAGGAATGCTTGAAGAGAATTTATTTATAGCACCTCACTTTATACCATTATGAGAGGAATTATTTATAAATGTAGATATGATGGTCTTCTCTTTTGTTTCCTATGTTGTTAAGAAGCCTCTCACACAATCAAGGAAACACATGATGGTATCTATGGAGGCCACTTTAATGGCTTCACTGTGGCTAAAAACATCCTTTAACTTAGCTATTCCTGACCTAACCTTAACTAATATTACTATTATTATGTGAAAAAGTGTGTCAAGTATCAATAATATGCTAATTTGCATCATGAACCTAGCCATAGTCTTTGAGTTTCCACTGATTTTTGGCTTTTCTCACAATGGTGTCTATATAGATTATTACAAAGCAAGTTATTCAAGAATTAGTTCATAAAATATGAAACATGAATAAATAACTAACTAACCAAGCCTATCTATTCCTATGGGAATTACAAAGGATAGCAAGAAACAAATGAAAGAAAGAAACACCATATTACCTTCCCAAATGGATTCACCATGCCCATGTGGCTCAAAAACATGTTATCCCTTGAACAAGAATCCTTATATTTGTCAAAAATGGTGGTAAGATCCTCCAATGCCTCAAGAACACTCCAAAATACCCAGGTTCTTGATGTGGAATCACTAAACTAGCCTATCAATAAAGCTTTGTAGAAATAATTTAGCATTAAAACTTTGCAATGTTCAATCTTTGAAGAAATTTGAGCATAGTAACCTTGCACCAAAATATCTTAGAAATGATGTCCATGGCCTTTCTATTTATATATTTTTGAGATTGGTTAGGATCAACCTCAACCATCCATCTTGAGATGAAGATGTGTGGTTAAGGATAATCCTAATATTTGAAATTAAATCCATAATTATCCTCAAGATGACCTTTAAAGAAGGGGCATTAAAGAGGCATGGGAGGAATTAATTAGGCATGGGTGACCCATAATCTTGATATTTGTGGCATTTATGCTGTAGGGATGTCTTCTTGAGAAATGAGATCACCTGATGATGCAATTAATAAGAATCAATTTTCAAAAAGAAATATTCAATAATTCTCATGGAAAATCCACTTAAGCTCTTGATTTGGATTAATTAGCCTTAAACAAGGTTAATCAACATTTGTGCAATTATTTGAAAATTGGCCCACAATTAATCAAAATGGTCAGAAAGTCATATTAATGAGTTGTAATTTGACTCGAGAAGAATTAGAAGGTGACGTTAGATGCACTGAAACTATTTTTCTATTTAGGATGTTGCCAACACCAAAAGAAAAGGGTATGTGATGTATACCAATGAATTTAGAAGAAAAGAGTGATCCAAAGGACAAAAGGTGAAATCATCATTTTGAATCAAAATGAATTGAGTAAAGTCAATTGGTCCATAAATTGCATTACTTCATTCAGGGATACTTTGACATAAATTGGCACATGTAAATGAAAATTTCAAACTATTTTGCATGTTTTATGTATTTTAACCTAAATTATACATTTGAGTGCAATTCAGGTAAGATTTAAAATTTTAACACAAATGGTGTTAGGAATTAAATGTCTACATTTTAACCCTATTTGATAAGGTGTATCAAGACATTTAGGTGAAGCAACATATTTTCAAAGAAAAGAGTTATCAGGAAGAAATTAGAATATACCCATGATTCCCCCTTAAGAGGACATACTAAGATGAAAGAGAAGGATGAAATCTTGAAGAGAGAGAGAGAGAGAATGTGATAGATTAACCTTTGGAAAAGATCACATCTAGATGAGATAATGATTTCACACATGATTAGAATCAATAATCAAAATATAATTAGAGGTATAATAGGCCTCAGATATCAGGGGAATGGGAAAGATATAATCCATAAATTTAAGGGACACACTTTAAACATACCCAATTTGAGAATATAAGCTACGTGCTTATGACATTGATCAATCCTGAGACAAGTTACACACTAAAAAATTACCATCATGGTCTTTAATGTGGAGAGATTGCAATTATAGGAAAAGGGAGAATGTTCTGCTTTAAGAAAGGAAGCACCACTAGAACATGGTCTCCAAAGAGAAGACAATAAGAATTTCTCCAATAGAGAAGATGTGACATGATAAAATAGGTGTGCCTTAGTAGGGAAAATCTTGATCAGTGAGAAAGAATAAAGAATGATTTGCCTCTATAGAGGTGATTTAATTCAAACATTATTTAGATGTTTTGCCCCAACATGGGCAAATGGAAAACAAAAGATGTTAAGGATATAACCCAAAAGACAGGCTAAAGCGAGTAGGCATAAATAGACATACAATGGTGTAATGTCGTAGAAGGCCATATAAAACCAAGCATATGAGAATGCACAAAGTGATGAGAGAGATTAAAAGAAGAATGGGGATAACTGAGCTAACTTCAATAGAAATTGATCATTGCCTACATAGTTCCATGGACTCATGTTCCATTATGAACTTTAGGCCAATGTAGTTCACCTAAGTTTGGGAGAGAATGGAATGAAGAATGATGAAAAATGACCAAGAATTGATTAGACTCACAATGTATGCAAAGAGATGCACATCTAAGAATAAAAAAATAAGCTTAAAATGCATATTACCTAAAAGCCTAATTCTAGATCATGAGCCTAGGTTTTGTAAAGTGTTCTTGAGAATCGTTCATCAGAGCTGATGTTGACTTAAGGGCTTGAGACTTGAGCACAAAGTTCTTGATATAGAAAAATAAATTAGGCATCATAAGTATGAATAAATTAGAATGATATAATATTCCAATTGCATTGAGCCAGTTCAAATGTGAATATCTTTAACTAAGGATAATGGTAAAAAAGTGACCAAAACTAGAGTTATAGTGATTTACATTTAAACAAACAAACAAAAAGTAAAAGGCAAAGAAAAAGATAAAAATAAATGAACCTAACTTGAAATCAAGATATGATCTATCAAGAATTAAGTAGGAATATTTTTTTTTTAAAAACAAAAGGCAAAAACATCTTAACGACATGAGACCAAGATATGAGTAATCAAGATCCATGTGGACCATCAAGGTTTTCTTATACACAAAAGAAAAAAGCAAAATCAAATAGTAAAACAAGATAAAGAAACATAAGACCAAGAAATAAAAATATAAAAAGAGAATAAATAAAAAGAGAGGTGTGAAAGCACAACAAAAAACCAAGAAAACACAATAAAACACCAAGAAAACTCAGATAAACACACATAAACAAAAACCAAGTTAGTGCGGTTTAAAGACAAATGTTCATGCATGTGTAGTAGAGGCATTAATTTCCACCACATCATTACAAAGAAAAATGATAGAAGAAATGGGGAAAGAGAAGAAAAGGAAGGGGTTGGTTGAGCTAACTCCAAATATATAAGACAAGTGGATGCTACCTACATAGTTCCATGGATGCATGTTCCAACATGAAATTCAGGCCAAATGTAGTTCTCCTAGGAAATGGGATAGAAATAAAATTATGATTAGACCATCATGATTAATATTTTATGAGAATATGGAAGATACAATAAATAAATGAGAATGGTCTGGCAAACAAGAAATTGATGAGATGAGAAAGAATGATCTTGAAAAATAGTAAGTCTGTGGGACAAGATGAGATGAACTAGTGTTCCTATGCTTGGAAAATGGAAAGAGCATTCCTTCCTAGTAGTTTCTCATAAAATGGAGAGAGTGATCAAACTTAACAACTTCTCACAAAATGGTGAGAGTGTTCAAACTTAATGGTTGCTCACAAAATAAAATGACCATTCAAACTTAACAGTTTTTCACAAAATGGTGAGAGCATTCAAACATAATGGTTTCTTGTAAAATGGTGAGAGTGTTCAAAATCAATAGTTACTCACAAAATGGTGAGAGTGTGGGATGTTGGAACATGAATGCACAAATGTACAAAATCATGAGATAATGTTTTTATTCTTCTATGGATCATATTATAATGTTTTTGGTATTTTCAAAGTATTTCTAATGTTTTTGGTGTTTTTGGGATAAGATATGCCCAAGGTAGTACCATCTAGGTGAGGAGATTCACGTCCTAAGAGTAGAGGTTCCAATAACATAGATACGCTGGCTACAATGACCCATGCTCATAAATTAGAGAGAGTGAGGAAAGGGGGACTGAGGTGACCTCAACATGAATTGAGCATGACCTACAAAGTCCTAAAATGACCTCAAGTCATATTAATTTTGTCTTCATAAAAGGTGAAGAAAAAACTAACTAGTCCCAACAAGTTCTGAAATCCAACAAATGGCCATTCAAATGAAAATAGTAATGGCAAGGTGATGCAACAATGCATGATAAACAAGTGTTGCCCCTAGTTTGCGCATAGTTAGTTATAACTAAGATACAATGGCACAGGTCAATGATACTAATTTGTCCATAGTTGGTTATAATTAGTAGAAAGATTGGTGAAACATTTATTTATCCATAGGTGGTTATAATCAATATCTCATAAACAAACATGGATATAGGATGAAAGATATCTTGCCAGATCAAGTGTCACAATAATTTTATATATTTTCATTGTAAACATGAATTTGATTGATTATTAAAAATTAATCAAAATCCCCCATTAAAAGGTGTGGGAAGAATTAAAAGAACCAAGATCAAAATAGGATTGGGTAGGATGACTAAAAATAGGCTTCGGTCTACATAGGAATGAAAGTGGTATAATGAAATGATCAGAAGAAAATTGGATATAGTGGTGAGAAAGTTACCCCCAAGAAATGACTAGATTAGGTTTCTCACAAAATGGTGAGAGTAAGGAAAGGGGGATTGAGGTTATCTCAACATGAATTGAGCGATGCCTACATAGTACCAAAGGACCTCAAGTCAATGTAGTTCAAAATGCATGGTCATAGATCTCAATGGTATACTAATGCCTAAAAATGGTCTATAGGGTTATACCTAAGAGATGAGGCATGGTAATGGAAAATGGGTGAATGGTATATGAAGAAAATTATTTTTTTTCTCTTACTGACATGGAGATGCACGTCTTAGTCAATATGTGGGATAATAAAAATGATCAGCTATATAGGTTGTTATCCAACACCCTTTCGAAACAACTATTTTACTAAGAACTTGTTGCCGATTTGGATCTCAATAATGTGTTCATGATCTTTATAGGTTGTTGATTCTTCTTCCTTCAAACATTGAGATAAGATATCCTTATAACCTTGATAAAAGAAAGTGTTACCAGTGATGGTAAATAATGGTCAAATAAATGAGATAAGTGGGTAATAAATAGTTGGGTGATAATGGAATGTAAAATGAATGGGAAACAAATGGAGATCAGGACTTTCAGTCACATGCAATGTTGTTAATGCTAGATTTGACATAATTTTGGTTGTGGTGGGACCAAAGACCTTTGAAGATGCTCTTGAAAGGACCATCAAATTGTTTTATTGCTTGACCTTGACATTAGCTACCTTTAGATCAGGCTATAGATATGAATCTATTTTGATTTGATCTTTGATATTATCTTTAGCAAATAATGAAGAACTTTTATGCTCAGCTATTGGCATCTCAATGAAGTTTTCACCAAAATAATATTTTGATCATTCTATAGTGCCTCTAAGAAGGTTTCACAAAGAGATGTTAACATTTGACTTTAATTGTCTTTTAGTGCCTTTCAAAAGGTGTCCCTAAAAGATCCTGAGTTTGATCTTTGCTTATCCCCTAATGACTCTGAAAAGGTTTCACTAGGAGATTGTTCTTCTTCTGAATGAATCTGGTCTTGGCCTCCTTGTTCTTATTCAACTACTATATCACCATGGATGCAGTTCAACAAAGTATGATTCTGTCATTCCTGATCGACACTTATGGAAGGTGGAATGTTAATAATGTGGCTATGTTGGGTGGTAATAATGGGATGGTGAAAGGTAGCATAATCTTCATATAAGATACTGGGAGAACTTGTGTCTATGTTAAAGTAATCATCCTCAAAAACCATAGAAGGATCAAAAATATATTCAAATTGATCTACAAAGAAATTATAACCAGTGTTGTAACAACCAATAAGATAATCTATTTTTGACTCTGATTTTAAAACAATAGACTCTGAATCCAATGTTACAACTGATGTTGAGTCTATTTTTGATGTTAAATCTAATGTTTGTTCAAAAATGAAACCTGACTCTAATATTTATTATTCATCTAATATGGTTATTTTGATAATGTTCTATTGAATGCTAAATTTTTGACAAGTAATGGCCTGTGATGGCATAATGGGCTCAATAAAAATTGATTCATTTTCAAAGGGTTCAACATTGATTGACTCATCTAAGGGAATCTCCTCAAAAAGAGGAAACCACTCAAGGGATGCCTTGAAAAAATCATGTCTATCAATGTGAGACTCCTCAATGAGTGGAAAAAGATCAAGAGACAACTCTAGCAAAACTAACTTGTCAAGGAGATGAGGCTCTTGAAAAATAGGTAACATATGAATAGGTAACTTATCACAATTTATTTGTCACAAATGGGTGTTTCAACAATAACATGTTGGTTTTGGTTCACAATTGGTTACAAAAGGTCAACTTTGAACACATTTTGATCCTCATAAGATGGCTTTTGAAAAAGTGATGGTTCTTATTTAGGCTTCAAGATCAACACAACACTTTTAAAGTGGGGAACATTTGGTTTAGCAGGAACTTTTGGTTTAATAATGGACTCTCCAAATATTAGACTATTGAAGAAGGGATTAAAAAAAATTGGTTCATCAAATGGAGGTTTTTCAACAATAGGTTCATCAAAAATTGGTGATGGGCCAAAAATGGTAATAACTAGATGTTTCTTAGTTTTGTTGCTGATGTGAACCAAAGGAAGAGGTCATACAATGGTAATGACCAAATGCTTCTTAGTTTGGTTACTCATGTGAACCAAAGGAGGAGGTCCTAAATTGGTAATAATTAGATGCTTCTTAGTTTGGTTTCTCATGAGAACTAAAGGAGGAGGTCCTAAAATGGTAATGACTAGAATTCTTAGTTTTGTTTCTCATGCAAACCAAAAGAGGAGGTCCTAAAATGGTAATCTTGGTACATTATGGAGTTTGATTACTTACACAAACCAAATCATCCATGTATTCTTGATAAACTTGATCCAACGTATGATCTTGGTACATTGTGGATTTTGATTACCTACACAAGCCAAATCATCCAAGTCTTCTTGATAAACCCAATCATTTCAATCGTGAGTTGGATCATAAGTTGGATCTTGACTATGTTCCCATGACTGATTTTTGTTAGTTAGATAGAAATCTATCTCACAAACCATATTATCACCATAGGGGTCTTGAAAAAATTCATAAAAGTCATTTTCTGTAGCCATTCTATTATAAGTTGGTTTAGCCATGATTTTACCATAAGTGTAGCTAGACATATCTGCATTTAATGAAGAAATCTCTAAAAACAAAAAGACCTAAAGTTTTGCAAACCCTAAAAAGTGATCCAAAGGATAAATGGTTCAAACGTGGTTCAACTTGGTTAGAGGGGTGGAATTGCATCTCAAATGTCTAACATCAAAGGTTTTCAAATAAAAGTTGTGTTTTTTCGAACAAAGTTACAAAATAAAATGATGAGGGTAGGCACTCGAACAAACAAACAATCAATAGTGTTTAAAATTGGGTAATAATTTAATTGAAGCTATGAAACCCAAAAGAAAAAGATCTATGTACTAATCCCAGTAATTGAGGCCTAAATAAAAATCAAACAATGTTTGGATCCAAACTTGACAAGGCTAATCGAAAATGCAATGTTGAAGACTAAGATTAGACCAAACAAGCTAGACAAGATCAAATAGTATGACGACACAAGACAAAAGTCCAAATGGTATATAAAAAATGTTTTGAAACAAATGGTTTTTATACAATGGTAATTAAGTCTTGAAACAAATTGAGCAGCCTAATGGCATAAGCATACTTGAATAATGTGGTCAATGGTTATGTTTCAAAAACTCAGAGGAAAAAAAGATTTGACATGATTTAGGTAGCATAACACTACCCTTGTTAGCTAAAATACATGATTTTGACATAGATTATGAAAAATCAAACAAGTTTCAACCTCAAGGAATACCAAACAAATAATGACCAAAATGTACTAAATATAATCGTCCAAATCCTAACAAGGGTATGGCATATGGGGTTAACAAAACTATCAAGTTTCGATCGTTTTATGGGAATCAATTTCACAATGACTTTAAAGTAAAATGATGCAAAATAAAAGCATGGATTTTAGGTCTGTATCACTTTTATTTTTGCATAAAGGTCTAGTCCTTTATATAACCACTACATCCTATCATTTGTTTAGTGTAGTGTGATGTCCAAAATACCACTACGTCCCGTGTGAAACTCTAAAAAGAGTCAAATGAATTCAATGAGAGAAGATGAAAACCTAGGTCAAAGCTTCCCTAAAGAACTTATGGGAGGTGATGAAGTCCCCCTCGTAAGCCAAGTTGCATAAAAACAAAGAAAGAATGAAAATAGAAAGACTTTAGGGTCATTTTCAAGATCACCCAAACTTTAGTGAGTTTTTTGGGAGTGTTTTAAGCGACATTATTTCTAAGCCTTCGATTAGGCTATTTGCAATAAGAATGGAACTTTTGATTCTAAGGGTTCCCTATAGAGGATAAATGGAAGAGCATATATACAGCATACCTCTTTTTTCCAAACAAGATTAATTTAATAAACTATTGCAACCCAAAATTGACAAGTGTGTTCAATTTTAAACTCAAAGAAAATGTTTGGTGGTGTTCATTTGACCCCTTAGTATTACTTGTAAACTTTGAAAACATTCACCAAAAACACTTAAATTCATTGTTAATCACCAAACAAGGTTGATAATACATTTTTAAGGATGAAAAGGTGATTTAAACATGTATTAATAAATTTTTGAACTTGATCATATAGAAAAATTGTTAGCATGTCCTTTAGCTTTGAAGCCCTTTTGAATTTGAAACAAGCAACTTTGAAAAATTAGGTTTCGAGTCTATATTTTTTTGAAAAACACAGTGCTTGATGTCAATCAATACCATCGACATCAGTTATGACCAATCAAGATATGATCGATGTTAGTTATACTGACTGATGTCAATTAAGCCAAGTAATCAATGTTAGCATTTTTTTGATGTCGGTTACTATGTAAAAACTGTGGCAGCCAAAAATGGCAAAAAAATTTAGAAAACCAATTTTTAAGAGTTTTAAGAGCTCAAATAAGTATTTTAAAGTTGTTAAAATATCTCCTTCAAGTGTAGGATGCATCTAGTCCCACTGAGTGTGCCAAGATGTAGTAAGGATTACAAAGCAAGTTAGTCAAGTATTAATCCATAAACAATGAAACATGCATAAAGAACTAACTAACCAATCCTATCTATTCCTATGGGAATTACAAAGGATAGCTAGATACTATTAAAAGAAAGCAACACCATATTACCTTCCCAAATGGATTCACCATGCCCATGTGCCCCAAAAATATATTCTCCCTTGATCAAGCATCCTTGTCTTTGTCAACAATGGTGGAAAACTCCTCCAATGCCTCAAGAACACTCTATAAAAGCCAAGCTCTTGATGTGGAATCACTAAACTAGCGTATCAATGAAGCTTTGTAGAAAACATTTAACATTATAACTTTGTAATGTTCAAGCTTTAAAGATATTTGAGCATAATAACCTTACACCAAAATAGCTTAGAAATGATGTCCATGGCCTCTCTATTTATATATTTTCTAGATTGGTTAGGATCAACCTCAACCATCCATATTAAGATGAAGATGTGCGGTTGAGGATAATCGTAATATTTAAAATTAAATCCATAATTATCCTCAGGATGAGCTTGGAATAAGGGGCATTGAAGAGGCATGGGAGGCATTAATTAGGCATGGGTGACCCATAATCCTAATATTTATGGCATTTATGGCCTATGGATGTCTTCCTAAAAAATGAGGTCACTTAATGCTACAATTAATAACAATCAATTTTAAAAAATAAATATTCATTAACTCTCATGGAAAATACACTTAAGCTCTTGATTTGTATTAATTAGCCTTAAACAAGGTTAATCAAAATTTGTGCAATTATTTGAAAATTGACCCTCAATTAATCAAAATGGTCAGAAAGTCATATTACTGAGTTGTAATTTGACTCAGAAAGAATTAGAATGTGATGTTAGATGTGATGGAACCATTTTCAAATTTAGGATGTTTCTAACACCAAATAATAAAGGTATATGATGTGTACTAATTAATTTAGAAGAAAATAGTGGTCTAGAGAATAAAAGGTGAAATCATCATTTTGACTCGAAATGAATTGATCAAAGTTAGCTGGCCCATAAATTGTATTGCCCCATTTAGGGATACTTTGTCATAAATTGGCACTTGTCAATGACAAGTTTGAACCATTTAGCATGTTTTATGGATTTTGATCTAAATTATACATTTGAGTGTAATTCGAGTAAGATTGACAATTTCAACACAAATAGTGTTAGGAATTAGATGTCTACAGTGTCTAGACCTTATTCATGAAATTAAACCTATTCCTCATAGGGATACCACTTTATCATTACTATGATTGAGTATTCTACCAAGTGGGTAGAGGCTATTCCTCTAGTTTTGACCAAAGCAAATAAATTGTTGACTTTATCAACCATCACATCATCTATCACTTTGGTGTTCCTCACAAGATTATCACTGACAATGGTAAATCCTTTAAAAATAAGCAAGTCTAAGGTTTATGTGATGCATTTAGAATTAAGTTAATCTTATCCTCACCCTATCATCCTCGAGTGAATGGGCAAGTTGAGGAATCTAACAAAACTCTTAATAACATGCTAACTAAAATGGTCAATGCATCTGGCAGGATTGGCATCTACACATCCCATTCACCTTGTGGTCATATTATACTAGAATTAGAACCCTTATGAGTGATATACTATTTTATCTTATGTTTGGAGTAGAGGTCATCTTACCTCTCAAATTTAAAATCCCCTCTCTTTGCATATCTTTGCAAGAGCTAATTTGTAAAGATGTTTATCATCTGTACCATTTAGCTCAATTGGATCTACTTGACGAGTGCCATCTAGGATCCCTTACCCATCTTCATCTCTATCAAGAACATGTCAAACATGCCTATAACAAGAATCTCAAAGTGAGATAATTTAATATTAGAGACCTCATCCTTAAGGAAAACCAACATGTCACTTATGTGAAAAACGTAAGCGAGGCATGTTTTCTTTCAATTGGCTTAGACTTTATTTCATAACCCGCAAGGATGGATCAGATGCTTACCAATTGTATTATCTCCAAGGTCACCTAGAACCTGAGCCCCTCAATACTTCAGATCTGTATATATTATTTTTTTAAGAAGGATCAAGTTCACTTATTGTCTAACTTAAGTTCATCCATTGCTAAATCTCATCTCCCTAGTTTAGGGGCAACTGATTAAAACTAAATCATGTGATTATCTATCACTGGCATGACCTTATCCTAAATAATGGGTATCATGGCTCTACCCATGGCATGTTTCTCATGGTAATTTCCACCCCTTTATAGGACAGATTCCCATGATCATTGTCACCTAAACCTCTTCACGCCTAGTCAGCATTCTTATTCGTCTAGTTTTGCCTTCATAAAAGTGTACCATTAAGCTAGCCTATTCAAGTCTATGTCAATCAAAAAGAAAAATCAAAATCAAAATCAAAAAATTACTATCACTAGAAATCATGGGTCATTCAAAAAATTCACAGAATAATCCCTTGAAGGATGGTTGGTGAATATATATTTGAAATTACCAAAATGTAAGGTAGACTTATCCCTTTAAGGATAACTATCAAAAGCATTAAATAAAGCTAGTCAACTCAGACCACTCCTTTGATGGATGGTTGAGTAATTTTTTTCAAAAAGCACAATAATTTCATGGAGGATTCCTAAATCGATCAACTTCCCATATACAACAATCAACAAAAGACCCATTATCAAAATCATAGTAAAAGCAAACTAATTTTAAAAGCAACACAATAAGGTGAAAGACACAATTATCTTTCATGAGTAGACCTCTCACATCGATAAGTATACATAATTTGGCATATAATTTTTTCATACTAACTCTTTAAACACCTATAGAAGGGGCATGCTAGTTTCACAATAGGGTTCCATTTTCACCCATCTCTTTTTTACACTATATGCAAGGGATCTTGAGCTTACTTGACATTAGGTGATCAAGAGACATTTTAAACCAACCAGTGAACACTAATACAATTTTTTTAAGAGCTTATGTTCATTGTGTCAATCCAACTTTGACTTTTTTTATTCTTTATCAACAAAGAGGTATCATGTCTTCTTCTCATCCTATCATGACTAGTTGATATTTTCATTATGAGATTTGTCTCTTAGTTAGATTCTTCAGTCTCCTGTCTAAGTTTTGTTAATTAAAATAACTCATGTGTTTTATCCTACAAATTAACATTAAAACATAGGCATAAGAATATCCATAACAAACATGATACAACCATAAAATTCATGAGAATTTAAACAAATTGACCAATTTCCACCACATGTCTAAGGTCTACAATAATGCAGTATATACACATTAAGATTTAGAATGTCATAAGAATAACTATGTATCAAAACCATTCCATGCCTGGCTAAGCTTATATCAGTGTCTAGCATCTATAACATAAGCATAAATCCATGAAAACACAAACATCACATCATAAACATTAAACATCAAAATCAAACAATAAACCATAAACAATGAACATGATCATACATAAATGATCATATATATATATATATAACTATGATTTTAATAGAATAATAATGTGTAAAAATAGATATACATGTACATCTCACCACATCAACTTGCAGGCTGGAAACAAAATGATATACAAAATGTCATAATATAGCTATATCTATGCCCTAGGAGCACTACTACCTCTTGAAGCACCATTGGATCCTAGTTTTGGCCCACTTGTTGTACCTATCAATCCCCTAGTAGTACTTATCTATCTATATACCAATTATTCCCACCTACATTGGAACCACCTATCAAGCTAGCTCTCTACTCACTCCATCGGGGTTCATTTGGACACTATGTTAGAATGATGGCCTCATAATACCATAACTCATTTACTGTAGCTAGGTATCATGCCATAGGGATAAAAATAGGTGGCACTGCGATTTTTTCTACTCCTCCTCCTCCTCTCTGCCTTAGAGACTCCATCTCTTGGGTCACTAAACCTAGAGAGGTCCTATCTTGATCCTTCTCACCTATGATGGTAGGCAGTTGACCTTGTAAGGTAGAAACCTAACCCTATAATGTGATAACCTACCCATACAATGTGGCCACTTTCCCCTATAATTCTTATACCTATCCATATACAGTGGCTAAAGCTACTCTTCCTTGTCCATCATGGCCAGATGGGTCCATGACCATCGACCTCACACCTCCATCATCTCCACCAATGTTTGTAGTTGTGTATATGGGTTGGTACCACTCCATGTACCCATATACAAACCAAAAATCATCAGTCAATTCCCTAAATGGTATCTCTTTGTACTCTAGAAAAGTAGGCATAGGATGTGGCTCTGGTATTAGGATCTCTGAATCTTCTCCTATACTTAGGGAATGGAACTAGGATACCTTATACTAGGCCTAACTAGTGGCATACCCTATCAAATGGGATCATCTTCACCTCCCCATATCACCTATCGAGTATCTATCTATAGGTCTATAGGGAGAGTGTCTACCTCCTATAGCCAATCTATACCAAAAACTAGATGTAAGGACTCCTAGTGATGTATCCCATCAGTAGTACACCTAGTGTATCCCTAAACCACTCCACATCATGAGCACCACCTTCTACCCCTGATGCGAAAAAATCACCCCTCCATCACATGAATCTAATGAGAAACTCTACTTGTATGTACCTTGCCCATGGGAATCCCACTAGTATTAGTACATAGATATGATCATAGTCCCAGCAATGCAGAAATAGGCTGACATTGATGCCATACCTCTTATGGGCCCTGATTCCCCATAGATCCCTATATATCTATACAAGTAAAATAGGCACCTAAACAAATACCATATAGCCAAATAATAGCTCAACTAGAACCCCTAATATCAAATATAGAAACCTCCTACTACTTGAGTTAGGAAGCCCAAAGCATGTAACAAAAATCATGAGCATGGTCATGACTCCCCTCTTGATTAGATCCCTTTGGTATATAGAATTGTACCTAAAACCCCAACATTCCACCTAAATTGATCACTCTTGTACCATAAAATAGTTTAATGTGATCATCTTGCTCCTCCTACTCTATATGGTAAATCAGATCACCATGGAGTAGAAGTCAAATGATCCTATGCATGTCCTTGGGAAAGATAGTCATCTCCTTGGTCAATAATAAAAATGTGTTTTTATTAGGATCCCATCTCTTGATGAGCACTATGAACATGGAAGCATCATGGGGCACATGATGATAATGCCTATATCTCCTAATCCAACCTCCTCCATGTGGGCCCAATTAGATGGGTTCATTCCCTATTAAATCTTAATAAAAATATGTAACACTCAATTGCACATCTGTATCTACTCCCTAGCCTATACCAAGTCAGAAGCATGACTTATTCACCTATACCAATATGATCTAACCTATACTTTATGCACCTACCCTATTTCGTTATCTTCCCTATCTACCTACCCACTACATGATAAACTTGCCCTCTGAACCTCCATCACCAACCTATGCCTAACACACAAGCTTTCCATTTTACCTTAATTTTTAAAACACTTAATAAAAAACTTCCATACCTTCATTGACCATCAATGGTCAAGTACCCCACCTTATTTGTTCTTATCTTAAGTAACCCATCTCTTAACAAAATAAACATTAACTCAACCACCCATGGAGACTACCTTCTCTACCCACCCTGACCACTTCATCACCTCAGCATTGGTCCATTTCAACCTAACTAATGCACATTTTGTGACACTTTTTTCCTAGTCGTTTGACCATAGTGATAACATTACCATGTTGACCCATTTTGAATTTACACCACCTCATGCTTAACTAAGCTACTTGTGTCTTTTTAGGAGAACTTTATACCTTAGATATCGATGACACTTGACCCATTTGTGTTTTCAATGGGAGTAATTCCTAATTTGGCTACCCATAGAAACACTGACCTTGTCTAGGAGGCTAACAGGTGTACCTAACTGCCATGCCTAAATGTGGTCACGTGATACACTAGTCACTTGTCTTTCTAGTACCAACCTTTATTATTATCAAATATGGAAACTTTCTCTTTGGATGATCTTGGCTATCATACCTTTTGTCGTACTCTACATACTTATTTACACTTTAGTGCCCAACCTATCATCTACCTTGTCAAACTCACACCTAATTTTTTTTTACCTCATCCACTCTTAGTTTTAGGGGGAATACCTCTTTCCATACTTATGGTAAGCAAACCTTTAACCAATATCAATTTTTATTGTATCTTATTAATTCAAGCCATATAATAAAAATGGGAAAAATTTATACATAAAAAATATACATATCATGAGTCCAAATATTGAGATACCCCTTGACAACCTTGGAACCCCTTTGGGACCATTTGACCTTCCAACCTATAGCCAAACCTAACCTATAGTTAGTTTGACTAAAATTACTTAACCTAACCTTTTACCTATTTTTACATTTTAACCTCAACCATTGATGGTCAAGTTGACCACCAATGGTCACCTTGACCATCGATAGTTAGGGAGCACCTCATCAACCACCAACATGCAAACTACCTACCTTGATTTTCTAAATATAAGTTGTCTAAATCTATGTGCGAGCCATTGCATGGATGATTTATAATTAGATACCCAAGTTGAACCTTCACTTCCACCTCTTGTTCATACCTATAAGAAGAAAGGAGCTGGGAGGTGAAATCCATCTACAATCATAATCAATAGCTTGTGTATCCATAATCCTCTTTTTACAAGTCAATCATCATCAACGATATAACAAACCAACTACTCCGTCAAAGATCCAATTTGTCATTTTAGGTCCACTAAAGAACCAAGTACTATTACTTTGTTAGAATCATGCCAAACTCCATGAATAGGTCAATCAACTCAAGAATTCCATTACTTTATTTGATTTTTAATCTACCTTATGTAATATAAGTACTTGGTTTTTAGTATTCCATTACTTTATTTGATTTTTAATCATAGCCTAGTACCTACCTAACTCTTGAAATATCACTTTGAGATCCTATCAATTAGCCAAATTATCAATCTAGATCTATACACAATAACCACTAATGGTCTATCCAACCACCGATGATCACCCTAACTGCCAACAATCACCCTAATTATTGATGGCCACTATGGAAATAAAAACCAACAAGATATTTTCACCTATCTACTCCCAACTAAACCTGATGTTCTATGTTCTTTCTTGTCCATAGACCCTTTTCTAATTTTCTAAAGCACACCCCAACCATTTAGCACTAGTATTAATTAGCATAATCACCATTTTAATCATTTCTAGCATATTTCTTAGCAAGCATTCTTGTGTTCAATTTTATTATCTTTTGATCATTGATGCAAGTACCTTATATTCTATTTATGAACTTAATTATTTAAAACATGTGGATTGACAACACTTGAGGAAGATCTTGTCTTCTAGGATCTAGCTACCGCTAGGTGATCCACCTAACTATCTATCTAACAAATAAGTTTGCTTTAGTAGTTTCTTATATGTAGATCATCCTCCCAAGCCAAAGAGGAGTTATTAAAAATAAACTAATTCAACGTGTACACTATCAATCAAGTTTTTCAACCATATATATAATTAGTTTATTCTTTTCCCTCTTTCCAATAATAAGAAAAAATTCATTGAAACAGATTGTTTGACTATTAAATTTTAAGGAAGCGTTCGATTCAAATATATGGATAGTTTGATGTTTGCCTAATATTTTTTAATAATAAAAATATCTAAAATTATTTTAAAATATGTATATATTGGAAAATTTATAATGGTTATTGATTCTAATAATATTTTGGTGAAAGATAAGTAAATATTACTTTTTTTATTCAGTCATTATGGAATAAAATTATAATATCAGGTTTCATAGATGTTTCCATTAGTTATAGTGGAATAATTTTAGTTTACCGTAGCATTTAACTTGGATTTATACTTATATTTTTGGATTATTATATGCTAAATTGAAAATCACTTTATGATGCTAGATTAAATTTAGAGAACCCTGAGTGATGTTGGAATAAGATTTAGTCTAGAGGAAATTTTGAGAGCACAACTTATTTAATATTTGATGATAGTGTGATCTCTATTCAAGAAATATTACTAGTGTTTTTTAATTTTACTTTTTTTGTCATTTAAACAAATTAATGTCTAGTCTATTTGCATAGTGTAACAATGTAATTCTTAGATTGCATACTCCTTTTCAAATTATAAATTATTTGATGAATCCAAATGTTGTAGTAAACTATTTTTAGGGGCCATCTAGGATCCCAATTAAAAAACAAAAGGTCACTAATTTAGTTCATCATGTTTGATATTACTATTTAGTTTTAGTATTAAAAAATTTGAAATCTAATTATATATATATAATTAAAACCTGGGATGAATTTCCAATTGTCATTGTAGATATTAATTAAGGTATTTTTAAAGATAAATTCATGTCTTGATGTTTGGGGTTTAGTAAACATACATATGAAACATAAATGGCATAAGTTTATAAATCCTTATAAATATAATTTATTTGAAGAGATATACTCATGGATACTATTTGATTTGATGTATTATATTATTAAATTTATACAAATTACCATTATTTTAGGATTTAACAAGGGCAATAGTGTCTGCAATTGAAATTACATGCATTATAAAAAAATACAATAGTAGATATCTTAATTGATTATAGATGTTATATTGTACATTATTTTTGGACATTACTATATTTAAAGTTAGAATACTACATTGAGTCTTACTTTTCAAACATGCATTCATGTGTTGTTGAATACTCTTACTATGTCCATCCTTGTGAGTAATTAATGATTTTAGTGCATTTCTATAAATGGCAAAACTACTTTTATAGATGTTTCAAATTATAAGTATAAAGGCATGGTTTTTTGTGGATGTCTATATATTATGAATATGGTGTTAGTACAAAAATAAAATGTTTAAAAAAATTAATTGATATTATTTAATAATAGATGGTTATTAATGATTAAGTTAAAAAAAATATTAAGTGGTTTCTTAGTAGGCCTAGAGGTGTCTTAACATATGATATCAGAGCATGGTTTAAATGATAGGACATAATGAGTCTAATGACATTAAACATTTTATTCTTTTATAGTAAGAGAAAAATGTATATGAAAAGGTAATTTCTGAAAGAGATTCCAATTAGGATTCACATCAAGAATCTAAGTATATTATAGTTGAATGAGCTAGAAATCTTGACCAAATAATCATTGTACTGAATGAAACATTATATAGAATAGAGAACCTAGAATAGAAATTTCATGGGCATGATGAGGAAGATAAGCAAGTAGACTCTAAGGAGCAGAAGGTTTTTTAGGATGTACCTCGAGGAAAAAATCATGCTTAAGAATAATAATATGTAAGAGGTCAAGTCGATGTAGAACTTGTAAGAGATATTTAAATATTAAATCCACTTAAGTTCGATGGAACAATGTTGGGATATGTATATGAATATTGGCTCACAATTATGGGAAAATATTTAGAGATTCAAAATTACTCAAAAATAACCAGGCCTATTTGGGGATCTTATTAACTTGTTGGTGGAGTAGGAATGTGGTAAGCTAAAGTTAAATTATAAATGGGTCCTAAATCCACCATCCTAACTTGGAAATTATTTTAATCCCTTTTAAGGGCTCAGTGCTACCAAAATTTTTCTTTGATGAGGAATTCACTAACTTCCTAATTTTGAAAAAGGAGAACTATCAATGTTTGAATATAGGGAACATTTTACAAAGCTCTTGAAATTAGTTCCCCAATATCCAAAGAATGAATGATTTAGTATTATAAAGTTTATCATGGGGATTACGCCTCATATTTTTTTGTAAAGTGGAAATTAACAAACCAAATACCACAAATAATTTTTTTGAGAAAGTGATTAAATAGGATAAAGAGATAATTTTTTTTTTAATAGTTAAAGATAAATAACAAAATAAGTTTGGTGGTCCTAAAAGAACTTTAAAAAAAAATTAAGCATAATCAGAATTCATATAATATATTTAATAATCATAACCTAAGGAATAAGAAACCTAGTAATGGTTTCAAGGAAGATTCTAAGGAGAAATTTAATCTAAGAGGAAGGGACTATCAGGAAGTTGTTTCAAATGTGGAGGAGATCACTATGAAAGGGAATATCCTTTGTGGAAAATAGGATTAATTAAAAAATACTTCAAAATCTTAATCATAATAGGGAAACTTTCGTTAGTGATTACATTCACATTTTGACAATCATCAAGTTGAGTTTATAACCTCTTCCATTGAAGTATCAAGTACCTTGTTTAGGAATCATATTTACATATTAATAAATAATATAACCATTGAATGTCTTATCTCTCCTAGTATGATAATCAAAATACCTTGGAAGGATGATCATACTGTAAGTTCTTTTTCAGTGCTTTATGGAAATGAATTTAAGGCCAAGGTAGATAAGTTTATTATAAAGGTAGAGGTGAGATTACCTAATTTCGCCATGATAATATATTTTTTGTATGACCAGTAAGATAATATGATGTGATCCTATGAGTGAATTGCATTTACAAGCACAAATCAATGGTTTAATTATTATCTAATAAGGTTGAATGTTTTGATGACTTGAGAAATCAAACTCAAATCTAAGGTGAAAAAGAAGAGTTGGAATTAAGAAAAATTCTATCCATTGAATTGAATAACGATTAGCAAAAGGAATGTTAGGTAATATTTGTCAATGTTGATGAAATCCATACTCTAGATGATGATGTTATGTAACTGCTTGTATGAATTTAGGATCCTTAGTTTGAAAATTTATCATCTTCATATTTCACATAGGATTATATTTTCTCTAATTTTATAATGATGGACAATCTTTACTATGGTGTTATCCTATAATTCTATAATAAATGAAGTACATTTGCCTTTAAGGATTAGGTGGAAATTTCATGTGAATTGGTTTTATTCTCTACATAAGTATAAGATAATTATTTGATTCCACTATCATTCATCTAATATTTGATTACATCCTTTATATCCCTTTACCTTTGTTGAAATCCCCATCTTGACTATTGTTGACCCTAATATCCTAATTTATATTGAGGTGAAACTCATAATTATTGTTGTTATATATCATATACCATGTAAAATCCTTGGGAAGAATATGGATCCCATCTTGATTATCATTATGTATGTGATGAAGGGTTTCCTGGTTATTTATATTGAGGACATGGAGAATTCCATCCTAATTGGTATTGGGAATACTATAATTTTAAACATTATAGGGACTTTTGTTGATACTATGGCTATGTTGGCACTTAGATTGGAATAATTTTCATCATAGATGTCATGGCTACATTTGGTCTTAGAATCTATGGCTTTGTAGAGGGAATTATTTTTGCTATGACTATGAAGATGTTATTCGTGATGTCTTAGTTTAATTATTGGAGTGATAATAGTTTTTATCATAATTATTCTAATTTTTTAATAACTTTTGGTATATATTTTGAGGGTTTTTACTATATTATTGGAGTAAATGACATTTCATTATCACATTCCCTACTACCTAGCATATTTCACAAATTTATGTCTTAAATTTGGGGTAGTCATTTGTGTGGTGCATCTATTTTAAACACTCCATACACCTGAGGACTATCTTTGGCATGTTATTTTCATGAAACTCCATGTTTTAGAAGACAACATCTATCTCTGCATCAATTGTTATAGTAGGTTTTTGGGTTGTCCCCATAATCCTCTATCTGATCCACATAAACCATAGTAACCCAAGAATCTACATTTTTTTTGAAATACATTTAAATAATTAAAAAACTAGGATAGTGTTGTAGGCATTATAAAAATCATTCATCCTTATATACATCCTAAAATAAAAATTCTACTTTGTTCATTACATAATAAAATCTATGATCATAATCCCATCCTGGCTCCCCTGATTTTTGTTGAAATTCTTTCAGATCTATGTTTTTTTGAGTTGCACATTTATCTAATTTGAGTTTTCATCTCAAATACTATTTATAATCCTAAAATATTATTTTATCAACATTTATGTTATAGATTAAATCTATAGATCTTCTTGTAAATGATCCTATGATTTTTCACTTCTTTGCATCATTCATAGTTACATTTTTAACCTGACATTTCATTTGATAGGCTATAAGATAAGAATCACGGCCATTAGATCCATCATACAGTGTGAAAGTGATAAAATACATTGCATTGAGATCCTTGCCTCTTGTGCTCACACTTGAAACTAGTGGTAGTGGTGGACTATACTTTGCTAATGTCTTAAGATTTATTACAACTTGAAATCTAGCCTTAATTGGTTTCTTACTATCCAAAATTTTCTTTATGTTTTCACTATATTTCCAAAATATAACTATAAAATATTAAAACCACTTAATATTTTCTAACCTCTATAATTTTTATTCTTTTTTTGATAAAGTAGGCACATGTATGTGTTCCCTTAAAATGAATGATCAATGTCTACTACTTTTGATTAATTTTAACTTTAACATGATTTAATCCTAAGACTTAACATAAATTATTCAAAATATTATTTATTTTCTCCTCTAAACATATCCTCCATTTTAACTATGATCTGAAACTACCTTCTAACCATTATTTTTCTCCTCTTCTCCATTTTCATGATCTTCCTTCTCTTCAATGTCCCTTTTCCAATCCTTGTATGTAATTTCACCCTAATGTTTGCCTTTTTTTCCTCTCAAGACCTCTTATTTCATCTTCATCATCCTCTCTTATTTATCTTTATCTTCCATGAGATTCGATTATGTCTCTATCCTCTAATATTTATACTTTATTCTTACTTATGGCTACATTTGGATTATTCTATTTATTCCATTTTATTTATTTTCACAAGTTTCATTCTAATCTAAAAATTAAATTTTCACTTTTATTCTCAATGTCCACCATATTATAGTTTTAGGTTAAATCTTCCCTTATCATCTCTTTGTCATTCACTTTGTTAGCAGACACATGGCCCTAATTCAGGAAGTGACTATTATATGTTGGTAGGTGTAGGTACCATGGAATTTTATATAACCAAAATTTTAATGGGAGTAAGTAATCATTGTATAAAATTAATTATAATTTCCCTCACTAAAATATCATGTGCAACCTTGAATACAATGTAGTCCTATACATAAAATTTAGTAATGTATCCATCGATAGTAGTTTTTATCCAATGATCTATTACACAAGTTTAATTAGTATTTCAATTTCATAATTTTTCTAGTCTCTTTTTTATATAAACAAAAATTTATGTTTCTCTCGGTGGAAAATAATGGTATTCAAGTCATGATAAACACACATTTAATTGTCTAGGCAAGTCACACCATATAATTTCATATATTTCACCACCTATAAGTTCATGAATAAATTATTTCATAGAGCTTCATATCTTCTTTGATTATTCTTCTACAAAATTATGAATTCTTTCATTGAGCATAAATAGTTATTAAACATGTCAAGTCTTTATTTAGTTAATAATTATGTAGTTATCCATGAAACATAGACTAAATTGTATGAAACATTCATTATTATTAAATGATTCAATAAATTAGAAAAAAATAGAGCATAGATTGCACACAAAACAAGTAAAACAATATGTTTGGGAAAACATTTTTTAGATCTATATATTGATCTATATCTTTTTGTAACTCCTTTCCATTACAACTTATCACTATTTATATAACTTTATAATAGATTATCACTTAACATTCCATATGTTTGGTTGAAGCTTGAATGAGTCTTTTTGCATTCCACAAAATTTTATAATACATAAATAGGTTGAATACATACAAAATAGAATATGATATATAATTTGATATACATTTCACACTTTTAATGCACCTAAAATATAATTTTAAAATTATATTTTACAATCAACAAGCATGTGGAAGGTTTTACAAGTTTTTTTAATTGCCAAACATGCTCAAAATAGACTGCTAACTTATTTTATATAAATTTTACTTGCTAAACACGTTGAATAAACAATCATAACACACTCACATTTATTTTTGGGATAAAAATTCAATCACATATTTTGTTTTGGGCTTAAAACTTATTATTTTTGTTTTCATCTTGAGTGTGTGTTTGGTGCTTTTATGATTTATTACCCCATATTATCTTATCTCAAACTTAAATGTGAGCTTGAGAATTAAAACAAAAACTATGTTAATTACTTTAATCTTGAGGAAAAATCTATGTATGCTCTTCCCATACACTTCAAGGTGATCCTTAGAATAATAAATAGTGTGCATCTAATTCATTTAGGGTGTGTGACTTTGATTTGATCCCAAAGTATAAATATTTGGGGTTTAATGATTGGGATTTAATCCGCCAACATTATAACTAACCCTATGCTTCTTTGGGTTTTATAAAATGATGGAGGAGCTATTTCTATTGGTCAAGCCATGCCATGTTTTAGGTCCATTGTGAAGTGGGAGGATTTCATGCTCCAATATCCATACTCTAGACAACACCTCTCAAGGTTAAATTTTATAGTAACACTCCACTAAAATATTATGGATGGAGTGGGTAAAAAGGGAATAAAACCTCTTGTGTAACCTATTATCATCCCATTCCATAGATTTGGACCTCACATACCAAACGGTATATCAAGGACACCCCTAGATTATCCTGTTTAGCCTAGTTTAAAACTTATCAATTACAAATAGTTATTAGTGCAAAGAAAACCAATTTCCCCTAATATAATCATAAAATATGTCCATTGAGTGAGGTTTGGGAGACCAATCTAGTCATCACTTTGTGAGAGTATATATATCAGCTACTAGTTGAATTTCACACCTATTTACCCTAGCATAGGGTTGTGATTTGTGCATTATTATGTGTGTGTTTTTGAAATCCATAATTATTCAAAACCTCAATTTAAAATCAAATGAAATCATAAACCAAATAAAAAATATAAATATAAATATGAACTGAATATGAAATTAATGTATAACTAAGAAGTATACAACTCAAAATCAAACAAGACAAGATAAGTTAAATCAAAGTAATATAGAATTAAAATAAAATCTAAATCTAATGACAAATAAATTCATGTTAATTTGAAATATAACCTTAATCTAGTATCAAATGAACCTAGTTAGCCAAAATATGATCTTAAACCAAGATAAACAAAGTTGAGTTAATCTAAACTTCATCCTTAATCCAAGATCAAATGAATTAAGTTAACTAAAATCTAGTCTTAATCCATGATAATCAAAGTGAGTTCACTCTAAAAGGTGAATTTTATCCAAATAAAACATAAAATAAAAATCCACATCAAAATTAAAAGATCAAATCTACTAGCACTAATTAAATTTAACTCAAATCCAATTTCAAATCTTGAAAAAAGTTCATGATCCATGGCATGTTAAACTAGAACTAGAATGAAATATAGTCCTAACTTTGATGAATACTATGGTGAAAAGATATTTCACTTTTATAAAAACATAAAAGTTCATGCTAATGATCATAATGATAATGATGCCTATCATATTAAACATTAAACTGATCTACATAGAATGGATCTAAGAAGTGTCCAATTTGAATAACATCTATTTGAGAACAAAGATCAAATACTTTTATGATTACTAAAAATACATGTGAGGTTTCATGTTGGCTATGCCCCACAAAATTTTAAAAACCTTATCCATGTAAAAGAAAAGGACATTGAATATCAACATCAAGATAGGGATACTTCTATTTTCCCTCAAATAAATATCAAGACATTGTTGGAAACCTACATCCAAATCTTGAATCTACAAATAAATCTAAATAGACTTATACAAATAAACACCATGAAGATGGAAATGAAGTTATGATTGATAAATTATATAATGTATACTAAGTAATTTATATTTTTGCCTATACACGAAACTATACTCAATACAACTCACAACAATAATTACCTACCAATCTGCAACCTAACAAGCCTAAATACATAAATAGTATTTATATCCTCCAAATATCCAATCCTAATATGAATGCCTCTATTCATAAAAATATATAAAATACTCTTAAAATCACTCTGTATACTCATTAATGGAAAGATATGAAAGATACTCTAATTGCATTATAAATAGTGAAATAAACAAATAAATTCATGTATGAGGAGTTATGTCCACATTTATTTCACAAAAAAAATTCTACAAACACTGTTTTATGGGAGTTTGAGTCAAAAAAAATTTATAAGTAAAAATGAAAATGGAACCTACATGATCATGCCAATTAATAATTCATTCCATGCCAATAATTTTCATATAATGAGATATTTATAGTCAAATTGTTGCCTCAAACCTTGGGTAGCCGATCCTTTGAATGGTTTTTTTACCTACCCAAAGGGTCTATCACTAATTTTGATAACTTATCCAAAAAAAATCACAAGAAAATTTTCATACCAAATGGATCATGAATTGAAAATTATGGATCTTTGAAACTCTAAATAATGAAATGAAGAAATGTTCTCATCTCTTTTGTAATGAGAAATAAGATTAGAAAACATATTTACTCATTTAATTCCTCATAAATAATTAAAACTCATCTTTGTGGCTAACCTTAATAATTAAATAAGTTACATTGTGTTATTGAAAGTTTCCACCATGTTTCATAAATCACTCAAAAAAGAATACAAATAAAAAATTTCCTCAATGATAAGGGTTTGGTTAAAATATTTATAAAGACTCCAAATCAACATTCAACTATTGCTCAAGAACAAAAAGAGAAACCAAAGTTTTTGAACTAAAAAAACAATGGAGTGGGTGATGGATTTTATGAGTTTAAAAACATTTATAATGCTTAACCAAAACATTCTCAAAAAATTTAATCCACCCCAATTATTACTCTTCAACAAGCATATCTAAAAAACATTCTCAACAATGGACATTCACTCTTATTGGGGTACTCTTCAATGTTTTTACACAATTTTTTTTTGTAGAAAACATGGTCATATATCCTCAAACAAAATCTTATTAAAAAGGTCAACCTAAACTAACATGATATAAATAATATGAATATTTGTGACTATAATTGGATCAAAGGTCATGCTACATACAGATGCATGAAACTAAAAAATTATTTACAAGACATACTAGATCATGGGTAAATTGAGATAAGCTATAATACATCATCATCTAAAAATAATAACATGGGAATATTTAAGGAACCATTCCCAAATAATGATTAAATAAATTAACAATAGTGGAATCTAGATCAAAACACCCACACCATTCCTGTATATTATCATAATACTCAACACAGTTATGAAAATGTTTTTGGATGAATCATTGATCATCACATTTCTACCATCAAAAATTATTCTTGACATCAAACTATCACAGCTCTACATGCCAAGATATCTATCTTGGGATGTTTTTCATCCAAATCCATAAACCCTAATTAATCCCAAAACTATGGTGTTAGTACTTGATTCCCCAAAGTCACCATCTAAGGCCCTACTATATCTAAATTCAATAATATCTAAATCGAGGGCCCTCCTATTAGTACTTGATTCCCCAAAGTCACCATCCAAGGCCATAATACATCTAAATCTAATAATATCTAAATCAAAGGCCATCCTACATCCAAATTAAAACATTCGATTCTAACTATTAATAAATAGCATGACCTTATATAACTAGTAAAGACTATTGAACATACATCCATCTTGGATCTTCTGCAAGCATCTCATATTCATTAGGATATTTTATATAAAATCCTTTATTAGTCAAAGTTTCTCACTCAAGTTTAATATTTATAATTCCAAGCACTTACAAGACATTTTTCCTTAAGTCAAAAAGTCACCTTTGATCATAGTGATATCCCAATAGCTATTCCATCCTATAACAATCCCCTCTACATTAACACAAGCATTATAATGAATAGATCCAAGTGGGTAATCATAGAAAATGGGTTAGGGATAAATATTTCCATGCTCAAGATTTTCAATCACCTCAACTACAAAAAATTAGATATAGAAGAAAACCTCATTACTGTCAAGGCATATAATAATGTGGAGAGAGAATAAGTCAAAAACATCTATTTTCCCATCATCATTGGGTCTATCATGAATAAAACCCTCTTTTTTATTCATTTAAATTGATGTAATGTATAATATCATCCTTGGTATTCTATGGATTCATTATATATAAATCATTCCCTCCACTTTGTATTAGTGTATTAAATTTAAACACTCTAGTATGGAGGTAACAATCCTTGGTGATCCACATCTTTATCAATATTTCAAGATGTTAGAAGCATAATATATCCAAACCCATAATTATCCTATTATATAGGATGTCCCTGAGAGGGATGTTAATGTGTTTCTTAAGGTTCCCAAATCATTACAGTCCATCTAGATTATCTTTTGCACATATCCAAAAATTCTCCTACAAAACAATCATCACATTTCATAATCAAAGATAACTGTTGTGAGGAATATTAAATTGGAGATGCATTCCACATCGTAAAGATTCACACACTCCCAAAACATCATAGTAGGTTTAACAAGTTTTGTTGAAAGAATGCATATTCATACAAGGTTATCTATTTTTCCTATTCTAATAATGGTCTCATTGATAGTGAAAAAATGAAAGGTTTTGATGAATTATAATTATATGGAGACATACTCAACTCATGTTATTAGAATAATAAGTATACCATTCCCAAACAATGCTGGATAAATTAGACTAAAAATGTAAATTCTTGATCTCAAATGAACAAGAGATTTTTGAACCTATCCGCCTAATCAAAATAAAGGTTATTAAGGAATTGGATACAAACCATCTAGTGATGACCCCTTTAATCTCAATATTGAATAGTACTATAATGTATAAGGATTTATCTTTTTATATAAATATAAATAATTATATATTATCTACAATTATCTCACTGATACCAATCTCTTTGAAAATAACATTTATCATCCATTTAGACCTTAAATATCATAACATCATAGACTAGGATCGATCACATACCCTTTGATGTGTTCTAAAATGATGAGGCTATTATATAATTCCTATGAATTAGAGATGGTTTCCCATTAGGGGACTATAAGAAGAGATTTGAAATCACCTAGGATTATGCTTCTTACTTTTGGAATTAAGAATATTTTCCCAGTAATCAATGTCAAGAAAATTAAAAATATATGTCTCTTACCAAAAACATCTTCAAGGTGCTATTATAAAATTAAAAATAGCAATAATAAAGACATGTTCATTGGTGAAAACATCTTTTGAGGTGCTAATGGATGGTAAACTCAACTCTCTCCATGAGGAGGCATAACATTTTGATAGTCTGAAAATCATTATCATTGGAACATGTACTAGTCCTTCTAAAGCAAAAACATTTGAAGAGCTGGTAAAATAATTCTAGATACATTCAATAGTTAAACATTACTATAAATGAATTATTATTATTTTTACAATATGGGTGAGCTATATGAGCTACTTGGAACACAATCAAATGAAAAATACCAGCCCATTTATATAACAACATTGTTAGAATATGGTTACATTTTACTTTTTAAGGATACCATTGATCTTAATGTTTTCTCTAAAGATAATCCCCACATCATAAATTTGTGTTTCTATTTAAATTAAGAATATGGGATAATCATTATAATTATGAAAGAGTTTATTTACATATCTACATGATTATATGTAGATATGTTAGGGTTGGACCCATATTTAGTGGTCCATCATCTAGTGGTACATCTTGATGCCAAACCAATCAGATAGACACTGCATAAAATGTAACCATGTATATCAATCTTGGTCAAAAAATAACTTGAAAAAAAAATTTGAATTAACATTCATTGGTCCTACCGACTATAATGAATGGATTTTAAACGTTATATTAGTTAATAAACATCCCATGATAATTCACCTTTCCACTGATTATCATGACATTAACAAATCTTAACCCAAGGATGATTTAACTTTTCCAAACATTGACATGATATTTGATTCTAAAAAAATCTATGATACGTTATTTCTTATGGATTTATATTATGGATACAATAAAATCAATATAACATTAATGATCAACATAAAACTATTTTTACCAATCCATGAGGATTGCTTTATTACCATGCCATGTCTTTTAGCCTAAAAAATAGAAGTGATACTTATCAATAGGCTATGCTAATCATATTTCATGACATGATGAATGGTAGTTTGGAATATTATGTGGATGCCATATTTTATAAATACAAAACCTAAAAAGAATATCTATTCATCTTACACAAGATATTCAAAAGGCTCCACAAATACAAATTTTATCTTAAGCCCAATAAATGTGTATTTTAGTTTACATCATGAAATATTATGTAGTGCATTGTATCATGGAATGGTACTAATGTGTATCCAACCATGTCTTAGGATATTACATAAATTCCTCCACCATATAATCTAGAGTAGATGTATAGTTTATAGGGAGAAATATTCACTATTAAAAGGTTCATTTCATAATTGGTTGATAAATGCCACCCCTTCATATACTTTCTTAAAAGTAAAATTTCATTTGATTTGAAAAAGGAATGTCAAGAATAATTTGATAAAATCAAACAATATATATCCAATCTACCATTGCTAGTACCTCAAACTCTAGGTAAACCACTTTTTTAATATATTTAAGACTTGACATGCCTTGGGGGAAATATTGGACTAACATGATGATAGTAGAGAAGAGTAGTCCATATACTATGCAATCATAACTATAATGGCCTATGAACATAATTATTCACCCATTATAAAATCATGCTTAGTGGTAGTGTTTGCATCTCAAAAATTATGGCACTATATGATCAACAATCAAATTATCATCATCATTGAGGTGGATGTACTAATGTAGCTTCTATCAAAGGCATATATTACAAGATGAATGGCTAAATGGGTCATGTTACTCAATGAATTCAATAAAGAGTATGCCAATTAAATTATAATCAAAGGTCAAAATATTTGAAATCAGATTCTGGAAGTTCCTCTATCAAATAAATAACCCTTAACAATTGGTTTTATAGATGAATCCATTTTATCTATTGATGAGTCATAATAAAGGAAAATATATTTTTATGGATATTCCACATCACATAGCTCAGGGGTAGATGATGTGTTTGTGGTACCATAGTGGGACCTTATCCTGAATGTTTTTAAAATTAGCTTTCCTTACACAAAAAACATTGCATGGTATGATTCCTTCCTTATAGGATATCACCTCACCATATAGTGGACTAGTTAACCCTTTCTAGTATTTAGTGATTAATAATCAATCATTAATTAGGTCAATGATCAATATCAAATAAAAGGTGGAAATATTATGCCATACAAAACCATGGTAGATCACCTCAAATAATAATTTTAATATAATCAATTTCAACAAGTACCACACACTAGTAATAGATAAATAGATGTTATGGTTACTATTAGATCACTCTAATGGATGTGTTTATATATTTAATAGTATCAATTTTATATCAAATAACTCATTATCGTCATTGATGACCATCCAATTTATTAGATGGTGTGTGAAATTATTGGTTATATTTCACCATGTTATCATGATATTTATACCTAATTTCATCATCACACCCTTTCTAATGATTTATCAAGAACCCAACAAATATCCTTCATCTGTAACAATTTTTGATATCCCTTACTCAACAACATTCTCTATAGTAGAGGATTTGATAAAATGCTACTCCATTAGTTAAACATAAGGTATGTTGATGTATAAATCAAATAAATTCATAAAGGGATATTTGGGTCCCATTCTAGTGGAATGATACTTACTAATAAACTCCTTTGTATAGGATACTAGTGGCCAAAAAATGAAAATTGATGAATCCATGTATGTGTTTCAGCTTGGGTCAAGATGTATTTCTTTGGATTCAAAGAAACAACCCATAGTTTTAGTTTCTATAATTGAAAAAAAAATACGTAGAAACAAACTTCCATACATGCAAGGATATTTCCATGTGTGTCTCAACATAATGTTGAAATTTATTTATACATGAGATAAAATTTGTGATATAAAAATATGCCCACATAAAAAAAATTAATTATTATTCAGGAGAGTTAATAAAAAAAGGTTTGCATGTGATAGTTGAATATGTACTTATTACATATTAATGATGAGAGTTAAATTAAAAGGTTTGGCCTATGATTCTCAATGGGGAAATACCACTGCTAAATTTTAGTAATATCCAAAATAATGGTTTGTTTGTTCTAATTTATTTATTTCTTTAGACATTCTATTCATGCTATTTAATACTAAAATTGGTATTTTTTATGATTTTATAGTTACAACATACAATAAATAAATTATAGCCTTGAATTTGTTAAGTGAGAACAAGGATAAATTTCATCTTTTGATAAGTGAAATTCATAGGCCTAACATGGATTGTTTCAAGTTGTTATAACATTTAGGGCTAGAATGGACATGCCTATTATCAATAAGTATTAATGCATCATATCATAAAAATATACTCAAATAATCAAGAATGGATAATAGGCATGGAGAGTGAAAGTGGTATTAGAAAGAAGGATGAATTCTACTCTAGAGATGAAGATGGAGATCATTTGATAGATAAGAACATATGGGAAATAAGTCCCCATAATTTTTAAGTAGCTTAATATTTTAGTTACATTGTAAGAAGTACATGGGATAATAAGATGGATTTATGTCTAAAATTACATTCCCATGTGAATAAATACACATGAGAAGGAAATCCTAGAATCTTAGTATTGAGTGGTTCTCAATATCAGCCACGCAAAAATCCCATTGAGGATCATTTTTTACTAAGGTTATTCAATAACAAACAATATTATTATAGGATTCATGAATATTTGTAACACAATTCTTTTTCCAAGATGTAGTAACCCCTATGTTATGGCAATCAAGTTTAATCATATAAAACATAAACACCATGAGAGATATTGCTTGAGAAGATGCAATATAAAAGAAACTTACGTGGGATTAATAGGCATGTCCATTCTATCCCTAAATGTTATAACAACTTGAAACCATCCATGTTAGGGCTAAAATCTAGGTATATTCTAGGCATCTCACATTCCCTAGGGAAAGCAACCTCAATCCCATGTAAGTGTTATAATTTGTCAGATAAAATAAAACCATGTCCATTCTAGCCCTAAATGTTTATGATATAAAAGAAACTTATTGAAGTAATTATTGTAGAATCTATAAAATAAAACCATGTGGATTAATAGATGTCAAGAAAATAACAACCAACAAATGCAGCTGGTAGAGAATATCCCTATGGTGATCGGTATGATAAGTGTCGAAACCAATTATCCATAATTGTAGTTTTCAATTGCCACTAATTATTACCTCCCCACCCCTCCCCCACCCCCCCCGCCCGCCCTAAAAAAAAGTCTAATTAACCCCACCCTACACAAAAAAATAAACTTTTTATTTTAAAAATAAATAGAGGGAGGCAAATTAGAGTTTAAATTAATTTTTTTTTTTTTTTTTTTTTTTCTTCTCAAAAAACATGCCTTTATTGTAGTGTTATGAATTACATTGGGTTTAAAACAAATGCTACAAAAATTGATTTGGTTAGTTGATAATTATAATTAGGAAAGTTATGTTTACTTGTTTTAATTTCATTGTCAATTCATTACAAGAATGTTATATGATGAGATTTATACACACTCTCTCTCTCACACTCACACACACATTCACACACACACACATTTTTTTAGGAATATTATGATATTGAAAAATATATAAAAATATGTTTTCATATTGAATAAGTTAGATTTAATTTAATAATTTTACATTTTATATATTTCAATTAACTTTTTTTCATATATATTTGACTAATTATCTATTTTTATATTATCGATGATGGATAGTGTACCCCTTACAACAAAACTTAAAGGGAAGGTATCATAGAGGAGAGGGTGGAAGATGAAAATCCTTACAAGAATAAGTAATAAAATTTAGAACCACACATACATAAACACTCTCTATCGATCTATTATGTGATATCATTTTTCACTTTATGTGTCTTTATTTGAGTATTTCTATGCATGCATAATAACTTTTGATGAGGAATGGTGATTCTCTTGATGATTGTTAGATTATTTTGAGTTACATATTAAGTGCATTTATTTATATGAATAATAAATTTTATTTCAGTGACCGTGTAATTCTATTAAATTATGAATATAAGAATTTAATTCATGTGAACATTTTGTTTAAACATGACTTTGGATTAAGGTGGTCATAACATGTGACTGAATTTGTAAGCATAGCAAAAAACACCTTTTTGAGATCGTTAGATCCCAAGGTAAAGTTAGACCTTTATGGCATATTATGATACATTCAAATTTTTATTTTAGATAAGATAATTTCGTGGTAAGGGAATGTATCTAATTATATCGTTTGATAATGATTAAAATATCAATTGTTTTAGATTTAGAGAAAGGCATGATTAGGGATTAAAATCGAGGGAGATTGTTTGTTGTATTTTTTTTTTTTTTTTTTTTTAAAGAAGGGAGGGTAGTTATTTAGAGATATTCGATGGAGAAATAATGTGGATTTTTTTGGGGAAGAATAAGGAGTATATCGGTCCTTCGAATCATGGCATGCTCGGAGGATGGTGAACTGTGATTTGGTTAAAAGGTTGTAACTGTCGTTACGACAGTTGATAAGAAATTTGTGGATAAAACGGGTAGTTTTTAGATGAAGAGGGAATTAGTAGAGGAAAAGAATAAGAACATGGTTTTAAAGGGGAATCAAAGGTTTTTATAAGCCATAAAGTACTTGAAAGCATATTTTCAGCCTTAATTTTTTGTTTACAGGAAAGTGGAAAATTATTTTTGACTTAGGTTTTTGAAAAAAAATTATGGGTTTTGTCATTATGATTTAATGTAAAATTTTTGATGGCAAAATGAAAAATAGAAAATGTTAGATGTGAAAATGAGTTGGAAATATAAGATAAGAGTCAAGGTTCATGTTTGGTTCCTTAATGCTTATTTTGTAATGAAAACTTATAAAAATATAAATGAGATTTCATTTTTGATAATTTTTTTTTATTTGTATAATTAAAGGATTCATTATATGAGATATTGTAATTTTTGGTTCACTAAAAAAAATTATAGTAAAAAGTATTCATTATGGGCTTGGGCATGAGGGTTTACCCTTACACACAACACAATAATAGAGAATTAATTTGATTTATATTATGCTTTTTATTAGTAACAAATTTAGATTGGTCGTAGGTCTTACCAGACATCATTTAGAGAAATCATAGGTTTGGTTCTAGACCTGTAGGTGAATAAGGAGTTACGAAGCTTCATTTGGAATACATCACATGTCTGTTTTTAGAAATGTAGGTGGTGGAAAAAATGACCAATAGGTCCTAATATGGCCTCATTTACCTTAAAATATAAATTAAAATTTATAGTTTATTTTTGTAAACCTGCATGGTTATGAATTATTTTTAAAATAGAGTTATTTTTGTAGTACAATATGTATTGTAATGTCTATTTACTAGATATATTATTATTAATCATCTTTTAGAAATGTGTAACGCTTGTTGGAGGTAGCGTGGTACTTGTGGGCTATGTATTTTACCCTACTCGCATCTTGATAGAGTAAAGTGCTCTTTTCTGCGTTTAAATCACACTTTTTAGCATACTACATTGTGTTTTGGTTATTTCTATTGGAATACATTAGGAATAGATTTGATTATTTTTGTCTATGAACGTAATTTGTCCATATGGCGAGTTGATTCATCTTACATTTTTTCATTTTTGGTTATGTCCACGTTCTTTCTTGGTTGAGTTTTATAAATAAGCAGGCGATACCTCTGAATATTTTAGTATGATTAGAAATGTAATCAATGTTTTTGAATAAGGCACGTTTTTAGTAGGTTTAACGTGCATTTTTGGTTAGACAAATGAATGTTTGATTGTTAAATTTTAAGGAAGCTTTCAATACAAATATATGGATAGTTTGATGTTTTCCTAATTTTTTTTTAGTGAGATGAAGATCTAAAATTATTTTAGAATATTTATAAACTGGAATCTTTATAAAGGTTATTGATTTTGATAATCTTTCGATGAAAGATAAGTAAGTATTACAATTATTTTTGGGTCGTTATGGAATAAACTTATAATATCAGGTTTCATAGATGTTTCCATTAGTTATAATAATTGTTGTCTACCATAGCATTTACCTTGGAGCTGTAGTGCTATTTTTGGATTTTTATATGCTAAATTGAGATTGATTTTATGATGTCAGATACAGTTTAGGAAATTTCGAGAGCAAAACTTATTTATTATTTGATGATTAGTTTGAGCTCTATTAAAGTAATATTACTAGTGTTTTTTAATTGAAAATTTTGATCACTTAAACACATTAATGTCTTTGCACAGTGTAATAGTCGAATGCTTAGAGTGCATACTCATTTTCAAATTTTAAATTTTTTGATGAACGCAAACATTGTAGTAAACTATTTTTATGGGCCATTTGGGATCCAAGTAGAAAAACAAAAGGTAACTAATTTAATTCATCATGTTTGATATTATTATGTAGTTTTAGTATTCTGAAAATTGAAATCTAATTACAATTTTATTTATATATATATATATATATATATATATATATATATATATATATATATATATATATAAAATTCGAATTTGGGCTGAATTTATAATTATCACTATAGATATTACTTCAGTTTTTTTTTTAGCTAAATTATTATGCCTTGATGCTTGGGTTGTAGTAAACAAACATACATATACATATACATATATATATATACACACCCCAAATTCTAATATTATATATATATATATATATATATATATATATATATATATATATATATATATATATATATATATATATATATATAAATTAGAATTTGGGGTGAATTTATAATTATCATTATAGATATTGCTTCAGGGATTTTTCTAGATAAATTATTATGCCTATATATATATATATATATATATAGGCATAATAATTTATCTAGAAAAATTCATGAAGCAATATCTATAATGATAATTATAAATTCACCCCAAATTTTAATTATAATTAGAATTTGGGGTTAATTTATAATTATCATTATAGATATTGCTTCAGGGATTTTTATAGATAAATTATTATGCATATATATATATATATATAATTTGTGGTGAATTTATAATTATCATTGTATATATTGCTTCAGATATTTTTCTAGCTAAATTATTATGCCTTGATGCTTGGGTTTTAGTAAACATACATATGAAACATATATGCCATAAGTTTATAAATACTTATAAATATAATTTATTTACAATTGTACCCTTCATACTTAATTATTATGATTTTCAAACCTATTGAAAATTACATACAATGTAGTCTAGTTATTTAGACTAGCTAAGTTGTATTCCTATGTATGGTTCCTTTATATAAAGTTTATTCATGAGTGATCCTCCAAATTGAGGGATAATGAATAACTAAAGGTAAGAGTCATTTGCATTTAAGTATTCATAATTAGTTAAAATTTAGGATGATGTGTGCAATAGAGAGTATTGTATAGTGGTCTAAAACATAGCTTTGTTTGAGAATTGAAACTACAATGACAAATTTGGACAAAACTATGGTTATATATATTTAATGATCACTGTACCTTCTAGTTTACATGCACATGTGATGTCATACATTAGATATAGGACATATCCCATGGTCTATATGACTGTCACATGTGATAGTGATTTTACAACACACTATTTTGGATTAGTTGTCAATGTCTACATCATTGTTATTTTTCCCTTTCAAAAGGGAAGGGCCTCTCTAAGTGAGGATTTGTATGGGTGACCATTGGTCTATAGTTAGAGGAAAAGTTACTAAATTATGCTCTCCCTCCTTCCAGATGAATCTATATCTTTATAGAGATAAGCTCATGGATACTATTTGATTTTATGTACTCTACTATTACATTTATACAAATTGACATTATTTTATGATTTAACAAGTGCAGTAGTGTCTGCAATTGAAATTAACCTTTATTATAAAAAATATAGTAATGGATATCTTAATTACTTATAGATGTTATATTGTACATTATTTTTGGACATTACTATATTTGAGGTTATAATACTACACTGAGTCTTAATTTTCAAATATACATTCATGTGTTGTTGCATACTCTTACTGTGTCCATCCTTGTGATTATTTAATATTTTTAATGCATCGTTATAAATGGTGAAACTACTTTTATAGATGTTTCAAATTACAACTAGCAAGGCATCGTTTTGTGTGGATGTCTTATAGTATGAGTATGGTTCTAGTACAAACAAAAAATGTTTAAAAATAATTAATTGATAATATTTCATAATAAATTGTTATTAATGATCCAGTTAAAAAAATATTGAGTGGTTTCTTAATAGGCCTATAGGTGTCTTAGCATGTGGTATCAGAGCATGGTTTAAATGATAGGATCTAATGAGTCTAATAACATTAAACATTTTATTCTTTAATAGTAAGAGAAAAAGGTGTATGAGAAGGTAATTGTTGAAAGAGCTTCTAATTAGGATTCATGTCAAAAATCTAATCAGATTATAACTGAATGAGCTAGAAAGCTTGAATAAATAATTATTGTACTAAATGAATCATCAAATAGAATAGAGACCCTAGAATAAAAATTTCATGGGAATGATTAAGAACATGAGCAAGAAGAGTCTGAAGAGCAAAATGTTTTTTAGGAAGGATTCCCAAGATAGGATCATTCTTAAGAATAATAATATGTAAGAGCTAAAGTAGATGTAGAACTTGTAGGGGACATGAAAAAAGTAAATCCACCTAAGTTAGACGGAACAATGTTGGGATATAGATATGAATATTGGCTCACAATGATGGGAATATTTTTTGAGATTCAAAATTATTCAGAGATAACCAAGTTTATTTGAGAATCTTATCAACTTGTTGGTGGAGCAGTAACTTGGTAAGCCAAAATTAAATTGGAAATGGGTCCTAATTGCATGATCCCAACTTGGGAGTTATTTTTATTCTTTTTTAGGGATAACTTTTGCCAAATTTTTTATTTGATTAGGAATTTACTAACTTCAAAATTTTAAATAAAAGGAGAACTATTAGTAATTAAATAGTGGAAATAAATTTCTAATCTCCTAAAATTAGTTCCCCAATATCTAAATAATGAATGCTTTAGTATTATAAAGTTTATCATGTGGATTAGGCCTAATATTATTTGTAAAGTGGACATTAACAAAACAAATACCATGGATGAGGTTATAGAGAAAATGGTTAAACAAGATCAAGAGCTCAAATTTCTCTCAATAATTAAGGAAAAATAACAAAATAAGTTGGGTGGTCCTAAAATCACTTTCAAAAATTAAAATTGGAAGCATAATGGGAATTCATATAATAATAATAATAATAATAATAATAATAATAATAATAATAATAATAATAATAATAATAATAATAATAATAATAATAATAATAATAATAATAATAATAATAAGAAATCTGATAATGGTTCTGAGGAAGGATCTAAGGGAGGAATTTAGTCTGAGAGGAAGGGACTATTAGGAAGGTATTTCACATGTGGATGAGATCACCATGATAGGGAATATCCATTATAGAAGATAGGAATTAAGTAAAAAAAATCCTTCAACATCTTCATCAAATTAGGGAGCCTTTCATTAGTGATTACATTCAAATGTCGAGAATCATCAAGTTGAGTTTATAGCCTCTTCCAATGAAGCATGAGGTAATTTATTTAGGAATCTTATTTCCATATTAATAAATGATATAACCACTTAATGTCTTATCTCTCCTAGTATGATAAAAAAATACCTTGGAAGGATGGTCATATTGTAAGTTCTTGGTCAGTGCATTATGAAAATGAATCTAAGGCCAAGGTAGATAAATGTTTTGTAGAGGTATAATGAGATTACCTAAATCCACCAAGATATTTTTTTTTTGTATCACTAGTAAGATAATAGGATGTGATCCTATGAGTGAATTGGATTTGTAAGCACAAATCAAAGGTTGGATTCTTATCTAAGAAGGTTAAATGTTTTTATGATTCAAGAAATCAAACCCAAATCTAAGATGAAAAGAAAGAATTAGAATTAAGATAAATTTTATTCATTTAATTGAATAGGCTTAGTGAAATGAATGTTAGGTAATATTTGTTGAAAGGAATTTTAGAGAAATAATCCAAGGAACCAACCTTTGAGGACTACACCCCATTTAAATAATACTAGTACATTTTTAAAGAAGAATTAGTAGGATTACCTCTTCAAATAGAATTTAAATTTTAATTAGACATCAATCTATATCAAGACCCAATCCAAGGATCATTAAAAAATGACAATGACATAGTTAGTTCAGTTAAAATCCTAAATTTAATAAATGATAGCCAAAGGGTTGAATTGGACAAGTTTTTCACCATGTGGTGCACCAATGATGTTTGTGAATAATAAGTATGAAAATATTCTCTTGGGCATAGATTATAGGATGTTGAGAAAAAAACCATAAATAAAAAATATGCCATACCCTCCATTGATGACCTTTCCATCAAATACAAGGTGAAATAGTATTTTATAAGTTGAAGTAGTTTTTGGAAGCATGTGTAAATAGGAGACAACTTTTACTATGTAGATTGTACACCCATGTGAATTAGATGCTAAAGGGGTCATATATAAAGGGGATCAAGTGGAGAAAGTATTCATAGGAGTTACTATTCCATCACATGATAAGTATGGTGAATTTATCCTTGAATATTGTATTTGGACCTTGTCATTTTGTCTTTTGCTTAATGATGTTTGCTTTAGCTTTTATCTTCATTCCCTCTTAATGGAGAATGATTTATCTCTTGTTTTTATCCCTTCATAGTGGATGAGGGTGTGATTATTTAGGAAGATAGATGTTTCTTCATTCTTGGAGTTATTTGAGTTTTAAATCCTATAAATGGATACTTATTTACTTTGTTCGATAGACTATGTTGGGAATAATGATAGTAAGGTAGAAGTGAGGATAGCATCCTTAGTGAGATGTTTCCAACTATGTGTGAGTTATAATATTTGATGAAGATTTATGTATGATTCGTGTGAGGCTATAAATAGAAGAGTGTGATCTTATAAGAAGCTCTTTAGAGCCTTTGTGGCATGGTTTCAAGCCAAGTCTTGTGTAATGTGAGTGAAACTTGTTGAAGCTAATCTATGTGAGGAAGAATTAATGAGAAGTTAAGTGATTTGTTGAAGAATCCTTATGTGGTATGCTATTTGATATTTTATGGCCACATCAAGTGGTTTCATATCATGTTGAAACGTTGTTGAGAGGAGAATATGATAGATTTATTTTTTGTGTGTTTTGTAGGTTTTGAATAAATGGCAAAGAAGAATGGAGGATAACCAAAAAATGAAGACATGGAGAAAAAGTTGAAGGAAATACAAGAATTCTTAGATAGATGATAGTTAATATGCAAGAGGAAGAGAGCCAAGGATTTGGCATAGTGATGAGGAAGAGGGTGAAGTGTCTTGTGAAAATGCTTATTAATAGAAGGAAGAGGCAAGAGTTGAGACTTTACGTAAGGAGAGAAGAGGAGTTGTTAAGATAAAAAAAGAAGAGATAATATGTGATATATAAGATGGATAAATAAGGGTGGTGTAATAAGGCATCCAAAAATATATGCATGTGGAAGAAGATTTTAACCATGTACAATTGCATGTGGAGGGAGATTACAACTAAAAATATTTGAATGTTTCTTGTGACAAAACATTGGGTGTAGAGGTTGTTTAAGGAAGTGCATAAGAGGAGAGTTTGGATAATGTTTCATAGTTTTTGGAGGGGTATTTGATGATCAAAGGGTTTTTTCAAAACAAGTAGATGGTTTGATGATGGAGGAGAGTTTTGATAATGTTGTTACAGCCATGAGAGAGGAATTGCAAGTGGTTATGGTTTGTGATGGTGAAGATAATCCAATAACTAGTTAGATGATGTGTTAATAAAGAAAGATGGGATTTAGGTGGATGTGGATGGTTTCTAGTGTGGTTGAGCTCATATTGAAGGATGAGATTCATGATAGAGTATCTTGGTGGAGGAGGACTGTTCAGGGTGGGTGGAGTCCCACAAAGGAGAGACTTCATGGTGTGTGTAATCCAAAAAAGAGCAGATATTTTCGTGGGTTTGATCCAACATGTGAATCCATTGAAATATGGATAATATTTTAATAGAGGATATATTTAGGAAAGCTAATAAATATAAGATGGAAGTGAAGAAGGAAGAAAAATATTTTGTGGAAGTACCTAGTGTGCTGGAAGGGGATGATATGGTCATAAAAATACATGATAAAAGAGTGGTTTTACCACTTACCCCATCTATGTGATTTTGAGATCACATTATAATACCTCAAGTTTCTGATGTAGGACCATTCAAGGGTTTGTGCAATTTTATATCACTGAAAAACATAATGGTATGTTCATCTGTTCTTGTGCTTGTGTGTTCATGTGTGTATGCCTAATAATATTAGAGAAAAATAATGGAAACTAGAAAGAGATGATATGTTTTCATTGGGAGGAGAATGATGTGGAGGAAAAATACTATTCATGCCAACATTATTCTTGAGTTACTATTCATTGATGACATAAAAAACACTATTCATCTTGATGAGGTGTCCATAACACTATTTATGATGTATAGGTGGAATGGAGAACCAAATTTCATGAAAAAACATAAAGTGATTTATTTTTGTCATCTAGTATGCATATGGGTCAAAATTCTAAATGGCAGATACCTTTTGAGGATTCCACTAGTTTTTGGAAGCATATGCAAATGGGAGACAACTTTTTTTATGCAAATTGCAAACCCATGTGAAGTGGATGCCAAAGGGATCATATTTAAAGAGGATAAAGTAGAGAGAGTCTTCACATTAGTTTATATTCTCTCAAATGAAAAGGGTTGTGAATTTCTCCCTAAAGATTGCCTTTCGACCATATCTTTTGCCTTTTGCTTTGTGGTGATTGTTTTAGATTTTATCTTTATTCCATCTTAGTGTAGAATGATTTATTTCTTCTATTTATTTCTTCCTAATGGAGGATGGAAAGATTCCTTGGGTAGATAGTTGTGTCTTAATGATTGAAGTTATTTGGGTTGTAAATTCTATAAATAGATACAACTTTAATTTGTTAGAGAGGCTAAGTTGAGAATAAGGCTACTTTGATAGAAGTAAGGATATTATCCTTAGTGAGATATTCCCAGGTACGTGTGAGTTGTAATCTTAGATGAAGATTTATGTATTATTTTTATGAGGTTAAAAGTAGAATAATTAATGATAATTTATGAGATTTGTTGAAGAAGCATTGTGTGGTATGGTGTGTGATATTTTGTGGCCACATCAATAATATGCATAAGGTGCATATCTTTATAGGATTAATAGAGTACTATAGAAACTATGTAAAAAATTTATAAAAAATTTATAACCCACTCCTTTAAAATGATAGGAAAAATGTTTTGTGTGGAATGATAAGTGTGAGGAAGCCTTTCAAACCCTAAAAAAGAAACTTAGTTTCAAACCAATACTTCAATTACCAGATCCATATGGCCAATGTTTTGTGATAACATATGCTTTAGGGGATAGATTAGGTAGAGTATGAAATAATGAAGCCTCAATAGTAGTATTCAGGTCAAGTAAATTGAATCCTTATGAGGATAATTATGTTCCACATGATTTGGAATTGACCACATTTATGAATGCCTTACAATTTTGGAAGAATTATTTGTTGGGTAAACTTCTCAAGATCAAAATAGATAATTAAGGGATCAAGTACATTCTTACCAAATCTAACATGAATGCTCAAAAAATGCATTGGTTTATGTTTTTATTATACTATAATTTTGACATTAGTTATATAAGGGGAAAAAAGACATTGTTTGAGACACACTTAGCTAAATACTATAAATAATAATAATGGATATACCATGAATTACTTTTGAGGCCATGTTTTGAATTTATCACAAGGAGATGAATTAATGAGTATGAAAATAAGGTTATAATAGAAAATTATCAAGATTTGAGATATAAAGGATTTCAATTTAAGAGTAATGGGATTTTAAGATTTAATGGGAGGATATATGTGTCTGATAGATATAATTTAAGGGTGACTATGCTTAAGGAGTTGAATACTTCTCTCTATTCAGGTCATCCTAGTGTAACAAAGCTCATGGAAGAAATAAACCTCTTCTTTTTATTGAATGGAAGTAAGAAAAACACATTTGATTCTATGTATAGATGTCTATAATTTAAACAAGTTAAATTTGAGCATGTACATCCTACTAGGCTGTACGTATACAAAATTATAAAATGGAAGTGACAAGTCATTAGTATGAATTTTTTCTAAGGCTTTCCCATGTCAATAAAATAACATTATATGATTTAATTGGTTGTTTATAAATTAACCAAGGGTGAACATTTCATCTCAGGTAATTTGGTATATGATGCACCAATGTTAGAAAAATGATTTGTGAAAAATATTTTCAAATTTCATAGGTTTCTAATAAATATCATTTTCGATAGAGACACTAATATAAGTTTAAGGTTTTGGTAAACTATTAATGTATCCTTAGGCACACAATTCAAATTTATTATGACTTTTCATCTAGAATTAGATGTGTAGAATGAAAAGGTTAATTAGGTTTTAGAGAACCTTTTGATAATGTATATCATGGATCTCCAATACAAATGGGAGGAATACCTTCCACTAGTTGACTTTACTTATAACAATGCATTTCAATCATCTTTGAAATTGGATATTTTTAAAGTAGTGTATATTATAAGGTGTATAACACCTATTAGTTGGGATAAATTGGTTTTTGGAACTATTTTTATAGCTAAAATTGAATAATAAGTGAAACTAATTAGGAAGAGGTTTACTATAGCCAATGATAGGTATAAAATTTATACCAATTTGAAAATAAAATGAAAGTAGTTGTCAATTGGAGACAATTTCTCTATGAGTCAAATCTGAGAAGGGTTATAATATATTTGGGAAATCAACCAAACTAGAACCAATATATGTGGGACCTTTTGAGGTTTTATAAGTGATAACTACTATAGTATACAAATTTATTTTTCCACAATACTTATCTAAAATTCATAATTTATTCATATGCATTATCTAACAAAATATGTAGTTAATCCTTCACATGTTATTGATTGGAATACATTATAGGTTTTGGATCCATGAAATTTAACAATAGAACTAATCATAATAATAGAAACACTAAAACTTGTTTTATGTAATAGAGAAATATCATAATGAAAGGTCTAGTGGGACCAATATTCAAAAGCCATTTCCTCATCTTTTTATGGATATCTATTATTAAAAAATATGCATTTTTCAACATGTCTAATTTATTGATTTTTACTTTGTTAGGAGAATGACCCTTTTAGGGAAGTGATCTTACATCCTATCCTAATCCTTATGAACAAAATTCAATTTTAAACACATGTTAGAAAAATTGATTTGGTTAGTTAATAATTATATTCATAATTTTTTTGTCTACATGTGTGTAGTCATATAAAATGTTGAAATTGGTAGTTTGAGTGTGGCCTATAAAACCCCATCCATAAGTCATTTTTGAATGCTCTTAAGACCCTTATAGACACCTTTTTTCTCATTACCAGTCATCTAAAACCTTCAAAAATATCATTCCACCTTAGCTAGATGGTACTCCCCATACCAATCCTATTCCACTAGGTCCCAAGCTTGTAGGATAAGATCACCTCATATGGACTATAGTGCTAGACACCAAAGCATCCACTTTTTGATGATCCTATCCATTTACACTTTGATCCCCATTGTCATTTTCATCTGGTCCTTATCCTTAGTTAGGTTGGACTAGCATGAATACATCTGACCTATGACCAATTTTTCATATAAAAGCCCACTCAATGATCATTTAAAAAAGGGAGGTGAACAAACTTACAAATCAAGCAAGAATACAAATATAGTACTAAGGTAAACTTCCTTATTTTTTATACATAGTCACCCAACATAGTTGTAAACCTGCTCAAATCTTATAGCATGCACTAGCAACCTCAAAGACTATCAATTTGTCATTTTCATCTATAACACATTATTACATAAATCACACTAGGTGAGAGAACTACATATTTCTTGATCCCTCTTCAGAGTATTCGTATGAGGCAGCATTCCCACACAAGGGGTGTGGATTACATATTTAGTACATCTTTCACACTAATCCCCCTCCTTTTCAAGTTACTCAAATTTCATTTTATCAAGCATGATGGAGGGTTAGGGTTTGAAGATAAAATCAGCTCCATAGTGAGTTTCATCGATGACCAACACTTGATGTTTCATAGGCATTCTCACACATGCATAATACAACTACCCAAAATTTTTTGGGTCAATCTGATCAATTTGTATAATAGAAATAGGAATGGATAGTAGTGTTGGACACTAAAGCATCCACTTTTCAACACTCCTATCCTTTCACCCAAAGAAATATAGATTTAGGTTTATGATAACTTCCCAATCTAGCATAACCATTTTCAACCTCCGTATCAGTCATCTCAGTCTATTTTATATTTCTCCTTATTTATTTATATTTTTAGAAAGTTGAAAAAGACAAACAATTACACAAATAAAGATTGCATTTGTTACTAATTTATTAATCTAGACCCTTAATTAAAATAGGAATAATAATCCATTGTTTAGTTAAATCAGTCGGTGAACCTAACTTATTTTGGTTGCACATAAAAACACTAGAAACCCTAGAGAAAATTCCTTTATGATTTTTAACAATATGTTTCATTTTTTTCAATTAATTAAATCATATTTCTCATATAATCATAAATATATCTCACTTATTTCAGAACCTTTCTTTCAAATAATAAGAAGTCTATACTCGTCCTATCATGTATATGAATGATGAATTCTACTATATGTTAGTGCAAAGCTTAATTCTTTCCCTTTCATGCTTACTTTTTATAACATGTGATGATATTAATAAATTTATTTGTAAACATGTTAATATCCCATTCCTTCAAAGCAATGTTTATTTTTATTTAATAAAAGGGTTCATTATTTATTCTACATACTCTCTCTCTCTCTCTCTCTCTCTCTCTCTCTCTCTCTCTCTCTCTCTCTCTCTCTCTCTCTCTCTCTCTCTCTCTCTCTCTCTCTCTCTCATGTGAAATAATTTTCAAGTCTGTCTTGCTAAACATGTTATAAATTTCACGTTACAAGTCAGAGTTTTTTTTACACTAAGCTCCATGCTCTCTATCCATTTTTTTCTATAGCTCATGTGTAATGTTATTAATAATCATATTTATATACAACTTATAACTCTAATTAAATGTATTTAATCCCACATACATTGTTTCTACCTAGATGTATCTAATTCTTTGGCTACTTTTGAGTATTTCCCTATCACTACTAGACACAAGAAAACACTAGAGTTTATATCTATTCCTCCTCCCTTAAAATTTAGTTCATCTAGATCTTATACTACACCTAATACCAGCTCTATACCTATAATAAATCATGCAGTACATGTTATCACCCAAGTTTATGAAGATAGGCATGTTGATTACACCCATGGTTATAACTTTATCACTCAAGTTAGCACCCCTTCCGATATAGTTATGGTTATTCCTCCAATTAAGATTCAAAGATAGTTGAGGCCTCCCTCACCAGTTTAAAGAGTTCATACACTTCCATGGATGCCTCTCTTAGAGTGACCACTACATCAATGATAGTTTCAGAACTCTAGATAGTTTCCAGCTACAATATTGACACCCAGGGTAGTATCGTTGAGGTATCATGCCTCTACACATAGAGAAAAATTTTAGAGAGATTATTTTAATACTAGATGGGTCCATAAGACCCCCATAGTTTCATCCACTTCTCATCATTAAAGGGGGAACCCATAATTAGTTTCCACTATAGATATGTTAGAGAACTTACAACATACACAACTTTTAGAGTCATAGTCTCAAACCTTCCATCATGCTTCATGATAATGTACAATCCCTCTCCTTGATACAAGATATCATGATAGGGAGTCTCCTATGAGACTCATCTATTAGTATCATTTCTTTTCATTTTTTCTTTTACATATTTTCTTTGTACTTTTCCATAATTTATCAATCTTTCTTGTACATAGTTTCTTTTCACTTTCTTGTACATAATTTCCTTATGATTAATTTTACATAGAAATATTTTAAAATAACAAAAACAATACAATATTTCAAAACACCAATAAAAATATAACATGTCAAAATACAAAAACATTCAAATAACTCAAAACACTAAAAAAAATTTAATTACATGCTTTACATTTATACTATCATGCTATACTTACATTTTTATATTTTATGTTATTGTTTGTAGATTTATTTACATTACCATGCTTCACTTGATCTTCTTTGAGTATGTTTAGCGACACCCAATTCCTTAATTGCTTCACTCTACCCATTGAGGGGTCATCCTACTTCTACATTCGAGACATACATCAACATATCTACCCACCAGGGGTATCTTATACATGACTACACCATCCAAGTTATGATATTCCTACACCACACACTCTAGTTATTATGTTGATGTACATTACATACTAGCCTACATAGATTATTCTATTGACACTCACTAGTATATAGCACTTGTGTATGTCCTAGCATCTACCTAGTCTTGTAATACATGTTTTGTATACTTTCACCTTTTGATTTGATCAATTAGATGTGATAGTATTTCTAGAATTTACATGTGTTCCTTTTTTTCTTTGAATATCTAGATGTGATTACATTTTTAGCTCATGTTTTTTTATTTGTGTGTGCCTTAATATGTTGGCCAATGTCCTTTACTTGTACTCTTGTATGTGCTTGTGGCCCTCATGTCAATCTTGTTTTTTTGTAATTGTATGTGTATGTGGGCATCTAAACATGCCTTGTATCCTTGATTTCCCTATTTGAGTGACATGTTCCCATGTCCCTTGTTTCATTTGACCCTTGGCCTATTTTATATGGTTCTTGCTTATTGCTTTGCATGTTTGTTTCCTTGCTTGCTTCTCAGTTATTTCCAATGCCATGATCCACATCATACATTATCTTGCCTTATTGGATGCCATGTTGGAAATCATGCTCCATACCTCATTGAAAACTAATTATATTTCTAGTTTTAGTTTAGTATATTGCACATTCTATTATATTATTACATCTATCTAGGCATACCTCTATTGATATAACACTCTCCAATACAAACTATGCTATATATTGTAACATCTTTTAGATTATCAGTGTTATATCATGTATTTCATAACATAACATACTTTCATGTATTTTTATTGTAAGGAAAGTCATTGCAGAGCCTTCATTCCTACCCTAAAAAGAGGGAGAAATAAATAGGGGTTTTATCACAGAGATCAAAGCCCTCTACTAGTCAAATTCAATTTTGAGAACACTTAAAACAATAATTAGAATTCAAAAAGATGCAAAATAAACCAAAAAAATAGTTATGAACATAAAATAGTCATAAAAAATAGTAAAAGACAAGAGCACCCCATTCAAACTATAGCTCCCTTTAACAAAGTGTCCACTTTTTGGTGATCCTATATAAATAGCTAAAAACCAAAAATTTTCAAAAATAGATAGAAAGGTAAGGTCAATTATAGTTTTGTCAGCTATAGTTAATTTTAGATTGGGTATTTTTACTACAATTTTATTTGAATTATATAGATATAGAGGGTATCATGCATAGAATGATGGATCTTTCTTCTAGTTTTAGATTGGACAATTGGTACAACTTTCAGATCAAAATCCATGTTATAGATACCAGTGATTGGGGGCAATGTGCATGGCATATTTTATTTATTTTTTTCTAGCTCATTATAATACCCAAGTATTCTCAGTAGTTGTATACCTTGTTCCATTTGCAAGTAGTTGGCATCATTTCAAAGTGGCTTTCATATAAGCCTAGTTCTTAGTTTCAGAGTGGCTTTCATACAAGCATAATCTCCACCTTTTAGAGTGGGCAAGATTGGCCTAGTTCTTATTACACATTCAGCTATCCTTGCCACATTATAAGATAATAGATCATTCATGGGCTTCATGATCCATTTCATATGACACACATTCATACCGGTATTAGTTCATAGTTCACACTTGGTGGGCAATGATGGAGCTAAAGGACTAGCTAGCCTTTGTATTATTGAGCTACCTAATCAAAGGGATCAAACACATAATCTAAAAATCGATTAACACACACATAATCACATAGATTCAATACATATTGGGTGATGATGGATCCAAAGGGCCAAACTTTCTATTCTTGAGCTACCCTTGGGAAATTGAGCACTCAGCTCTATTCACAATATTACTCTTAGTAAAACACATACCCAATATCACTCAACATCACAATAAGTTTTGTATTGATTCGGGTACCCAACGAGGTTTATTCATTCTTTTCTTTTTATTCCTCTCTCTTTTACATATCTTTTGTAAATTTTTATTTTAGACATAACATTCCTAGTAAGAATTGATATACCCCTTATTTTCTCTTGTAGATTTATGCTTCATGCTATGCTCTCACTATGAACACTCAACATCACACATCATCATGGTCTTCACCCTTCCAGGTAAGTTTAGGTATGATTTATATTTTTCCTTTATACTAATACTTTGCTTCATTCCATCACTAGAATAAGGGGGGGGGAGGAATATAGTCATATAAAATGTCCAAATTGGTAGTTTGAGAGTGGCTTGTGACACCCCATCTATAGGTCCTTTTTAAATGTTCTTGTGACCCTTATAGACACCTTTTTGTTCATTAATAGCCATCCAAAACCTTTTGAATCATCATTCTACCTCATCTAGATAGTCCTTCCAATGCCAATCCTATTCTTGTATGTATCAATCCTATAGGATAGGAGCACCCCATTTTGACTATAGCTTTAAACACCAAAGTCTCCACTTTTTTATGGTCCTATCCATTTACACTTTGAGCCCTAATGGTCATTTTCATCTAGTCCTTATCCTTAATTAGGTTGGCCTAATGTGAACACATATGACCCATGACCAATTGTTCCATATAAAATCCCACTTAAAGCTCATTTATGAAAGGGAGGTGACCAAACTTACAAATAAAGAAAGAATACAAATAAATAACTAAGGTAAAATTTCCTATTATTTGCACATAATTACCCAACATAGTTGTAAACCTACTCAAATCATCATACTAGGCCATAGCTACTTCAAACACTATCAATTTGGTATTTGCACCCACATCACACTATTACAAAAAGCACACTATGTGGGAGAACTACATATGGCTTGATCCCTCTTTAGAGTATTGGTATGTAGGAAACGTGCCCACACAAAGTGTGTGTACTACACGTTCATTACATATTTCACACTAATCCCTCCTCTTTCTCAAGTGACTCAAATGTTATTTATCAAGCATGATGGACAGTTAGGGTTTGAAGATAAAATCATATCCACAATGATTTCTATCAATAACCAATGCTCAATTTTTTGAATGCATGCTCACACAAGAACAATGCAACTATCCAAAAAATTTAGACAACATTGGTAGGAATAGACAACAATGTTGAACACTAAAGCATCCAATTTCTAGTGCTCCTATCCTTTTTCCCAATGAAATCCAAATTTAGGTTTACAACACTTTACCAGTCCTACACAACCATTTTCAACCTCTCTAGCAACCATCTCAGTCTATTTTTTAGCTAATTTATATTTATCCTTATTTATTTCTATTTTTAGAAGGTGAATAAGACAAATAGTTACAAAAAATAGGATTGTATTTATTTCTATATTTTGTACTGATTTATTGATCCAGACCCTTAACTAAATTATGAATATCACTTGATTATTCCCAAATAAGTTAAATCAATTTGATTTAATTTCATTATTTATTTGGTACATGATTATTATAATATAGGATTGACATACATAAATATACATATATCTAATTTTTAAAACAATGTTGTGATATTAGGAATTATATACAAAGATAATTTCAAGTTGAATAATTCATAGTTAATTTAATGTATCTGCATTATAAATATTTTACTTTATTATTTTTCCTATGGATTAGACTAACTATTACTTTTTGATAAGGTAGATGCATGATATTTTGCCTCCCAAAATAAGATTTAAATGGAGGGAATCATAAGTGAGAGGGATGAAGATGATGGTAATTTTAGGTATAAGTAATGAAATTTATAACACACAACCATACACACACACACACACACACACAAACACAATTGATATTTGGTTTGATATCTTATTTCACTTAGTGTGTCTTTGTTTTAGTTATATTCATGCAAAATTACTTTCGATGGAGATTGCTAATTCTCTTAGTGATTTTTAGCTTATGTTGAGTTACTATATGAGTTAATTTAGTTACGTGAATGACAAGATTTATTTTATTAAGTATGTTACATACAATAAATTTTGTATAGTATAATTTACTTAATGTGAAGGTTTTGTTTAAATGTGTCTTTGAAGTACATTGGCCTTAACATGTATTCAAATTGGAAAAGTAACAAATTTACCTTTTTGGGGTCCTTAGACCCCAAGGGAACTTTAGAAATTTATGACATATTATGATGTATTGAAAAGTTAGTACGTTTTATATAAGAAAATTTCATGTTAATGGAAAGCATTTAAGTATGATATTTTATAATGATAAAAATATCAATTATTTTAGATTGGGAGAAAGGCATGATTAGGGTTTGAAAGTTAGGGAAGATTATTCTGAGTAGTATTTTTTTTTAGAAGAAAATTTTTACTGTTGTTTGATGGAGAAACTCTGTGCATTTTTTTGGGCAAAACAAATAGTATATTAGTCTTTGAAACTGTGGCATGATAGGAGGATGGAAAAATTCCATTTGGATAAGAGGTTGTAATTATAGTTATGGAAGCTTGTAAGGAATTATTTGAATAAAATAGGGAGGTTTTAGAAAAATAGGGAATTAGTAGAGGAAAATAAAAAGAATGTGGTTTTGAAAGAGAAGAAAATCTTTTTTGAAGGTGTAGAAGGCTTGCAAGGGGATTCTCAACCTCCATTTTATGTTTACAAGCAATTAGAAAATTTATTTTGATTTGAGTTTTACAAAAAGGTTCATGGGTTTTTCCAATGTATTTTAATATAAGCTCTTGTTGGAAAAATTAAAAATAGAGAACCAATATGTGAAAATTAATTAGAAATAGAAAATAGGGGCCTATATTATTTTTTGGTCCGTTAATTTTTATTTCATAATGTAATCTTATTAAAATTTATAGTGGGTTTCATATTAGGTGAAAATGACTATTTAGATAGTTAAATAATTTATTGTATGATCTATTATATCTTCTGGTTCATTTTAAAAATTTATAAATAAATATCATAATTATGGTCTTTAGCATGAGGCTTTAACCTCACCCACAAGGCCATAATAGATAATTAACTCGATTTATTTTATGTTTATTACTTATAATTATTTTTTAAGTGGTTATATGTGTTACCATACATCATTTGGAGAAATAATAGGCCTATTTTAAGATGTATAGATGAATATTGTGTCACCATGCTTCATTTAAAACACATTTTAGGTATGTTTTTAGACTTGTATGTGGTGGAAACATACACCTACAATTCCTAAGAAGACCTAACCTACCTTAGAATATAAATTAAAACCTATAACTTGATTTTATAAACCTTCAAGGTTATGAACTATTGTTAAAACCATGTTAGTGATGTTTTAATATGTATTTTAATTTACCAAATATATTTTTAGTATTATTATTTTAGATATTTTTATTATTTATTGGTGGTAGCATAACAGTAATGGGATATGTATTTTATCCCTATTTTTACCTTGTTAGAGTAGAGCACCCTTTTATAACTTTGCATCACTCTTTTCTACATAGTATGTTATGTTTTATTCTAGAATGGTTATTTTATTAAAAAGACGCCCACCAAAAAAATTGGAATTGTATGTCAGACTACACTTTCGATATGTGTTAGGCCAAGTTGCTAACACAACAATTTTTTTTATATACTACATGCTATCATGACTGAAACCAAAGGAGGGGAACTGAGGAAATTTACTAAAGATAAATGCATACAAAAGGCACTATGGGGAAGTTTATTTTTGTTTTATATGGATAATATGATTCATGGTGTATCAATATATGCATACACTAATAATTCCCAAGAGCCATAAATAACACTCATATTTCCTCATAAGATTATTTTTAAATCCTTAACCCTAGGTAAATGACTCACTCTCCTTAGTGGGTTTCATTCATAATTGAGGATGGTTAAGCCAAATAATTGGTTTAAATGAGAAGGTATCCTTAAAGTTCTTAAGTTATTAGTTATGTCATTCATGTGTTCAAAAATAAGGTACATGCTACATAATTAGACAATTACTCCAAAAATTAGCAAGTAGAATTAGTTCCACACTTGTAGATTTTTATTCATTCATGCAATAATTATATAAAAGCATAAGAAAAAATATTTAATACAACACTCATTAGTTATATTGGCCAGGTTACAATATCTTATAGCCTTTAAGGTCATCATACTATTTGTATATCATTCATGCTTTATAACAGTTCAAGAAATAGGTATGCTAATCTATACTCTATGTGAATATTTTAAATTGGCATAGCCAATACTATAAATGATTTAAAAACATAAATATATGATTTCTAAATGAAAAGAACATATTCCACAATCATCAATAATGAAATCAAGTAACTATCTACTCAATAAATTTAATTAAGTCATATGTGATTGTTTATAAGTATGTGATGAATTCATTACACTTCACTAGGCAAACCAAAACCATATATCATACAATGGAATAATTTAAGAAATATAAGCCCTAGGGTTCATTAAAGTTTCAAGATGAGTGGAACCTAAATAAAATGTCCCAATTAAGGAAATCCTATACAAATTTATGTTAGTAGTCGAGGTACTGAGCCAACAAGCTCAACTCATGGGAAGGAAGCTAAAGGAATAGTGAAGTGTAATCTTATAGTTATCTATTTTTTTGGACTTCATTGTAATTTCATAGAATATATTAATTTAATTAAATAATTAAATCATGGTGCATGATTATTCATTAATTAAGAGTGATTAGTTATTTTTCCATTTCTATAATTTTTTATGAATTACTTTAAGATTTCATAACCATACATAAACTAAAGAAATGCTATTTTATAATTGAAAACATACCTTGCATGTAAACGATAAGCTTGTAGTGCTTGATAGAAGAACATATTTATTTACTTTTTCCTATAGTCCCTCGATCAAGCTTATGAATTATTGTAAGGGCTAGATGTCCCAATTGAAAATATGTATTTACAAATAAGAGCAATCCACTATCTAATTAATGATCCAAAGAAGGTAAATGCTATGTCACTTATTTCATTATGAACTCAAATAACTAATGTAAAGTATCAATGTATATGCATTCCATGTAAGGAAACTTAAACAATTAAAAACTTATTCATTCTAAAATATAAAACTTTGAAACATGTAAATGTAAAACATCTGTATGTCTATGTTTCCATGGAATGACAAACATAATTCATACTTGTTTAACTTCTAAGTGGAACAAATTCTAGAATTTAATTAGCCATGACACATATAAGTGGTTCTCATTAAACTTCATAACTATATATACTTAAAGATGTTTATATTTAATAGGACAAAATAATTCTTGTACCACTATGTTAGAACTAAAATAATTAGCATATCAATGAACAAGTATTATCTAAATCCACTTTTAGATTATTATAACATATAAATTAGAAACATAATAAAACAATTTCTATTTAATATAATCATAAGGAATATGGTTTATCTTTATAAACAATAAAATTCAAGATTAGGCAAATATTTATTCTATTTACTCAATAATTCACTCAAAAACCTATTCACAACATTTCCTATCAGCCAAAAATATCATTATAATAACCAAAATCAACATTGATAATATATAATAATCTATAATCAAATCAATAAATATAATTTTTACCATCTTCCATATTAATTCATTGACATAAGATTCAAGCACGAAATAATAGATTAGGACAAGCTCACCGCACTAGCCCTATGAGCCCCCCATTGGTGGCCCTTACCACCCCAACCATCATCAGGATGGTGGTTGCTATATCTATGAATAGGTAATAGATTTTGAGCACATCAATCTCTGAACAAAAGACACAATAACCCAAAAGGCACATACACAAAAAAAAAAATCTTTCCAAGACAAGACATGAGTAGTTAAACCATCAAAGTATAGATTAAAGGTGAGGATAGTTAACTTAGACCATCAAATGAAATAGAATGGATTAATCCTAATCCATTATATATCTTCCAATTTTATCCTACATGGACTTGGTTCAATTTCTTGATTAGTCTTTAATTATCCAAACACATAATATATACTTGTACCTATTTAGGTATAGTTCAAGAATGAAACACAAATATTCTAACTAGCAATAAAAAATAATTCAAACCTAACATTATTTAGATAGCATAACTAATACTTATTAATCCAATCATAACAAAAATAATAAACTTATACTTTGATATCATAAATTAAATATGGCCTGACCAACTTGAAAACATCCAAGTCAAAGTATTAACAATCCCATCCTCATAATCTAAATTATGACTCCCTACCTTAACACATAAAATAATGAAATATTTTAAGTTAGACATAGTTTCTAAATCCATAATGAAATGACCATAAATTGAGTCAACAATGAATAAAACCTACTCAAGTGAAACACAATAAAGACAAGACTTGACCGATCAAAATCCCAAGATCGAAATAAGGGTTATGATGAAATCCAAAAAGTTCAATCAAATAGCCAAACCATAATAAATACTTAGTCACATAATGAAACAACATAACTAGGTATATGAATATATATATATATATATATATATATATATATATATATATATATATATATATATATATATATATATATATATATATATATATATCACCTAAATAATTAGATAAGTAACTTTAGCATAGTCAACCAAAAACATAGCTACCTAATATATAAAGGGAATATAACATTTTGCACTTATATATACACATATAATTATTTATATATTTCCTTATTAAATAAAAAAACCCAATAACATAGTTATTATCAAATGTATTTCAATATTGATTCGAATTTTCTAAGGTCATAAAAGAGACCAAGCTCAAATATGATACCAACATAATTTGAAAAGAATAACCTAGAAGACACAAAATCAAGGTCACTATTTACCTCCATAGGGATACAAATATACCACTATCCATTCCAAATGGAAGGATCAATACATTGATTTGAACACCACTCACAATAAAAATATAAGGAACCTAATCCTACACAATTGAATAATACTATACTCTGACCCAAATAATAAACACAACTAGAAGTCCATAATAATAACAAACATGGTTTCTAGAAAGTAATTTGACATAACCCATTCATCCTTAAATCACATATCACATAAAGGGTTTATGCCATGAACTTAGAAAATAATGCACCCTTTGATTTTCCTTCAAGAACACAATTATAGACATTGTTATGTAGACAAAAAGCATTTTTAATAATTTTAAAACACTAGGCTTAATAATTTTTTATATTCTAACTTTAAAATAAATAAAACATCTTGTTATAACATGTAGATAATATCTCAAAACATTTCCTACTTGAACCCAGGGAACACCTATAGTCTAAATAATAAATAAACAAAACAAATAAAAATTCTCAAAAACTTTAATCTAATCAAAGAAGTACTCAAAAAGATGAAAACTCTAAAACTCATGCAAGGTCACCATCTATTCTCCAAACTAAATACATCACCATTAAAACTTGGTGAACCAATTCACTATTTGCATCTAAAAATATCCATCTTCATAGAATTATGTCTACCATCCACCTTCCACATTCCTTTCTATTCATTTCCCATGCCCCCATTAACTCACATTGAATTCCTGGAGGTGAGGGAAACTTGATGTATTGTAAGGCAATCCCACCAAATTTTTCATTAATGGTGAGTCTAGAAGACTATCTAAGTAATCACTATTTTTCCAATAGGAAAATAGATTAGTGTAACTAATCAAGGATCAACATAACTAAATAGGTATCATCAAAACCTTTGCCACCTACCTTATTAAATAAGGTTTATTACATTTCCACATAGACCATCAGCCTAAGTCATTGTGGTAATACATAACATCAAGAATTTAAACCACATTTAAATTAAACCATAAATATATGTCCATACAAATAATATGCCACTAAGCCTTAGATAATAGTGAAAGGTTGATGGCGGGTTTAGGGTAGCATGGGCAACATGGGTTTCCAAGGGGTTAGGTCTAGGTAATTTTGTTAGGTTTATGTATGAATTGATTAGGTTGATAGGGTCAAATAGAGAACAAAAATAATTTGGGAAGACTTCAAAAATAAATAATGAAGCTGTGAATATGGAAAAGGTGGTGACCAATACACAAATAAAATAAAATATTGAACAATAAGTATCAACCCATAATGGAACCAATAAAGTTCAGTATTTTACAAACACAAGGACCATAGTTGAAGAAACCTAAATAAATATAAAAACCAAATAAAATTGTTTTAAGGAAAATAAAAAAATTATTATACCTATCGGTCATATAGATGTGCTAAAAAATTATTGTTCTAGGATTATGGCCTCCACCACCTACCAAGCAAAACTTGCAACCATTGAAATGGTGTAATTGCATTATGTCATAAATCAATAATCTATATAGATTATAAAATCATCATCAATAGAAACAAATATTCCATAACATAATAAATCATAAAATAAATATGCAACCAACACTGTTGCATCAAGTAGCACATAATCCAACTAAACAACATCTAAACCAGTCTAGCATCATAATGTCTATGTATTAATAGTAGAATATGCAATAAAAATGAGGGATCATACCATCCTCCCATTCTTACAATGGATTTGTCCCAATGACTTAATAAAAATTCTATGCATAATGTTGTCTAAAAATATGATCATCCTCCTAAGTGGTGATTCTTTCACTGATAGGACCCCATTGCACCAAAACCTATTGTATGTCTTTATTACATAGACTAATGCTATTATGGTTTAAGATTTTCATTGGTTCTAACTGAAACATATCCTCTTCTATGACATATAAATAAGTCCAATCCATAACATGAGATGGATTGGGTATATACTTTATCAATAATGTAACATCAAATACATCATGAATCCTTGAAAGAGAAGGAGGGAGTGATAGCTAGTAAGAAATAGGACTGATATTTTACACTATGTCTAAATGCTTGACAAATCATGGTGCAATCTTGGAATCCTTGACAAATTTAATAGACATTACTTTTTGTCTACCATGAATAAAAACTTTGTCCCCTATGCTAAATTCTCATAGAGTTCACTTAAGATATGCATAACTTTTTTGTCTATGAAAAGTTGCCTTTAAATTTTGCCTTATTATTTCCCTTTGCTTGTCATAGGTATTTTTCACTGACATCCATATACGTATTAAAATGGACCCATATTAATATCTAAATGGTAGGAATTATTATATGAAAATTTAACTAGATGAAGATAATCCTCCCATTTTGTTTACTAATCCATTACATACATATGCAACATGTCTTCAACCACCTGGTTGAGTCATTCTATTTACCCATCATATTTTAGATGATATGAAGAGTTAAAATTTAGATTTGTTCTAAAGGTTGTAGTTAAATTATGCCAAAACATTGATGTAAATAATTTATCCCAAAATAATATGATCACCTTAGGTATGTCTTGGAGTCTTAATACTTATTTCACAAAGAAAATATACAAATATATATGCATCATTTGTCAACTTTCTAGCAATAAAGTGACCAAAATTAGTTGCTTTATCAATCACTACCAAGATTGTATCATGCTTGCTACATGATTTTGGCATCCCCATAATAAAATCAAGTGATATTACATCTCAATAATCTTTAAGAATATCATAAGGATACAATGGTCCTCATGGATGGCAATGCTAAGCCTTAACCAATAGGTATTCTAAACATTTACCTACAAATTTAGTGACATCATGTTTCATCCCAAGCCAAAAATAGATCTTTTTAAGATCATGTATTATTTTTTTAACACTTGGGTGAGCATAATAAGGTGATGTATGCACATCATTAGGTACAAAATTTCCCAAGTTACCCATCCTAGGGACATAAATTATACCTTTATGACTAATCAAGCCATCTACTGCAACAATAAATTGAAAAAATATTTTTGCTACTGGCTCATCAGCCAAACCTACACTTCATGAAAAAATACATAAAAAAGTTTCTATAAAATAACACTTCTAAAATTTCCTTGTAATACTAACAAGGCATCAAGATATGTGTATCTATTGAGTACATCAGCCACACAATTCTGTTTACCTTTGACATATAAAATATTCATGTCAAAATTGCTCAAAAATTCTAGCCACCTATGGTAGCATGCATTTAGATCTTCTTGAGAAAATAAATAATCAAGACTTATATGATCATATTTTACTTTGAAAGGCTTTCCCAATAGAAAGTGTTTCCATTGCTTAAGTGCATGGACAATGGCATTAAATTCCATGTCATACGTAGGATAAATATTTTCATGCTTTTTCAATTTTCATTACTTGGGCCATAACATTTCCATCTTGAGTCAATATTCTTCAAAATACTTCTTTGAAAGCATGATCCCAAACTTCAAAGTTACCATTTGGGTCCGATATGATAAAAATAGGAGCTGTAGTAAGTAGCCCTTTCAACTTAACAAAATATTCCTCTCACTAAGGAGTCCATACAAATTTATTTCCTTTGTGATGTAAGGCAGTGAGAGGATAGGCCACACTATAAAAAATATCAATAAAGCACTAGGAGTAACCAACCAAACCTATGAACATTCATACGTCATGCACATTAAAAGGAACATGCCAATCTTGGATAGCTTTAATCTTGGCAAGTCAACAAAAATGCCTTCCTTGGAAATAATGTTTCCTAAATAATGAATTTCATATTCATAAAATACACATTTACACAATATTCCATAAATCTTACGATGGATTAGTCTTTTCAAGACTAGATGGAGGTATTGATCATGTTTAGCGTCATCTTTAGAATAAATTAGAATATCATGAAGAAAATTTAGAATAAACTTATCCAAGAAATCTCAAAATATTTTATTCATAAGGTTCATGAAATCTAATGGTACATTGGTCAAGTCAAAAGGTAGAACCTTAAATTCATAGTGTACATATCAGGTTCTAAAGGTAGTTTCATGAATATCTTCTTCCTTGATGCATAGCTGATGGTAACCAGACCTCAAGTAAATCTTGGAAATGATTACATCACCCTTTAGTTATTCAAACAAAGCATCAATTATTTGTAAAGGATAGTGTTTTTTTATTGTTACCTTATTCAACATGAGGTAATAAATACAAAGCCTTAGAATACCATCCTTCTTCTTTACACAGACTATCAAAGTACCCCAAGGAGACACACTTAGTTGTATGCTTCTACTATTTAAAAGATATTTTAGCTAAACTTTTAATTCTTTTAGATCAACCACATTCATCTGGTAAGGTGCCTTAGATGCAGGGGTAGAGATAGGTATGATGTTAATAGAAAAAATCAAATTCTCACTTAGGTGGCAACCGTGGTAGCTTTTCAGGAAAGAGATCCATAATTCCATTAGTATAGGAATTTTTTCTTATTTTATCTCTTTATCACTATAAATTTATTGCATTTCGACTGCATTGAGCTTGTATCCCTTCCTATCAGATCTTTTCAATTGTAGGACTGAAAGTTTTTTATGTCTAACAGACCCTTGCATGCCTTATAATTCCATGATTTAATAAAGGTAATTAGTGCGTCACACCCTTTTACCCACATAATCATGTGTGGCTTGATTTTCATGCAACCAATCCATCCTAAGGATGAAATAATATGACCCTAAAGGTGTAAGAAATAGATTTACCTTGGTATTATAAACACCAAGATCCAACTCTACTTGTTCCAAGTATTCAAGAATAGACACTTTCTTTTCGGTAATGAATTCCATTTTCCAAACTTCTCTTATCAAGATGGGTTTAATATTACATTATTTATAAGAAAAGAGAAATAAAATAGTCCCTTGCATTATAATCAATCAAAATAGTCAAAATAAAACCATGAATTGAACCCTGAGTCTCAATAGGAGTGGCCTGCAAGTGCACATTGTGGTTATCAACAACAAGATATACTATATGGTTCACTTTTTACCCTAATTTCAATCTAGGATAGTCCTTCATATAGTGGCTATCCCCACATTCCCAGCACACAATCATTCTAGAGGATGCTATTGGGATAGTATTAACACCCATGGTAGGTCCATGTGAGTTATTTTGATGTTGTTCCTTCTTGTGAGGCCCAGATTTGGAAGGTCCATGGGATTTGAATTTTTTTTTCTAATTTGAAAAATTTCTATAATTCTTACTACCTCTAGGAAATGTATGGTTAAAATCATATTTTATTATTTTTTTGTTTATGGGAGAGAGATTCTTGGTCTTATATTGTTGTCTATTTGACTTGAATTCTTGTCTTGCCTTTTGGTGAGTCTTTTCTTTCTCTTCAGCCCTATATGTTGATTCTATAGCTAACCAACATTCTTGAATTGGTCATGTTAACATGATGCATCGAAATATCTTTAAACCCAAGATTGAAATTTTTAATCTTAGTTTCCTCATCATTCATATAGTTCACATGATGTAGTAGGCTTAGGAATTTATTTTCATATTCTACCACAGATAAGTTATCTTGTTTTAACAATTAAAAATTAGTGATTTTCTGCTCCTTATAGTTTTCATTTAGATACCTATTGAGGAATTTAGACTCAAAAATGGACCAAGATAGATTTAAAGGCTAATACACTTCATTAACAAAAAGGTGGTTCCACCATAATGTTGTAGGTCCTACTAGCTGATAAGCTACTACTCTAGCTTTCACATTGGAAGAAATATTATCCAAATTGAAATAATTTTGTAAGGTCACCAACTAAGCATCAACTACATCACCTAATTCTTAAACTAAAAAATGTAGGCAAAGGAATTTTTTTCATTTCCTTGATGATTGGGTCAATGATTGTCAAAGGTGATTCTTGAGATAAATGTCCTTCTACTTCACCCATTTTTAGTCTAGGTACTTACTCTTGGGACACCCCTTCATGATTGTTCAATATTTGTTCCTAATTATCAATATTCCATTATAAGGTGTTAAGGGATATTAAAATCCTACTAAGGACTTGCTCATGCTTATCAGTTAGAATCCGACCAATTGCTTCAACATGGAGTATTTTAGTATTTCTATTTGCATTTTTCACTGGTAGTTCATTCAGATTAAGAACAAGAATGTGGCCTCAATGATCTCTTCCATGTCCTTGACCCCTACCCTTAGTATAATTTAAATTCAAAGGATTTCTATGGATATTGCCTCTACTTGATCGAATTATAACCATCCTGAGAAATCACAAGTGATAACTTAGAATACTGTATTTATTTAAATTAAAATACTCATTCCCAAAGTTTCTTAGAGCAAACACAAATCTGATACTAGATGAAATAACCCAAAAAAAATTGGAATCAAATATCAGAGTAAATTTGGATATGTTTTAGGCCCACTTGATAATATAAAAAAATATTTAATGTATTATGCACTAACGTGACTAGAATCAAAGGAGGGGAACTGAGGCCATTTGCTAGAGGTAAACACATACAAAAGGCACTACAGGGAAGCTGGTTGTTATATTGTAGGGATTATGGGATTAAGGATGTATTAGTATATGCATACACTGATAAGTCTTGATCAACATAAGTGGAACTTGTACTTCTTCATAGGACTATTTCTAGGTTCTTAACCCTAGGTTAATGCCTCACTGTACTCAGTGGGTTTTAGTCCCACTCGATGATAGTTAAGTTAAAGAATTGGTTTAAAAAATAAGGGTAGCCTTAAATTTATTAAGTTATCATTTAGGTGATTCATGTGTTAAAAATAGGATACATTATATATAATTATACAAGTACTCCTAAAATCAACAAATAAAATTAATTTCACACTTGCAGATTTTTATTCATTCATGCAACAATTATATAAAAGCATAAGAGAATAGATTTAGTACAAAAATATTTCGTGTTGTTGAAAAAGTTATAACACCTTACAGCCTTTATGGTCATTTCACTATATTTACATCATTTATGCTTTATAATAGTTCAATACATAGCTATGTTAATCCATACTCTATGTGACTATTTTAAATTGGCATAACCAATGCTATAAATGAGTTGAACATATAAATCTATGTTTTATAAATGAAAGGAACACCTTGTACAATAATCAATAATGAATTCAATAAAATATCTACTCAAGAATTTTAATTAAGTCATAAGTGATTATTTATAAGTATATTATGAATGCAGTGCACTTCACTAGGCAAACCAAAACTAGATAGCATACAATGGCAGAATTTAAATAACATAAGACCCAAGGTTCATTTGAGTTTAACGATGACTAAAACCAAAATAAAAGGTTCCAATTAAGTAACTCTTATAAAACTTTATGTTGGGAGCCAATATAGCCAACCAACAAGCTCTCATGGGAAGGAAGTTTAAGGAATAGTGAAGTGTAATCTTATATCTATCTATCATTTTTAGACTTAATTATAGTTTCATAAAATGTATTCATTTAGTTAAATAAGAAAATCATGGTGCATGATTATTCATTAATTAAGAGTGATTAGTTCTTTTTTCATTTATATAATTGTTTATGAATTACTTTTATATTTCATAATCATACGTAAATTAAATAAATGACATTTTATAATTGTAAACATACCTTTCACACAAATTGGTAAATATCTGTTGAAAATTACCACTTGGGATAAATTGGTAAATATCACTATAGATATTGGTCTAGGAAATTTTTTAGGTATATTATTATGTTTTGATGTCTATGTTTTGGTAAAATTTCATAAGAAATGTGTATGTCATATAGTTTGGAATCCTTATAATGTTTGTTTGGTAATTGTACATTTCATACTTAATTAATTTGATGCTAAAATATATTAAACATCTATGTAAAATATACAATGGTTATCTAGAATACTTTGTATGTATTCCTATGTACATCTACTTTTTCTAAAGTTTGTTTATGATTCATCCTCCATGTTATTGGATAATGATTAATGAAAGGCAAGAGAACTTTTCATAAATTTACTCATTATCAATTAACATGTATGATGATCTATGTATCAAAGAGTATTGTGTGGTGTTCTAAGACTCGACATCATTTGAAGACTGAAACTATAATGTTCAAACTTTTTCCAAAGTAATGTTTTAGTTGTATAAATTATTTCAGCATTGTATGTTATAGTTTACATGCATGACTGATGTCGTATTAGATAGAGGACATGCTTCATGGTCTATATTATTGCAACATGTGATAGTGATTATATAACACACTATGTAGATTAGTTATACATATTTGCATTGTTGTTATCTTCCCATTTGTGAAGGGAAGGGCCAATCCTAGTGGGGATGTTTGCAGTAGACCATTGGTCTATGGTTGGATGAAAATTATCTAGTTAATGATCTCCCTCCTTGCAGCTAAATTTAGATATTTACAAAGATATACTCATGCCTACTATTTAATTTGATATACTATACCATGAAATATATATTGTATTATTATATTTGTGTAATTTAACATTATTGTATGTGTTTCTATTCAAATTTTGCTTTCTATATTCAAGAGAAGAATTAAGAAACTAAGAGATGGTCAAGGCTTGTGTACCTGGATGTAGTCTGTGCACCGTAATCCAGACTCTGTGAGTACTCCTCTTTGGCTGTGGAGGAATGACACCTACAAACAAAGAGACTTGAACAAAGGAGGTGTTAAATGGATAGATGGTGGGTTGCCAAGCGAAAGCTTGTTCCCAGAAGAATAAAAACTTCCTTAAGGGAGGTCAACCCATTGTTTGATAAAAATAAAGTGTGATAAAAGACAAAATATTAAGAAGACTGAAATGGTAACAAACTGAAAAGAAATGGAAGGAAAAGCTTACCTGAGAGATGCTGTCGAACTGGTCACAGTCGTCGACATCCGTGGTCCTACCGGTGTCGATTGGTCAAGGTGCCGACGTCGGTTAGTCTACCGATGTCGGTGGAGGCAGAGACCGGCGTCGGTCGAAGCAGTACACTTGGATGGGGTCTGGTCGAGTCTTCGGTCTGTGGACAGGTTCTAGTTGTGCAGAATGGTCTGTGGACAGGTCTGACACAGAGTTTGGCCCTGGTTGAATGGTCTGAGGTCTGGGTCTGATAGTCTGGGCAATTTTCTGGACTGTGGACGGGTCTGGTCAGGGAAAATGGTCTGGGTCTGTCTAAAGGTCTAAGAGTCTGGTTTTGAGGTAGTCTGAAAGTCTGAATCCAGTTTGAGGTAGAGGGTCTGGTTGAATGGGTAGAGGGATAGAGGAGGCCAACAAAGAGATAGAGGAATCAAACAGAAGGCAGAGATAGCAGAGAAACAAGATTCGGGATTGGTTTGGTTTGGTTTGGGAGATAGAAGTGCTGAATCTAGTTTAGAAACAAATGACTATAAAGCACAATGAAAACACAGAATACAACATACATGTTCCTACTAATCTTTATTGTTGTTGTTGCCACTTGTTGAAGACCTGTTGCTGATGGAGAATCCCTATTGTGCTTGCAGAAGCTTGCTGTAAGTACCTGAGGGAGAGACTTAGATGCTTGGTTGAGATATTGGCAGATTGACAGGGTCCAAGAATGGATTGATGATCAGAGTGTTCGATTCTGAGTCAGGATTGCGAGAGGAGAGACCAAGAGAGCCAAGAGAGGGGGATAACGATGCAAAAAACTGTTAAGAAGGCTGCCGATGCCAGCAATATCACTGATGTCGATCGATAGTTGACTGACGTCGGCGGCTAAAAGGCTGGAGAAAGGCTCAAAATAGCCTTTCATCCATTTTCCAACCACCGGGTCAGCTAGTCCAAGGGAGAAACGGTCGAAGGGGATTAAATGGACGAGGGGAGAAGTTGGAATAGGAGTCTAGGTGTTAAATATGGCCATGTGGGGAATGAAGGGAATCCAAGGAGGGTATCCTAGGGTGGTGAGGTGGCAAGGGAGAGAGGGAAAAGGGATTTTATTAATTTAAAATAGGATATTTATTTCAAATTAATAAAATATAGGTTAGGAGTGGTTAAGTGGATGAAAGGGGACCAAGGGGGGAGAAAGGACCAAAGCGTAGACACAATTTCGGTGTCTACATTTGCCCCTTTTTGTCTTGTTGGTTGTTCTGGACGAACTGCAAGACAAAAATAGGAGTTGGTTGCCCCAAGTGTGGGATGATGTGGATTGCCCCGAGGTATGGATGAGGTATTCCCCCTCAAAGTAGGAGTCGAGGGAAGGGAACCTGATGTCGGGTGCCAATTTGACAAAAGATGGATGACAAGGAGAGTGAGGGTGAACGCTGTAAAAGTCGTGATTGCGCGCATACCACTTCACGAGACAGGTAGGTCAAATGGTCGCAGTCAAAAGGTCGAGGAGTGCCAAAATTGAAATAACTGGGCCCTAGCATTAGTCGTACCTGATCGGGTTATTCAATTGAAGCTATAGCTCCAAATGGTCATCGTGTTCCAGGTATCCCGGGTTTAGGAAGTTCTCTCGAAAACACGAAAAAAGTCACAAGTATTGCAGATCAACCGACTTGCGATCCTATACTTGTGAGGGTCCAAAAATAAGGTCTGTGAACAATTTTGCTATCTATTCATGAGGTAGCATGCATGCAAACAAAACCAAGACAGAGTTGTCTCGGAAGTGGTCAGGGTCTAAGGAGATATGCGTGATCTCCATGGTCTGGTGGTCGATAGATGGATGCAAAAGTGATCTTAAGTGTGCCCCAAAGGGGCCAAAATGACATGGTCTAGAGGATTCACTGATTAGGGACATGATTTTGGTCATTTTGAAGAGGTATGAAGTTTTTAAGTCCACCGACGTCGGTTATATAACCGATGTTGGTGTCCAAAAGAGATCGACGTCGGTAGAAATCGACCGACGTCGGTGAATTAGGGCATGCTGATGCCGACGTCGACGGCCTGCCAAATCTGACAAAACCGAATTGGCGGCCCACCAAAAGTCATTTGCTATTTGATTGAGAGAGAAAAAGAGCTCTGGAATTTGTTGAGTGAAAGTGACCCAGAGCTGACCAAGGAGTAGTGTGAGGTGGCAGAGGAGCATTGGTGGAGAGAAGGAGTTGATTGGACGCTGCAAGGACGCGTTTGAGTCAATAGGAGTGTGCAGAGCCATTGGTATAGAAGAGATGGCAGAGGGGAGTAGAGGACCCATGGGAGGTCCACCACTAGCGGCACCCATCGTGCCACCACGCCAGCGGCGCCGGGAAGAGGTAGGAGGGCCCTGAACCTTATTTGAACCATTTTTGTTTTGAATTTGTTTTTTTGCATTTGCATTATTTTAGACATAAATTGAGGGGGACGGTAGCTAGGAAGGTGGGTAGGTTGTCTAGGAGAGCTTAGGAGTCATTTAGGAGGGTTTTGGGGGGTGTAGGGGGTTAAAATGGGGAAGCCCTAAAAATTAGGGCTCGCCCCGTTCGGCCCTAGGGCCGAACCAGTCGCCAACGTCTGCGACCCCGCCGGTGTCAGCCGACCAGCTACCGGTGTCGGTCACTGACCTACCGACATCGGTCACTAAGTGACCAACGTCGGTTAGGTAAGTGCCGTCACTGGCAAGCTAACCGATGTTGGTGGCTGCTTGGTCAAAAATGGTTCTAAAAAAATGGTCAATTCGAGAGGTCGAAGCTACGCCAAGGGTTTCCCAGGTATCGGGGTAGGGATAGATAGTCAGAATGGTTGATAAAATAGGAAAAGTAGGAACAATTTTAACATGAAATTGTCTATGGATGGATGCAGGCACGACAGACTCTGATGCTACGGGATCGCCTCCCGACTCTGCTGACGCGGATATGCGGAGGCGTGTCAGTCGAGGAGTAGGCGCAGATGAGCGCAGTCGGGTTAGGCAGATTGAGATGCTACTATTGAGTGGCGAGGGACATGAGCCTTATGGTGGCTTTGATCGAGTGGTGGGACCATGCCACCAACACCTTCCACTTGCCTACGGGCGAGATGACAGTCACGGTTGAGGATGTGTACCAAATTTTGTGATTGCTGGTGCACAGAGCAGACCTGTATGCGTGCTTGAGAGAGGCGCACAACATCCATATGGTTACGCTATTTATAGAGCACATTGTGGAGACGAGCTACCACTCAGCAAGTTTTGCATATGAGCCATTGTACGCGGCAGATGAGGACGCACATCGGCTAGCCATTTTGATGATGATCGGCATCACAGTGTATGCATTGCCAGATGCAGAGGGTGGCAAGTTTCCAGTTGCTATGACTGGAGTGTTGCTAGAGATGATAGAGTAGCGGACAGTGTTTGCCTGGGCACCCTTGTTTTTAGCCCAGGTATACAGAGAGTTGTGGGGTATCAGTCGGTGGTGGCGATACAGCTTGTGCATGGGCCACCTGTTACATTACTGGGCATACGAGCACATAGTGGTGACCCGTCCTCTTGGCCTCCCAGTGGCGATTCAGGCCAGCTTCAGAGTTGGATTCAGGCGATGGCGCAAGATTATGGTGCAGACACGGGTGGATGGAGTGGTCAGGGACATTGACCACTACAGAGGGGTACTGGAGGCCCTGATTCCTGCAGACATCGTCTGGAGACCATACTTGGTCTATCTAGCATTCAGAGACCAGGGAGAGCAGCTGGTTGGTGTTCAGAGCAGGCACTGGGTCAGAGGTAGATGAGCCGGCGAGCTCGAGAGGATTCCAGCTGAGAGAGTGCGGTGCCAGTATGGGCTGCTATAGGATGTACCTCCCACCTTCCCACAGTACAGGCGGGATGACATAGAGGCACTGCTCCCACTGCCAGAGGAGACAGAGGAGCCCAATTTTGAGGAGTTGATGGCAGGACTTGGGATAGCTGACCCAGGGTGTACAGAGGCCTACACGGCATGGTGGGTAGGATAGTATCGAGGCATACAGGTGGGTCCCCAGCCAGATCTGTAGGCGATCACGAGGGAGCAGGATATAGCCCACGTAGAGAGGGACACTGCACAGTAGGAGAGAGACACGGCTCAGGCCCAGGTCTCAATTTTGTAGGGGCAGCTAGCTGAGGTTACAGGGTAGCTAAATGAGATGACAGGTCAGGTAGCAGCACTGACAGGGTAGATTGCTCTACTACAGGGACAGCTGGTGGTAGCCCAGGCATAGGCAGTGGCAGGGCAGAGTTTTGGAGGGCAGGGCCCATGGCAGCAGCCATCTCAGCAGCCAGCATTTTCACAAGGGGCTAGACTGTCAGTATCAGTGCATCGAGGTCAGGCACAACCATAGGGGTTTGGACAGGCCACAAGAGTAGGGCAGATGGGTCCACCGCAGACTATATCTATGGTTAAATACACTGATGCGCTAGACGAGATCGCGTATTATGAGAGGGCTATCAAGGGGTTCCCTCAGATACAGCGATACTCGGAGATGAGGGCAGAGCAGAGCCGACAGAGATCGATGTCGCGAGCGACGGCTTTAGGGTCGCGCAAACGGTAGAGATCAGACAGAGGAGAGGATACAGCCTCTTCTCGGCCATCGCCACCACCACCACAGCCACAGCCTTGAGGGCAGCTTAGAGATATAGTTTTGATGTATATACCGGCTTGCGAGCCGAAGATGAGAGATGTATGATGAGAGCGAGAGACAGACACAAATTGTGTCTTTTTGTAGAAAACTATTTTTGATAGATATATGATGAGATTTTGGTTATTGATGTCTTATGGAGATGTTGCAGATGTTTAATTTTTGCAATATTTTTCATGTGTTTCATGATGCATGTTTTGATATGATATTTATGATGATTATGTTATGATGATGCTAATGATTAATGCGATGATGTTAATGATGATGCTAATGTTTAATGATTATATGATGATGATGCTTGATGAAAATGAATGTGATGATGACAATGTTTATGAAATGGTTATATGATGATGTTGGTTGATTGTGGATGATAGATTATATGATGATGACTTTAGATTAGATGATGATAGATGTGATATTGAATGTTTAACTTGTGGATTATATGATGTGAATGTTTAATGAGTTATGATGGATGAAATTTATGACTAATGACTTATGTTGTTATAATGAAAATGAGAGTATACTAATGATTATGTGAATATGTTATTGACTGTGCTGTGATTGACAGGTGACGAGAGAAGGAGATGGAAGAAAGCGATGAAGAAAATGGCCGAGCTAACCCCAGAAGACCCCATGTCAACTGAGTGCTACCTACATAGCCCTTGTCGTTAGGGCCTCAGGCCGATGTAGTTCTCCCAAGAAGGGAGGAAAGAGATTGAAGTGGTTGATTATTGGTCATGATAAAGATATAGCATTTCCCATATGTCTAAGGGTACATGCTTGAAATGATGAAGAGGAGATGACGCTACAGTGTTTGCCAAATGGTGTATTCTGCAACATTAGTCGGGGTTCTTCATCCCTAGCAATTTTCCATATTCGTGATGGATGTATGCTAAAAATGAATTGAGGTCTATTTATGCTTCAGCAAGTAATGGTTTATGCTTGACATAAATTATGTGGTTGATAGTTTCCATGTGTATTGTTGTGTATGGAAACCATAATGATTAGGCTAGGTCATGTCAATGGTCTGAAAATGTTTGATTGGTTTGGTTTGGATTTGGTTAGAGGCATGACCAAGATGTGTCAAAAGTGAAAGGTGAATTGCTCTTTCATTGACAAGGACTAGAATGAGAGCATGGATAGGGGTTGTTTAGAAACAAACGACCCGTTCATGCATTGCATCATTGACCAGTGGTTGTGTTAGAGCGGTAATCGAATCACGTGACGTTAAGTGAGCTCAAAATCCCTTGAGTAGGTGATAGGATTGATATGAGATGGAAGGGGGAACCCTTTTTGGTAGGAACAACTCTGCCCCTTGTATAGGTGACCCTGAGAATGACTATAGACAAGTCCATGACTCTAATGTTTTGTCAGTCAATTTTTTTTTATTTTTTTTTAGGGCAGACTGATCGATGCGGGAAGCATGCGATGGGATATTGTTATGCTTTGGGGTCATGTCGTGAAGCTGATCGATGCGGGAAGCTTCAGAGATAATGCTATGTATGTAGCAAAATTTATGCATAGCCATCCTTCGAGGGAGTGGTCTATATTCTACTTTTGATATATTTGATATGATGTTGGCCTAGCTGTCCTTCAAGGGAGCAATTTAGTAAATACAACAATGATGGTGTAGCTGTCCTTCGAGAGAGCAGTCTACATTTATAGTTTTATGACCTTGGAATATACATCCCATTTTTTATATATATTTGATTGATTTGTTGACTGGACTTTTGATCATGGACTTGACTATAGAGGTTTAGAGGGTTTCCCTTTTATTAGGACAAAGCATTGATGCTTGCCAAAAGGGTTAGGACTGAGGGTTGAAGGGAATAGAAATGACGGTGACTGGGAGTGTTCAAGGGATCGAGCTTAAGTTAAACGTCAAATGAATAAGTACTCGACTAACAGTGGAATGGTCAAAGATGCAAGGCATAAAAAGGGGCTCAAGGTCTGATAAATCCCTGGGCCATGATGGTGTTAAGGTCTGAGTCAATTGGAAGCAAACTTGCCCCATTTGCTTCGTTCCAAATTGGTCACAATGATTAATGACGGTTTTGAAGAAGTGATAGGTGCTTGGTTGGGTGGTGTTTGATAATTGCAGCTTGGTCGAGGTTTGGTTGATGCTGGTTGGGGTCATGATTAAAAAGGTTGGTTGATGATTGGATTATGTGTGGTCGAGGTTTAGTCGAGGTCATGATAATGTTGGATTCCCCCAGTCGCTTAGGGAGAATGTTGGATAAATTGGTCAAGGTTGGTTGAGGCTTAGTGGTCAAATGGACTATGTTGATGTCAAATAATGGGGTCAAAGGTGGTAAAGGGATCATAGTCTGGCATGGAGATCCTGATTTAGGTGATGAGATTTGAGAGGCATGGGTCGGTGTTGATAATTTGTCGAAGAGGTGGTCAAGAGGGTCCTTGATTAGAAGGGAATCCTTTCTCCGTTGTTGATGAATGACAGCTTTGAGAGTGCAACAACACTCAGTGTCATGTCCCGGAGTGTGATGATAATGACAGAATTTAGAGTTGTCGAACCAAGATGGCTTTGATCCGAGAGTTGATGAGTGGGGTGGTGTTGAAGGTTTGCTGATAACGTGGTCGAGAAGAAGGGTGTCATTCCCCAGACATTGGCGAATGGCAACCTTGAGGGCACAACACTGCTCGGTGTCGTGTCCAGGCATGTGATGATACGCACAAATGTGAGTGTCATCGAACCAGGGCAGTTTTGGTCTGAGAGATTTATTTGGTCTAAGCGGTGGGAGATTGATACGAGAGGACTACAACAATTGCCATAACAGCAAAGCATAAGAACTTGCTAATGGGTCTGGATGTTTTGTCGCAGCGGGGATTGATGACTTTGGTTTGGGATGCATAAGAGGCATTGGTCGATGGTTTGGAAGAGATATATGTTTGACGGGTTGAGGGAGTAATGAAGGTGACTTGCCTCTGTGAAGTATGGGAGTAGGAAGAACTCCTATTAAAGTGGATGGATGCGGGCCCAAGATTGAAGGTAATGAAGAAGGTGGGGGAGGAGTCCTCCGGTGTGGTCTAGTGGCCTTCTTTGATATGGTTTGAGGGCCATTATTGTGAGAGGCGAGGTTAGATGTGGGGCGAACACCAAGAGGTTCAATCTCTTTTGGTAAGGTGGGCGTTTGTGCGGGTTTGGGATTAGATGTGGACGAAGGTGAGTGAGATGTAACAATCTCAGACAAAAGGCAAGAGGAAACTGTGACTGGGTCTTCCTCATTTGAAATGGGTGAAGAGACTGATTCTTCTCCTGGTGGAGAAGAAATAAGAGAGTGCGGTTCCTCAAGAGAGAAGAAGGCAGGGATGACCGTGCCTTCTGCTTGTGCTTGAGGAGTAGGCAAGGTAAGGTCTTCGAATGAAGGTAAGGCTAATGGCATAGGCATGGTCGAGGTGTCCTCTAGTATGAGAAAGGTAGATGGAGGACTAATAGGAGAAGAAAGTTCTTCATCCTGTGAGGGAGAAGGTTGGTTAAGGACAAGAGGCAAAATAGTGTTGATTGTGTGAATATCATGGTCTTGGGGGTCATTGGTCGAAGTCTAGACGTTGTTTTGAGTAGGTGGATGGTTTGGAAATGGTTTTTTGAAGATGTCGATGTTTTGATTGGGTGGGGCATTTGGGTTATCTAAAATAAGATCCCCCTTGTCGATCATGTCTTGGATGATGTTCTTGAAGGTTCGGCAATTGTCGATGTCATGGCCATGGACGCGATGAAAGTGACAGAAGTCGGCATCTCTATACCATGTAGGGAGGGCTTTTGAAGGGTCAAATTGAGGTGGTCGGATTGGAGGGAGATTGAGGACCCCCTGCTTGAGTAGTTTTTCCAAAATGGAAGCGTATGATTCACCAAGTGGAGTGTATGAACGGTGGATGTACCATTGTTGGAATTGTTTGGTGATGCTTGGAGATGTAGAAGGTTGAGATTGATTAGTTGTTGTCGAGGATGGTGATCTAACGACCACAGCGTTGGCCACTCCTTTGGGTTTGGAGTTGGTAGAAGAAGAAGGTCTGGAAGAAGAATGGTCATTGGTTTTAGCGTTGGTATTATGCAATTTGACCTTATCCTCTTCAATGGCGCGGAGTTCATGCTTTTGAGCCATGGTGAAAGCTTCGTCGAAAGTGCGGAATGTCTGAATCCGTAAGGTAGAAGAGATGTGCCTGGCACATGGTCAAGAAAAGAGCTCGATGAGCTCAGGTTGAGGTAAGGAGAAAGAGAGCTGGTTAATCAGGCCTCTCCAACGGGCGACAAAATCGACTATAGATTCGTCATCAAATTGCCTGATGGAGTAAAGGTTTGTGATTGAGACTTGTTTGGTGATGTTGATAGAGAAATGGTTGAGAAATAATTGGGCAAGTTGAATGAATGAAAATATAGAATGTCTGGCAAGAGAGCTATACTAGTCAAGGGCGGGGCCAGAAAGAGACATAGGGAACATGCGTAAAAGTAACACATCATCGTGGGCAATAAGATAGCAGGCATGTCTAAATGCCTAAAGATGTTGTGGGTCCTCCTTACTCTAGAAGTGAGTGAATTTAGGAAGCTCCCATTGGTTGGGGTATGGTAGGATAGGGACAGAAGGATGAATGGGCTCGTTGCAAATTTGCTCATACGAGAGAGCATTGCGTGAGCCAAAGATAGAGGTTTCGAGACTGGACATTTTATCCATCAGCATTTTAATGACGTCTGCTGATGGATTGGTAGATGGAGCACCCCCTAGGTTGTAGGGCACTTGAAAGAGGCTAGGGGAGGCATACGACGTAGTCGGTTGTACCAGTAAGGGGGCAACGTACGGATGACTAGTCGCAGGGACATAAGTGGAGGCCAAAAGTGGTTGAGTTACGAAGGTCGACGGTATAAGTTGACTAGATACCACCAAGGGTGGTTGCGTGATGGCACTGGTAGAAGGATAGGTTGGCACTCCTGCATTCATGGGCGCAAGAGTGTGAGGGGTCGAGACAACCAAGTTCTGGTATGATGTAGAACTTGGTTGAATTACGTGTGGTTGAAGGGGCAATGGAACCCCGATGTAGGTTGGTCTAAAAATGGATGGGGAGGTCAAACTTTGCGTATTGGCCATGGTTGGGTAAACGGTTGAGGCAAAAGGCTGGGTAGCGGATAGTGTTAATGTCATCACCGCTTCACTCGAAAGGTCTCGCATTGGGTCTCTCGCAAAATAGTTTTTGAGGGCTGTAACATTGAGTTCCAAGAATCTTTCGAAATCTTGGTCCCCTTCAGGGATGATGGGAGTTTGAGTTAGGGTCAGTCCTGTAGGAGTTCTTTCAGTCTCCGAGTGAAACTCCATGATAGGATTGGTTAGGGATGAGAAAGTCTAGTCAAGAAGAGGGTCAGGTTCCAGAAACTATGTGTTTTCAGTTTCAGAAACTCAGAATAGATGTTTTGGCAGAAAAAGGGGGTGGGTTTTAAGTTGTTGTTTTGAAGAAAAGGATTGTGACAGTGACCGACGTCGGTTGGAAAACTGATGTCAGTAAGGTAAAATGGCCGACGTCGGTCAGGTAATCGATGCCGGTGGAAGAAGGTTGCCGACATCGGTTACAGAACCGATGTCGGTTACTGTGTTTTCCAGAAACTCAGAAAAAAAGTTTTTGGAAATGAAGAAGACGTCCTTACCAGCTCAAAAAGATAGATAAAAACATAAAATAAGATGATGACAGACAGAGCCTAGCGTTAAATCCCTAGAAATAATTTTATTAAGATCGTGTGGCTTATGCCTTAATGTGATGTTTGAGGAAGTTGGCTGTAAGAAGGGTCTTAGAATAGGTAATCTAAAGATGGTTTCAGGTATGTTAAGGCGCTCAAAAAGTCTATATTAGCTTCCGTACAGGCCTGGTGCTAAGGAACAAGCTCCCCTCACTTCACGATTCCAGTCGTTAGCTGGTTTCACTTAGCCAAAATATACTTTCACTATAGTTTAGACTCTGCCAGAGAACAGAGTTGGCTTTCCCCTTGGTGGTGAAATCCAAGTAGGATTGCCGGATTTGGTAAGGTTGTCCGCTGGGTGATGAAATCCCAGTCAGGCCTTGTCTAAGGTATGTTTGATGTTTGTTTTAGTGCATGTGGTTTAGGTCGTGTAACATGAAGTGATCTACGATTTATTCAATATGTGGACTAATTACTAAGTGTGGACTAGAAAATGCAAGCACAAGCAGACATGTAATGCAATAAGTTTTAAAGCCCCAAATTGAAATGTTAAATTGGAATGAAAACAAGTTGGAGAAAGGGTTGAAGAAAATGATTCTTTTACTAGTCTAGAAATGCAAGAAAAAGTAAGAAAAAGTTCTTTTTATTTCCTGCTTATGATGTTTTTTTTGGAAAAGAAAAACGAGGTGAAAAGGAAGAAGCCTAATGCACCTAAATGAACAAAGAAGGAAGGGAACCCAAGGAAGGCCCTAAATGTCCCACCGGGCATGCCAGAATGTTTCTATTCAAATTTTGCTTTCTATATTCAAGAGAAGAATTAAGAAACTAAGAGATGGTCAAGGCTTGTGTACCTGGATGTAGTCTGCGCACCGTAATCCAGACTCTGTAAGTACTCCTCTTTGGCTGTGGAGGAATGACACCTATAAAGAAAGAGACTTGAACAAAGGAGGTGTTAGATGGATAGATGGTGGGTTGCCAAGCGAAAGCTTGTTCCCAAAAGTATAAAAACTTCCTTAAGCGAGGTCAACCCACTGTTTGATAAAAATAAAGTCTGATAAAAGACAAAATGTTAAGAAGACTGAAATGGTAACAAACTGAAAAGAAATGGAAGCAAAAGCTTACCTGAGAGATGTTGTCAAACTGGTCACAGTCACCGACGTTGGTGGTCCTACCGGCGTCAGTTGGTCAAGGTGCTGATGTCGGTTAGTCTGCCGATGTCGGTGGAGGCAGAGACCGGCGTCGGTCGAAGCAGTACGCTTGGACGGGGTCTGGTCGAGTCTTCGGTCTGTGGACAAGTTTTGGTTGTGCAGAATGGTCTGTGGATGGGTCTGACACAGAGTTTGGCCCTGGTTAAATGGTCTGAGGTCTGGGTCTGATAGTCTGGGCAAGTTTTTGGGCTGTGGACGGGTCTGGTCAGGGAAAATGGTCTGGGTCTATCTAAAGGTCTAAGAGTCTAGTTTTGAGGTAGTCTGAAAGTCTGAATCCGGTCTGAGGCAGAGGTTCTGGTTGAATGGGCAGAGGGATAGAGGAGGCCAAAAAAGAGACAGAGGAATAAAATAGAAGGTAGAGATAGCAGAGAAATAGGATTCGGGATTGGTTTGGTTTGGTTTGGGAGATAGAAGTGCTGAATCTAGTTTAGAAACAAATAACTATAAAGCACAATGAAAACACAGAATACAACATACATGTGCCTGCTGATCTCTGTTGTTGTTGTTGCCGCTTGTTGAAGACCTGTTGCTGATAGAGAATCCCTGTTGTGCTTGCAGAAGCTTGCTGTAAGTCCCTGAGGGAGAGACTTAGATGCTTGGTTGAGATATTGGCAGATTGACAGGGTCCAAGAATGGATTGATGATCAGAGTGTTCGATTCCGAGTCGGGATTGCGAGAGGAGAGACCAAGAGAGCCAAGAGAGGGGGATAACGGTGCAGAAAATCGTTAAGAAGGCCGTCGACATCGGCAATATCGCCGACGTCGGTCGACAGTTGACCAACGTCAACGGCTAAAAGGTCGGAGAAAGGCTCAAAATAGCCTTTCATCCATTTTCCAACCACCGGGTCAGCTAGTCCAAGGGAGAAACGGTCGAAGGGGATTAAATGGACGAGGGGAGAAGTTGGAATGGGAGTCTAGGTGTTAAATATGGCCATGTGGGGAATGAAGGGAATCCAAGGAGGGTATCCTAGGGTGGTGAGGTGGCAAGGGAGAGAGGGAAAAGGGATTTTATTAATTTAAAATAGGATATTTATTTCAAATTAATAAAATATAGGTTAGGAGTGGTTAAGTTGACGAAAGGGGACCAAGGGGGGAGAAAGGACCAAAGCGTAGACACGATTTCGGTGTCTACAGTATGATTTGACCAAAGCAACAGTGACTAAAACATAAATAGAAATGTATTATATATAACTACTATACTGGTTGTCTTAATTAATTATATATGTTATATAGTACATTATTGTTCAAATTTTTTGTATTTGAGGTTGAAATAATACACTAAATTTTACTCCTAAAACTTAAATTAATGTGTTGTTTCATATTATTATTATTATTATTATTATTATTATTATTGTTATTATTGTTATTATTATTATTATTATTACTATTATTATTATTACATCCTTGTGAGTAATTATTTTTTTATAATGCTATACTATAAATGGTGAAACTTCTTTTATATATGTCTCAAATTATAAATAGCAAGGTATGATTTTATCTTGGATGTCTATCAAGTATGAGTGTGATGTTAGTACATAGATAAAATGTTTAAAAACAAATTAGTGATCTTATTTAATAATAGATGGTTATTAATGAATGAGTTACAAAAATATTGAGTATGTTATTAGTAAGCCTAAATGGGTCTTAGCATGTGGTATGAGAATGTGGTTTAAATGCTTAGAGATAGTGAGTCCACTAACATTAAACTTTTTAGTCTTTCATAGTAACAGAAAATGGTGTATGGAAAATCTAATATTGAAGGAACTTCTAGTTACGATTCATGACATGAATATAATTAGTTAGTAGTAGAAAATATGGAAAGCTTGACCAAATACTTGTAGTCCTGAGTGAAACACATGACACAGTAGTATCCTTAGAACAATAATTTTGTTTTCATGATGAGAAAGATGAGAAAGAAGAGCATGAGGAGTAGTAGATAATTTAGGAAGGGTCTCTGAGATAGGATCATGTAAAACAATGACAAGGTACAAGAGCTCAAGTATCTGCAAGACTTACAAGAGACATGAAAAAAGTTATCCCACCTAATTTTGATGGAAAAATATTTGGTGTTAAAGTTGAAGCTTGGCTCATGGAGATGAAAATCTATTTTAAGATTTTAAATTACTCAGAGATAATAAAGGATATTGGTGATGTTATCATTGTGATGGTGAAGCAAAAACATGGTAGGTTAAAAATAAATTAAAGTGGGGCCTAACTTCCCCATCCCCACTTGGGAGAAATTTATAGCCTTGTTTAGGGATCAATGTCTACCATAATTATACTTAGATAAGAAATTGGATAACTTATAAAATTTGAGACAAGGAGAACCATCAATAATAAGATAATGGGAACAATTTACCAAGTTCATGAAATATGTTCCCCAGTATCATAAGGATAAATATTTCAATATTTGGAGGATCATCATGGGGATTAGGCCTTAAATTGGTTGTGAAGTGGAATTCATGGAATAAAGAGCATGAATCAATTTTTTGATAAGGCCATTAAATAGGAATAGAATCTCAAATCTCTTACAGAAGTCATAGAAAGCACCAAAAGAATTCTAGTGGTACTAAAACCAATTTCAAAAAAAAAAAAAAAAAAGTATAATGGGAATTATAAGAACAAATTTAATAATTAAAATATAAGGAATAACAAACCTAGTAATAATTTCAATGAAGGATCCAAAGAAAGAAATCAGTCTGAGAGGATGGGACTACTAGGTAGATGTTTCACATGTGGAGGAGATCACTATGTTCAGGATTGTCCTTAGTAGAAGATAGGAAGTAAGGATTTCAGGATTGTCCTTAGTAGAAGATAGGAAGTAAGTATAACAATCCTTATACATTTCTATCATAGTGGGAACCTTTCAACAATGAATCCATGAAATTGTTTAGAATATTCAATCTACGTTTCAAGTCTCTCCCATAAAATTATCAGGTAACTTGTTTGGGCATCATATTTCCAAAGATATTTGATCCACCAAAAGTTATATCCCTCATAGTATGCTCAACAAAATATGTAAGAAGGTTGGTTATATGGGAATGAATCGAAGGCCAAGGTAGACAAATGTCTTGTAGAAGTAGAAATGAGATTGTCTAAATTTACCATGATAATATATTTGATAGTAATGCCACTAGAAATATATGATGTGATCCTAGGATTGAATTTTCTTTATATGCACAAATCAAAGGTCAATTGATTCTCTAATATGGTTGAGTACCAAGAGCTCAAGTTTCTTATGTTTCCTACTTACTAAAACAAATTCTTAAGATGTTTTTGTTGGGAATAAAAGATAGTCATTCATATTTCTAATCATTAAAATGGTATAAAGTCATCGTTATCTTACAAATTTTGCTCACGTGGGATTAATTGAAATATTTCATAGGTAATATAATTAAATTATTATTATTATTTTGAGATTTTTCATCTCTATGTGTAATTTATATAAAAATAATCTCTATGAATAATTATTATTTTGATGTATTTGAATTCTTTAAAAAATTATTATGAAAAAATATATAGATTGTTAAATTTCATTGGTATGAAATTTAGTAGGATGACAAATCATATTAAAATATATTTCATTATTACAGCGAAGTATTCAAAATGTCATAATTTTTTATATCATTTTATAAATTATTACAACCTCGATTGGTTGTCATTAAACAAAAAAATGAACATATGGCCTCATCTCTATATTTGATATCAATTTCAAACTATATTCTATACTATGTTTTTAAAGTCCATACTCATCCTCCCTCATTTATTACTAAATGCCAAAATAAAATAGAATTTAAAAATTATTTATATATATTTTTCAAAATAATTTAGAATAAATTATATAAAATGTTTACATTTTTATATAAATGGAAAGAATACTAAAAAAATTTATGTCTATTATTTTTCTATCGAAAATATTTTATCTGTACTTTATAAATATTTATATATATATATATTTTTTGCATTAAAAATATTACTGTATATTTTATTATTATTATTATTATTATTATTATTATTATTATTATTATTATTACTACTACTATAATAATAATAATTATTTTTTACTTTTTATTTTTTATTAATACAAATTAGAGAAAAGGTCTTATTAGCGATGCACCTTAACTTTGAATAGCAAATTAAGGTACCAAAACAACATATTAGACTTCAAAAAATTTATCGATTTTAATATGTCATCTCAATTATTTATAACTAAGGTATTAAGGTCTAATACATTATACATTTAAAGATATAACTGATTTTATCATGAGAAGTTATAAAGTTCATTTTTTAAACCTATGACAAAAATTTAATATTTGGAGTACCAATACTTGTGCATTAGAGTATCAATACTTGAATCTTACTTATCAAAATGTAACTAGTTACTTTTAATTTTATAAAATAAATGTTGAACAAGTATTAGATATTATATGTTCAAATTTTGATACATTTTAATATTTATACATACCAATATATTTCGTCAATAAAATATATGTTAACAAAAATCTCATTCAATAATTAGAACATGCACAGTGATTGGGACCTTTCCCCTACCTCTTCATTGAAATAAGAAAAATAAATATATCATTTCAATAAAAATATACTTTATCCACATCATATCATGAAACTTATTTTAAATTTTACAGTAAAGACCAGAACACAACTAACAAGCTAAATCATATACTAACCACTTTGTTGGCATATATACTTCTGAACTTTATTTTCTCTCTCTGACATTTGGCCTTCTTGTCACTATTTCTTATGATGCATCACTTTTTGTATTATCCATATCTCAGCCCTTTCGTCATTGGCCCCATTAGTTTGGGGATATTTTGACTAACTTCCCTTGTTTGTTAGATTTTGTTCTAATTTTGTATTATTTATTTTTCCCCTCAAACCTATTAGTTTCTTATTATGAATTTTTCTGCAATGTATTATTGTATTAATGTATTTTAAATATGTACACTTTCCTTGTATTTTCTTTTATAAATTTAGATTATTTATAATAAATTTTAGGATTTTATTTATTTTTTTCTTTTGTAATATTTATTTCAAATTTTGGGATCATTTTTGTTAAAAATATTTTTCAATTATTTTAATATAACTGTTAATGTTTTTTAAAATTTAAAAAATATTTATTATGATTATATTTAATATATTGTTATAATATTGATAAAGGTGGGTTTTAAAAAAGGGACCCTATCTCATACATATTAAAAATAAAGAGTTAGAGGGTATATTAAAATTGGACCTTACCCCACACAAAACATTTAAAAATAGGTCAAAAACTTAGATATAACTTGTTCAAGTACAAAGAGAAAGTAAAATAAATAGAAAATAAATAGGAGAAAAGTAGAAACCTAATTCTTATGATTCATCCAATCTTTGTAGTCTTTAACCCAATTCCAAGTGAGATGATCCAAATAATAAATCCTGCTAGAAATAATTTCAAGTATTTCTATGCTAGCAATGCCCTTAGTTTGTCATCCTTTGAAAGAGATGCAACATTTTATTCATTGAATTTATTCAATGAGTTCAAGGTGTCCATACTTTGGGGGATCTTTAGCACAGTGAATTTGTTGTAGTCAATCAAGATCCTTCGATTTTCATTGAAAGATGCATTTTTATTTTCCAAGATATCGAGCCTTTCCTTAATTTGGTGAACTTCATAACTAATTTCCTTGAATTCTTTATTCATGCAATATATACCATCATTAAGGATTAATTTTTTCATTTCATATTTAAATCTTTTTTGATCTTCAATACACCATCTAAGAATTGAGTTAGATAGGTCTAATTCATCTTCAAGCTTACTCATCATTAAGAGTTGCTTATTGTTCTCGAGGATATCCTTAAACTCGTGAGGGTGGGAAGATGAGGAAGGGAAAGGAGATCAAACATTTCTCAGGAGAGGGAGCTAATGAGATACTGTTTTTAAGCATATTTAGGTTATTTGTAATGTCAACAAGTTTACAATCCTCCTGGGTCATGGTGGAGGGGTGGAGGAAGGGAGAGAGGATGAGGGTTGCAGGGGAGTGGGAGAGGGGAAGATTATGAGAGGGATAGGAGGGAGGGGTGAGTGGGGTAAGTTGAGGGATGGGAAGAAGGGTAGATTGAGAACTAGAGTTTGACATTTTTTCTTTTTTTATTACCAAGTTGGGAGAAATAGACACATATTTAGATTTTTAAGAGGAGAAATTTTCTTAGGTTTAGCATTAGAACTAGTTTTTGAAATTAGATCTAAATGCTTCATTTAGAGGAAGGATAATAGTTCTAATCATTATCATCAGTGTTAATGTCGATGGGTAAGGAAGGGTTATAATTTATAAAACTCCTTAGTACTCTCGAGGATCTATGATGGATATTATGCAAGGGGATGGGTTTGGGATTGAGTTTGGGGAGTTTGAGAGGGATAGGAGGTAGGGAAGAGGAAGCCTAGAAGTATTTAAGGATAAACAATGTCATCTTCATCTTCATGAACATGATCCTTATTTTTATCCATTTTAAACTAAAAACTGGAAGATTTCAAAGAATGTAGTATGTATAAAAGGAAGGATTAGAAGAATCTTATGATGAACAACTGAATACCTATCATTCAAGGTGATATAAAGCATAACCTATTCTACAGCTCAATAAAAAGAAGTGAGAACATTTTTCCATAAGAATCCACCAATGCACTCTAGAATGAGCTCACCATCTAGGAGGAACTTGCCCCGATCCTCTTTACTATTCATTAAAAATTATTAAATTTTACATCCTCAACTTTGAGACCATTGACTTGTGTGATGAGGGATTTAGTTACCTCAATAGTAACATTATTTATTGTGACTACCTTATCCTCCCAAGCTTTAACAAATTTGTAAGAGAGAATCTTGTCATAACCACAGATGTTTGAAATGAAGTTGATCAGGGCACATATTTTAAGTATTTCCCAGACAGTTACATCTTTTTAATAAAATCAAAAGACATGGGTTTGATTCTATTGAGTTCCCCACCCATTGTGAAAAGAAAAGGAAGACAGAGGTGGAAAGGATAGAAGGGTGAGGAAATAATAGGGAGAGTTATAGAAATGCAATGATAAAGGAAAGAATTTATGCATAACACATATGAGAGAGGGTATGCAAAGTGGGGATGATGATGAGACAAGATCATATGATCAATATAGAAAAGGGTGAAAGACACAAGAATCATAGGAAGGGGAAGGTCTATCTCTGTTAATGATTACAACATAATCATTAGGAAGTGAGTAATTTATGTTCCAAAAATTGAACTCAGTCACTAAGACCCATTAATTTATGAAGGCTCTACTAAATTATTACCTTCTTGATATGTGTGTTGAAATATGACCTCACCAAACTCATTTCATAAGGCCTTTCTCTCTTCAATGATATATTTAATAGTGTAGGATGCTTTAGATAAGTTGTTAAGGTAGTTTATGATGTTTAGGGAGTACCCTCCCAATAGGAGTTTGTTGACACTAAAATATTTAGCCACTTGAAATCCCCATAAAGATGTAAATACGTAAGCTTTATAATTAGTTTGGAATTCCATTCAACCTTCATAAACAACTAGTAAACTACCATTTTCATCATGAAGCACATAACCTCCACTAGCTAAACCAGGGTTGCCTTTATAAGCCCCATCAAATTTGAGTTTGGTCCATATTAGGATAGAGGGAATCCATTTATTTTTATTATTGATATATATATTTGGATCAATAACAATTGAGAATGATAGAGAGGGGAACCAATTTTTAGCTATACATTCTTCATTTTAAGGGATATATTGCTCCTTTATTTATTTTTTTGATATTTTAATGTTTTCAATGATGGAGATAAAAAATATTACATAAACATTCTTATGGGTAAAAAAGGATTCTATAAATATTCTATTGTTCCTTTCCTTATAAACTATCCAAATTATATGTGGGAAAAAGAGGGTCCATAACTTCTTGAGTGTCCTGCAAGAAAATTGAGAAACCTAGGTAGTCCAGGAGTCAACCAGGGTGCTCAAATAAGACCAAAAGATATTAAATTTAGATAGAAGGAGTTCCCAAATGTGATTTAAAAAAGGGTAATAAATAAGGAGGTGGGGAATAGATTCAAGGTTATATTTTCGAAGAGAGAAATGATTGACCAAGGAGATACCACGTTTACCAAAGTTGTCAAGAGTGAGTAACTTACTGTAAAAGCAAAGACATAGGAAAATGTTTACTTTGGGAGTTATCTCTTTGTACTATATACTACTCCATGGAAAATAAGAAGGATTAAGAGGTAAATTTTTGAGATAACCAAATCTCACTGTATTTTCTATAGTTTATGTTTGCCCAAGACAAAGAGTCATCTTTATGAAGATTCAAATTGTGAGTAGAAAGGAAGAGTAAGTTGAGATTAGAGATAATAATATTATTATCCAAGGTGCCATTAGGGGCATGAAGATGTTTCCAAATATTCCTAATACCCTAAAGCTAAAAATAATTTGAATCAAAGGTATCATAGAGGAGTTTAATTTGATCTTTGACTTGAAACCATAGTTCAAGCTGAGACAAAGGAAAATCAAGTAACCATGTATCCTCCCAAAATAGAATTGTGTTTTCATTCCAAAGATTCCATTTGTGACCATCCTTAATAATGTCCATAATTTTGGTGGGTAGATTCCAAATAGAAAAACCCAAAGCATAGTTGGTATCATAGAGTAGGGAAATAATAGGTCTTTATTGCAAATATTCAGCCTTAAGGATATTCATCCAAATGTTTTCTTCCTTGATGAATCTCCAAAATATTTTAGCTTCAATTACTTTTTTCATGATGTTTAACCTTCTTAATCTGAGACAAACATGCTGCTTAGGGAGAGAAACATTATCCAATGCAACCAAGTGGATGTGATTAGCTATTTTAGTGTTAGACCAGAGAAAATGGTTTTAGATTTGATCAATTTTTTGAGCAATGGTAGATGGAATTTTTAATAGATAAATTACATAAATATGGAAGATTTGAAATACACATTTAAGAAGCACAAACTTACCAACTTGAGATAACACATCTCCTTTAGAACCGTCAAGTTTTTTGGAGAATCGTTTAATGAGAGGATTATATAGATGATTGGGAATCTTACTAGTAAAAGTGGCATACCAAGACAAGATGAAGGTAAGTATTTGATGGAAAAACCCAAAATTATTTCAATTATATCCTATCTTAAAAGTGTATTATTAAATAAAAAAGAGTGCTTTTGTCAAAATTGATCTTCTGCATAGAAACCTCCTCATACTTAAGAAGAACATCATTGATATTAATTGATTCTTTAATGGAGGTATAATCTAAGGAAATGGTATCATCCATAAAATATTGATGAAGAGTAGGAGGGATGAAAATATTAGAATGGAATCCTTTAATAATGCCTTTAGACTGGACATCAAGAAAATTTTTGCTAAGTGTATTAGCAAGCACAATAAAGAGGAAGGGGGATAGCTGACCCCCTTGCCTAATGCCTCTATAACTGTTAAAGTAGCCAATAGGATAACCATTGATGAGGATGGAAAACATAGTTTCACTAATAAAATTAAATACATTTATGTGAACATAATGGTGAGAATCATATTTATCAAGAGCCATGTCAAGATAAAACTAGTCCACCCTATCAAAAGCCTTGCTCGTGTCTAATTTGAGAACAATTCCTACGTCCATATTTATATTCATTGAATTAAATATTTCATGCAAAATGAGAATTCCATATCAGATTTGTCTCTCATGAACAAACCTAGCTTAGTTTTGAGTGATGAGGTTACCCATAAGAGGCTAGAGTTGAAGAACAATTTTTTTTGAAATAGGGCACAAGTTCTTGAGTGTTTAATCTCTATGAATTTTAAGAACCAAAAAAATAAAAATATTATTGAACTCATGTAACATATTTCCTATAAAAAATAATTTAGATTAAGTTTGGATTTGGACCAATTTGATAATTTCCCAAAAGGTCTAGAGAAAAGCAATTGGGGATCCATCAGGCCCAAGTGCATTGTCCTTATGAAGAAGTAAAATTGCGTTTTTAAAGTCTTCTTCAGTGATTTTGTTGATAATTCATGAGTTATCAAATTTTTTTATGAGAGTGAGAACTGGTAGTAGGAAGGATTGAGCTATGATTCTATTAAGAAGATTATTAGAAGTGAAAACATTCTTGAAAAAATTCATAGTTTCCTCTTTTATTTGATCAGATTCTAGGTGGACAGCTCCATCTTCACCAATAATCTTTTTTTAATTTTGTTCTAGTTTCTATTATTTAAAGTGGAAAGATGAAAATATTCAATATTTTAAACTCCTTCATTGAGACATATTTCTCTAGATTTTTAGTGGTACAAGGTTTCATCACATGTTACAATGTTGTGGTAATCAACGAGAAGAATTTTTTCTTTTAAGGAGAGTTCTTTAATCATCCCATTACCATAAATTTGTTATTTAATGTCATTTAAATATATTTGAACTTTATCCTTTTGACATAAGATGTTTTTTAAGACATTATGATTCCAAATCTTACTATTTTTTTTAACATTTTTGATCTTTTAAGAAATATTGTACATAGTAGTACCTTGAACATCAATGTCCCACTAGTCATATATCATATCCTTTAGTTTTGGATGAGAAAGCCACATATGCTTGAATCTAAAGGGAGATTTTCCTTGTTTGAGATTTTTATCCAAGGTCATAGAAACAGGATTATTATTTGAGCTAATGCGAGGGAGGGAAGAGAGATGGAAATCCTGGGACATTAGTCAGCTGGAATCAATAAGGGTTCAATCTAAACAAACTTGAAACAAATTTTCTCCCAATCACCTGTTGGTCCAAGTAAAAATAATTCCATGGAAAAAAGATTCAAAGAGTTTGTAGCTTGAAATGAAATTTGAGAAATCCTCCATAGTATTAGTACAAATTTGTGTTCCTCTTTTCTTTTCACTAGGGTAAAGTGGTGTATTGAAATCACCAATGATAATCTAGTGAGAATCTTTGCAAGTTTCTCTGACAGTAGTAAGCTCATTCCATAACTTTTTATGAGAGGAAAGATTGTTTGGAGAATAAATGTTTGAAAGGATTCAATAATTGTCTAAAATTTTATTAGAGAAAAGGATCACAAGATGATGTGGTATTTTAAATATCACATCCCCAAGAAGAATCCTTTCATCCAAAAAGTTAGCAATGCAACCAGATGCCCCTATTAAATTAACTAAAGCCAACTTGGCACTTGACTAGACTTTATTTTTAATTTAATCTAAGCTATTTTCCTTCATTTTAGTTTCTTGAATTGCAATGATGGACGGCGATTTATTTTTTTGAAGATCAATAAACATTTGATGCTTGTTTTGGTGATTCATACCTCTGAGGCTCCAAATAATTATTTTTATGAGATCTTGTGATGGGCCTACTGAATTTTTCATGTATTATAAACTAATAACAATCTACTATATCCTGATCTACTTTCTTTTTCCTTGAGTCTACCTTGTTCAACCTATCTCTTTTTAATTCAGTTCCAACTCTTAATAGATGCCTATTCTTATTTTCTGATTCAGGCATGAATGGTTCTTTGTCTTTGTCTCTTCTAATAACCAAGGAGGAGAAATATTGTTGGAGTCTCTGAAGTGTATAATTATCTAATTGATTTGCTACATTGAGTTCAACATCTTCTTGAATTTTAAGAGCCATTGATTCGATTAGGGGATATTTTTTATATTTACCCTCTTCTTCCTTGTTGGATTGGAGGCATTGAATTTTTTTGCTAGTAATACACAATTATTGAGAGTCAAAATAGGGTAAATTAGTTTAAAATAAACTAACCTCTTTCAGAAGTGGAGTGACCTTGTCATTTGATACAACTAAGTTAGGAGATTTTAATTCTATCTTTTTAGGGAAGATCTCTTTTGAGTGCTTCGTAATCACCTTATGAGATTGATGCTTTGATCCCATTTTCTATGCAATAGGGGAGAGATGAGATGTTGTTAAGGGTTGTGGATAACCTTGTTTATGCATCTACTATTGCTTGTCCTTTTTAAAAACAATAGTGTTTCCTTTTTAAATGAAAGTAAGACATTCCCTGGTAGGGTGACCTAATTTTCCACAATAGTCACATTTTAAAGATGAGTTTTTGTATTCAATATTTTGGATCCATTCACCAATGGATGAGTCTAATATAATGGAAGTAGGTATATCTTGTACTATAAAAGCATTAATTCATAATATTCCATGAACCAGGTGAGTTTTATTTTTTGTGGGGTCAAAAGCAATCAAATAATCCATTATTTTGGCTCTATTGATGAGAACATCCTCATCCCAAAATTTAAGAGGAAAGCCAAGAATATGGACCCATATGGGCATGAGATTAATTATTTATTGTTTTTGGTCAAACTTAGGTTTCCATTTTTTAAAAAAGAGGCCAGACTTACCCAAAAACTAGGGATCTCCAATAAGATTATTTACATGGTCTTCATCATTGTTTCCTCATATTAAGAAGTCATTATTCATTGAGAAGATTAAAATGCCCCCTTTAGGTTTTCATCTTTTAGAAGCTGAGATCTTGAAAGTATCAATGTTTGGATGGGATCCCAAAAAATTTCCAACTAAGGCATTAGAAAGACCTAAAGCACAATGTTGTTTAAGAGAATCAGGAATGGAGATGCGATACCTTTCAGTAGTCTTCGAGATTTTAAGCTCTTGATTCAGATAAATATCTTTATATTCTCAAATCTTGAATGTAATCATTGCATCTAAAGGGATTTTATCATTAGGTTTAGGGAAAACATTCCTTCTAGCCCTAAGAGAACACTGAAGGTCCTTGTTTATAGGTAAAGTAGACCCTAGTTATCTTTTTGTTGACACATGATGCTCTATAGTTGAGATCTAACAACCTTTGTCACCATCCTCTACATCACCATCACCATCTCCACCAAGTTTATTTGAATTTAGAATTCCCACCCTCACTCCAGCGACTGCACTTATACATGACATCAGATTAAGAATAGTGTCTTATTGATATTTAACACATTTTTAAGATATATTTATTTTTAAAAAAATTGAAAAATATTTATAATAAAAGTTTGATATATATTTAAAAAATTATTTTATAATAATCTCTTATTTTAAATTTACAATATAAATAATGAAAAAAATTATTTTTATTGAAATTATAACATTCATAAAAAAATTAATTCAAAATTATGACATAAAAATGAATAGACATAATCAGCATGTAAAAACTTAATACATTATGATGTCATAATAAATTTTCCACAACACAATAAAGTTTGAAATTCTATTTATGATACATTTGACAGTTCTTCCATCTCATTTGAGTCCTAAAGCTTCTATATGCCAACATGAAGGTAATACCAAAATTAAATGTCAAATGTGAAAATTACTTCAAATATGAATAATTCCCTGGAAAATCACCTATTTAATAACACAGACACTCGTACTGCATCGATCCTTCCATGGACACACGTGCCATAAAGTCACCTCCTCAATTAATGAAATGCTAACGATAGCCTAAAATTTTAACCACCACCATTCTCGATGGTATAAATAACAACTTAAATCATTAAAATCAATAGATATTTTATTTGTTTCTAGATAACCTATTGCACTTTGGTCTATGCAAATTATTCAAATTATGAATTCATAAATTATATATATACATATATATATATATATATATAATTTATGGGATTGGAGTTGTTAATAATTTAAGACTCTAATTAATTTAATGTTCTAATTTTTTTTTGACTCAAATTTGTAATAAGTGAAAGTAATTATAATTTAATTTATTCTTATATTTTATGTATTATCATATTATATTATTCTAAAAAATATTAATTATATTATTATTTTAATGGTATTTTATATTTATATTAAATTTATATCAAGACAATTTTCATAATTAATTATTGTTATAATTATTTTTAATATATTTTTATTAATAATTTTAAGTTGTTAATATTTTACTATTGAAATAATATCTTAAAGGTTTTATGTGAAAAACATTTTAAATTAAAATATAATACTTCAAATAAATATAAAATACTAAAATCAAACATATTTCTAATATTAAATCTAAAATTATAAATAAAAGATAAAAATTTTAAAAAAATAACTTGATTTTAAAAAATGGGGAAAAAATCACCGCTAAAAAAATGTGAGGCTTCAAATGCAAGATTAACAAGCCATAAAAATAACATTGATTTGACCTTTCCAAAATCATATACTACACATTTTTTCCCCCTCAACTCTAAATGTTATGCCTCTAGCATATATCAAATATAAAAATTATGATTTTAAATATATGTTTATTAGGTATGGTGTAATATTTTGAATCTTCATGTCAGTCTTTGGAAAAAATTACTTCTTCAAACTCTGATAAGGAAACTAAATTTATAGAGGATAATGAATAGATTTTTACTTTTTTTAAAATTGAGGTGAGGGCTATCCTTGTGAAACATGGGTTCTAAACATCGATTAATTATTAGACCCTTGAATGGCACAAAATATCAATCACAAAAAACCCAAAATAATGCATTTCAATTGGAGGAGTTGAATGCATTACAAGCATATCACTATAATAATATTCAATGCTATAACAAATGCTTGATTTATTTTAGGATGTTCAATATAATTTTGTCAAATTTTTTTTAGATGCTATTTCATATTTACTATATTATTATATGCTTTATATATATGCTTATATTGATGTTTTCTATCACCTTATTTATTGATTTAAATTCCAAAAATAATGCACAAGTTTTTAAAAAAATCACATAGGTACATATCTTTAGAAAAAATGCACAACCTCTAAAATAAATCCTAATTAGATAAAGAAATGGAACAAGAAAACTATAAATAAATTAATAAAAAAATGTCTATGTAAATCCTTGAGTTACTTTTTTTGGTAATCAGGGGTATCTTATTATTTCTAGATGGCATTATTATTGTGGTGGACTTAGAAATCTAGTGCACACTTAGGTGAGTAGCTTCTAAAGTGAGCTCAATACATTAGTCCCTTGATCTTATATGGATGCCCCATGCCTAATGTTCATGATTCAATTATTCTTGAACTCGTGACCTATTGGTCATCATTTTAATGACATACTTGTTTCCTATTCAAAATTTTGCTTTTTCAGATTTAAGAGAAAGAAGAAACTAAAGAAGTAATGGACAAGGCTTGTGAAGTACCTGGATAAAGACTGCGCACCGTAAATCCAGACGCTGTGAATACTCCTCTTTGGCTGTGAAGGAATAACACCTGAAAGAGATAAAAACTAAAAACACAAAGAAGGTTAGTCGATAAGAGAGTAGATTGCCAAGCAAAAGCTTGGTCCTTGAAGCTCTAAGGCTTCTTCAAGGATGACAATCCACTGTTTAGACAGAATATGATAAAAACAGAAAAGAGAAATAATGAAAGATGTGAAAAGAAAAGACTAAAAACAAATGCGTACCTGAAAATCTGTAATCTGGTAAACACAGTCGCCGACGTCGGTGGTATTGCCGTCGTCGGTCAGAAGGTTGCCGACGTCGGTTGGGGAAGTGACCGGCGTCGGTCGGGGCAATAGTCAAGCGCTGGGTTACAGGTTTGGTTTCAGGGCTATAGGATAGTCTATGGTCTTGTCTGGGGTCTGGGGTCTGTGAGGGTTTGTTTGAGGTCTAAGGGACAGAGAATATTGTCTGGGAATAAACTGGGTAAGTGACAGAGGCGAAAGGTGGAAAAAGGCAAATGGATAGGAAAGAGAGCTTTTCAGCGTCTCCGGGAGGAACAGAGAAGATTTTGGTGAAGGATATTGGAATAGACAGAAGACAGAGTATTTGATATAAATAAAATGATATAGAAATAAAGACAACACAAATACTTAGCTGTGTTGAATAGTTGATGAAGATAGCATGCAGTCCCGGTATAAAACGTTGGATACAAGATCTCAGTGCCTGAGAGAAGTTGTCAAGTATACTGATTCCTGCAAGAAAACAACATGCTAGAACACCAGAAAGCAAGAGCACTAGAGCTTTGTTTCGCCGGAAGAGAGAGTTACGCCTGTTAGATCACCCGAGATTCGAAAACTTCTGATTTTGATTGTGATTACCCGGAAAGAGGAAGAGAAGTCTGTTAAGTATAACTGACGTCGGCGATTCCGCCGGCGTCGGCTGATAGGTGGCCGACGTCGGTGGGGTTAAAACGGGCAGAACAAGCCACCAAGCCCATTTTTTATCCGCCAAGTGTTCTTATGCGTTGGAGAATGCCGAGGGTTGTGCTAAATACGCACGGGAGTTTGTTAGGAGGTTAGAAGAATTAGGGAGAGATCTTGAGTGAGTCATAGGGAGAGAATTAGTCTAAGGTGAGGTGTCTAGGCGAGGTGTCCTAGGCGAGGTGTCAAAGGAAGGAGGGGTTAAAGGGGCCTTATTTAATTAAAAATAGATGTTTATTTCCAATTAATAAGACTTAGGTGGGTTAGGGACCAAGGAGAACTAGGAGGGAGAAAGGACCAAGGGTTAGACACTTTTTCAGTGTCTACATTTGCCCCTTTTTGTCTTGTTGGTTGTTCTGGACAAACTGCAAGACAAAAACAGGAGTTGTTTGCCCCAGGTAAGGGATGATGTGGATTGCCCCGAAGTATGGACGAGGTATTCCCCCTCAAAGCGGGAGTCGAGGGAAGGGAACCTGGAATCGGGTGCTGATTTGACAAAAGGTGGATGAGAAGGATGAAGAGTGAGTGAAAACGCTGCAAAAGTCATGATTGCGCGCATGCCACTACACGAGATGGTCGGGTCAATTGTCGCAGGTCAAGGGTCGAGGAGTGCCAAAATTGAAATAACCGGGCCCCAGCATTAGTCGTAGCTGATCGGGTTATTCAATCGAGGCTGAAGCTCCAAATGGTCGTCGTGTTCCAGGTATCCCAGGCTTAGGAAGTGCTCCTGAAAACACGAAAAAGTCACAAGTAGGGCGGATCAACTGGCGTGTGATCCTATACTTGTGAGGGTCCAAAAATATAGTCTGCGGACAAATTTGCTAACCAGTCGTGGAATAGCATACATGCAAAAATTAACCAAGGCAAATGCTTTGGAAGTAGTCGCGGTTTAGGAGATAGGCATGATCTCCAATGTCTGGTGGTCGATGGATAGAAGCAAAAAGTAATCTAAAAGTGCCCCAAGGGGCCAATTTGACTAGAGCTTAACTTGATTAGAGCCATGATTGTGGTTGTTCGGACCAGAGATAAAAGGTTAAAATCCACCGACGTCGGCTACATAACCGACGTCGGTATCCAAAGAGACCGACAGCGGCGAGAATCGGCCGACGTCGGCATCACAGGGCACGACGGTGCCGACGTCAGCGGACTGCCAAATCCGACAAAACCGGATTGGCGGCCCACCAAAAGTCATTTGCTATTTGATTGAAAGAGAAAAAGGAGCTCAAGAATTGGTTGAGTGATAGTGACCTTGAGCTGATTTAAGGAGTAGTGCGAGGTGGCAGAGGAGCATTGGTGGAGAGAAGGCACTGATTGGACGCTGCAGGGACGTGTGTGGCCCAAGTGAAGTGTGCAGAGCCACTAGGACAAAAGTGATGGCAGAGGGGAGTAGAGGACCGGCGGGAGGTCCACCACCAGCGGCACCTATCGTGCCACCACGCCGGCGTCGACGGATTGAGGTAGGAGGGTCTTTGAACCCCATTTGATTCATTTTGACTTTGAATTTAGTTTGTGAAATTTTGTTAGTTTAGTCAGAAATTGAGGAGGGGAGGGTAGCTAGGAAGGTGGGTAGGTTGTCTAGGAGAGCTTAGGAGTAATTTGGGAGGGTTTAGGAGTGTTGGGGAAGGCAAAATGGGGAAGCCCTAATTTTTAGGGCTCGCCTCGTTCAGCTTTAGGGTCGAACCAGTCGCCGACGTCGGCAAACCCGCCGGCGTCGGCCGACCAGCGACCGGCGTCGGTCACTAATCTATCGACGTCGGCCACTAAGTGATCGACGTCGGTTAGGTGAGTGCCGTCGCCGGCACTCTAACTGATGTCGGTGGCTGTCTGGTTAAAAGAGGAATGTAAAAAGTTTAAATCGAGGGGTTGAAATTACGTTAAGGACTTCTCGGGTATCCAGGTAGGCATAGACGATCAAATAGGTTGGTAAAATAAGAAGAGTAGGAACAATGTTAACATGAGATAGCTTTGGGTGGGTACAGGCTAGACAGACTCTGATGCTGCGGGATCGCCTCCTGACTTTGCTAACGCGGATGCGTGGAGGCGTGTCCGTCGAGGAGTGGGCGCAGATGAGCGCAGTCGGATTAGGCGAGCTGAGACGTTACTGCAGAGTGGCGAGGGACGTGAGCCTCATGGTGGCTTTGATCGAGCGGTGGGATCATGCCACCAACACCTTCCACCTGCCTACGGGTGAGATGACAGTCACGGTTGAGGACGTCTACCGGATTTTGCGGTTACCGGTGCACGGAGCAGACTTGTATGCGTGCTCGAGAGAGGCGCATGACATTCATATGGTGACGCTGTTTGGAGAGCATGCCGCGGAGACGAGCTATCACTCGGCGAGTTTTGCCTATGAGCCATTGTACGTGGCAGATGAGGAGGCCCATCAGCTAGCAATTTTGATGATGATCGGCATCACAGTATATGCATTTCCAGATGCAGAGGGCGGTAGGTTTCCGATTGCTATGACTGGAGTTTTGTTGGAGATGATAGAGCAGAGGACAGTGTTCACCTGGGCACCAGTCTTTTTGGCCCAGGTGTATAGAGAGTTGTGGGGTATCAGTCGGCGGCGGCGATACAGCCTATGTGTGGGCCACCTGCTACATTGCTGGGCTTACGAGCACATAGTGGTTACGCGACCTCTTGGCCTCCCAGTGGCGATTCAGGCCGGCTTCAGAGTTGGATTCAGACGATGGCACGAGGTTATGGTGCAGACACGGATGGATGGAGTGGTCAGGGACATTGACCACTACAGGGGAGTGCTGGAGGGTTTGGTCCCGACAGACATCATGTGGAGACCATATTTGGTCTATCCAGCATATAGAGACCAGGGAGAGCAGCTAATTAGAGTGCATAGCCGGAGATGGGTCAGGGGCAGATGAGTCGGTGAGCTTGAGAGGATCCCTGTAGAGAGAGTGCGGCGCCAGTACGGGCTGCTACAGGATGTGCCTCCCGCCTTCCCACAGTACAGACGGGATGACATAGAGGCGCCACTCCCACTTCCAGAGGAGATAGAGGAGCCCGATTTTGAGGAGTTGCCGGCAGGACCTGGGATAGTCGACCCAGGGTGTACAGAGGTCTACACGGCATGGTGGGTAGGTCAATACAGAGGGATACAGATCAGGGAGCAGCCAAATTTATAGGGCATCACCAGGGAGCGAGATACAGCTCGCGCGGAGAGAGACACGGCACGGGAGGAGAGAGACACGGCATGGGAGGAGAGAGACACGGCACGGGAGGAGAGAGACGCAGCTCAGGCTCAGGTCTCAGTTTTGCAGGGACAGCTAGCAGGAGTCACAGGGCAGTTGGGAGAGATGACAGGGCAGGTGGCAGCGTTGACAGCGCAGGTTACTCTGTTACAGGGACAACTGGCCGCAGCTCAGGGACAGGCAGGTGTAGGGCAGAGTTTTGGAGGGCAGGGCCCATGGCAGCAGCCAGCATTTTCACAGGGGGCAGGACCATCAGTATCAGTGCACCTAGGTGAGCCACAGCCTCAGAGATCAGGACAGGCCACAGGAGCAGGGCAGATGGGTCCACCGCAGACTGTGTCGATGGTTAGATACAATGATGCGCTGGACGAGATCGCGTATTATGAGAGGGCCATCAGGGGGATCCCTCATATACGATGATACTCAGAGATGAGGGCGGAGCAGAGTAGACAGAGATCTATGTCACGAGCAACGGCTTCAGGATCACGCAGACGGCAGAGATCAGAGGGAGGAGGAGATACAGCATCTTCTCGACCACCGCCACCACCACCACAGCCACAGCCTTGAGGGTAGCCCCAGTGTTGCATTATTATTATTTTTTTGATGTATATACCGGCCTGCGAGCCGAAGACGAGAGATATATGATGAGAGAGAGACAGACACTGGTTGTGTCTTTTTGTATAAAACTTATTTTTGATATATATGATGAGATTTGGCTTATTGATGTGTTATGGAGATGTTATAAATATTTGATGTATTTCATGATGCATGTTTTGATATGATATGTATGATGATTATGATGATGCTAATGATGTAAATGTTATGTTTAATGGTGATATAGTGATTTATGATAATTAGATAATGATAGATGTGATATGGAATGTTTAACTTGTGGATTATGCAAATGTTTAATGAGTTATGATGGATGAAATTTATAACTAATAACTTATGAAAATGAGAGTATATAAATGATTATGTGAATATATTTATTGACTGTGATGTGATTGACAGGTGACGAGAGAAGAAGATTGAAGAAAGTGGCCGAGCTAACCCCAGAAGACCCCATGTCAACTGAGTGCTGCCTACATAGCCCCTATTGTTAGGGGCCTCCGGCCTATGTAGTTCTCCCAAAAGGGAGGAAGAGTCAAAGTGGGTGATGGTCTAGTGAAGGTCAAGGTTATGGTCATAGTCATGGTTATGTTTGAAAAGGGTTTGGTTGAATGTGACTAAAGTGTAAAAAGAGAAGTGAAAGGCATATTTTCTCTTTCATTGACAAGGACCAAGAAGTCAATATAGATAGGGGTTATTAGAACCAAGAACCCCATTATGCGTTGCGTCGTTGATCATAAGTTATGCTAGAGTGGTGATCGAATCACTTTGACACTAAAGTGAGCTCGAAGTCCCTTGAGCAGGTTATAGGAAAAGAGGATAGGACAACCCATTTTAAGAGCAGAGATAACTTCGCCCCTTTTTATAGGAGACCCTGAGACAACATAAGTCAAGTCCATGACTTTTTTTTTTTTTTTTGAGGCTGATCAATACGGGAAGCCTGTATAGTGATGTCATTGTGCTTGATGGTCAGTTATGAAGCTGATCGATGCGAGAAGCTTCTAAGATAGTGCTGTTTATTGCCAGATTTAGTCATAGCCATCCTTCAAGGGAGTGGTCTAGATCTTTGCTTAATAAGAGGGCTTTTGAATAGCTGTCCTTCGAGGGAGCAGTCTATTAATTACAGCAATGATAGTACAGCTGTCCTTCAAGGGAGCAGTCTGCTTTTTAATTTTATTTTTGTGACCTTGGTTATTTTGACATCTTGATTGATTGTTGATAGAAATTTGAGTCATGGACAAGACTTATAAAAGTTCAAGGGATCCCTTTTATTAGGACAAAGTATCCATACTATATAAAAGGGTTTTTAGAGGATTTATTAAAAGTAGGGTTAAAAAATAATAGGATTAGCTGGATGAGGGATTGCTCAAGGGACGAGCTCAAGTTAAATGTTAAGTAAACGAGTACTCAACTAGCAATAAAATGGTCGTAGATGCAACACATTAAGGGGTTCAGGTTCTGGTCGGCCTTCAAGAGAAGACAGACGATAAGTCCCTGATCCGTACTTGTGCGTGATAATGTAAGGTCCGAGCCAATTAGGAGCGAATTTGCCTCACTTACTTCATTCCATATTAGTCACATGTTGATTCTCTTTGAGGACGAGGTCTCCGATATTAAAATCTCATTCTCTCAGATTTTTGTTATAGGCTCGTCTGATTCGACTTTGATAGACATGGAGATGATTAAGGGCAGCAAGACGACGTTCATCAAGTAACTCTAATTGAGCTAAACGATCTTGACTAAAGTCATCATTAGAAAGAATGTCACGTAGAGAAATGCGAAGAGACGGGATCTGTACTTCGAGAGGTAGGACAGCCTCTGATCCATACACTAGAGAAAAAGGGGTAGCGCCCGTAGAGGTTCGGATGCTAGTGCGGTAAGCCCACAAAGCGAAGGGAATTTGAATGTGCCAGTCCCTTCCAGTGTCGTTGACCACCTTCATGAGAATTTTAGTTAAAATTTTGTTGGAAGCCTCTGCCTGCCCATTTGCTTGTGGGTAGTAAGGCGAAGAGAAACTGAGCTTGATGCCAAATGAATCGCATAGCTTTTGGACAGTTTTGTTTTTGAAGGACTTGCCGTTGTCGGTGATGATTTTATGAGGGACACCGAAGCGACAGATGATGTGGTTATTGATGAAGTCGACAATTTTGTCGGCTTTTGTAGAGACAAGAGGAATAGCTTCCACCCACTTAGTGAAATACTCAGTGGCGGTGATGATGGACTGATGACGAAGAGACGAATGAGGATTAATCTCACCGATGAGATCTAAACCCCATTGTGAAAAAGGCCAAAAATCTTGAGCAACTTGTAAGGCGTGGCTGGGGAGATGAAACAAGTTAGCATGCTGCTGGCACTTGATGCATCGTCGAACATAATCGCTACAGTCTTGATGAAGAGTGGGCCAATAATAGCCCAGGCGAAGGATGCGTTTGGCCACCGAATTTCCACTGAAGTGTCCACCACAAATCCCATCATGGGCTTGTTTAATGGCATGAGAGGCTTCAGTGGAGGTGAGACAACGAAGAAGGAGGCCATCGAAACCTCGCTTATAAAGAAGACCGCCTAGCATGGTATAGCGAACGGTGCGTTTGATGAAAGCTCGCCGCGCATTGCTAGAGAGGTTGGGAGGAATGAGAGAATGAGTCAAGTAGTCCTCAAGTTGTTTATACCAAACATCTTGTGAACTATAATCTATGTTGTGGACGAGATTGATGTCAGTGGAAATGTATGAAGGCAATGGCACACGATGTACCATGACATAAATTCTTGATGAGGATGATGATGATGAAGGAATATGAGAGGCAAGTGAAGCCATGGTGTCAGCAAACTTATTCGTCGATCGAGGAACAGTCTGCAATAAGTGATGGTCAAAAGATGCAAGGAGAATGTCAACACAGTTTTTGTACCTTTGTAAAATTTCATTTTTGCAGAGGTATGAACCGTTAACCTGATTGACGATGAGCTACGAGTCGCCGAAGATGTTGATGGTCTTGATGTCTAAAGAAAGGGCGGTTTGAAGTCCCAAAATTAAGGCTTCGTATTCAGCCATATTATTGGTACATTCAAAGTCGAGTTTAAAAGACAGAGGCATGGGCTCCCCTTCGAGAGGGATTAGAATGACCCCGGCACCTCCACCAAGTTGACATTTAGAGCCGTCAAAGAACATGGTCATTTGATAGATGGCGTCATCGGTGGAAAGAGTGGTGATGGACTCGTCAGGAAACTCACAGTGAGAAGGTTGATTGTCGGGAAGTGGGGCATCGGCTAATTGATCAGTGATTGCTTGCCCCTTTATATATTTTTGTTGGACAAATTCGAGGTCGAGCTCAGCAAGCAACATGAGCCACCGAGCCATACATTGATTCTGATAAGGCTTAGAGTGCATATACTTAAGAGGGTCGGTGTGAGTGATGACGAAGGTTTTGTGGTTAAGAAGATAATGGCGGAGCTTAGTAGCAGCAAAGACTAATGCCAAACAAAGTTTCTCGGTATGGGTGTACCGAGTTTCATAGTCGACTAATTTTTGACTGATGTAGTAAACTGCTTGCTCGCGGTGTTGCTCGTCTCGATGCGCGATCATGGCACCTAACGAATGATTGGTTGCAGAGATATAAAGGTAAAAGGGTTTATCATCTTGAGGTGGAATGAGGACAGGTGGAGAGATCAAATAGCGTTTAAGGGCTTCAAAAGCCTCTTGACAATCCTTATCCCATGTAAAAGAGATGTCCTTTTTAAGAAGATGATGAAAAGGTTGGCATCGATCAGAAAGTTGCGAGATAAAACGTCGAATGGACTGGAGTTTCCCTTGCAAACTGCGAAGCTGCTTGACATTAGATGGGGGTGGCATTTCGAGAATAGCGCGGATCTTGGCGGGATCTATCTCGATGCCACGAAAGGAAACAATGAAGCCTAGAAGCTTACCAGAGAGGACCCCAAAAACACATTTCTTGGGGTTAAGGCGAACATTGTATTGAAGAAGTCGAGAGAAGATGATTTTGAGAATAGTCAGATGGTCACGGCGAAGTTTGGACTTGCCTAATAGGTCATCCACATAGTCTTCCATGATTTTATGGAGGAGATCGTGAAAGATATAGGTCATAGCACGCTGATAAGTGGCGCCTGCGTTCTTTAAGCCGAAAGGCATGACCCGATAGCAAAAAGTCCCCCATGGGGTAATGAAAGTGGTCTTGTGCTGATCTTCTGGTGCAACCAGGATTTGATTATATCCTGAAAACCTGTCCATAAGAGATAACATCTCATGACCGGCCGTGAGATCAACAAGTTGGTCAATATTTGGAAGAGGAAAGTCATCCTTGGGACAAGCCAAGTTGAGGTCATGATAGTCCATATAGATTCGGATCCCCCTAGTTGCCTTGGTAACAGGAACGATGTTAGAGACCCATTGTGGATAATCGATGGGTTGGATGAAAGAGACTGAAAGAAGACGTTGAAGTTCTTCTTTAACAAGAAGTGCAACACGAGGATGCATTTTGCGAAGCTTTTGCCTAACAGGCTTAGCCTCTGAATTTGTGACGATGTTATGGGTAGCGATGGTGGGGTCAATGCCAGGCATATCGCTATAAGTCCAGGCAAAGGCCTTGCTATGGTCAGAAAGAAACTGGGTATAGTCAAGCTGCTCCTGAGTGTCTAAAGATTGACCAATCTTTAAGACATGAGGAACATCGGAGGATGGAAGGTTAATGTTAATGGTCGATTCATTTAACATAACCTGCATTTCAGAAGGGAGAGAGCGCTGAATGAAAGAATCGTCAGCACCCATATATGTAAGAATGGCGTCGTCGTCTATGCAGTGGACTGTGTTGATGGTTGATGAATCATCGTCTATCATGCTAGGATAAACGAGAGGAAGAGATTTGGGAACCCCGTCGAGTTGATAGGTTAGAGGTTCCAAGCGGATGGTGTTTATGGAAAAAAAAACTAGGAGGGATGGAAACCACCGACTCCGTAGGTGAGGATGGAAAAATTGGTGAGTCTAGAAGAAATTGGTCAATGTCTAGTTCAGGAGAAAGGTTTGTGGAGGACTCAGTGGGTTCCTGAAAACCCAGTCCATACCGTTTCTTCGCATTATTGTCATTGGGTGTTTCGACAGGCTGATGAGAACCTTGTTCGTAACGTCCAAAGCCGAAACCCTTCCATGCACACCTATAAAGATAGGTATGTGCAAAGGTGGGGTTGCTAAGAAAAGAGAAATCAGATGTGAAGGTTTGAGGCGAGGAAGAAGGATTTGATTCAGTAGGGGCTTGATCAAGCCCCCCATAGACGAGATTGGTGCGAAGGCTAGGAGGACCATAAGGAATGACCATCCTGATCCGACAGTCATAGTTTGGGTGTTGATGAAGTTGTCCATACTCTTGAGGAGTTTGGAACATATCTAGAGTAAGGAGACGATATTCTCCTAGTGAAAGTCTTTGGAAGATGTCATCCATAGGGTCCTTGGTTGGTAATTGAGAAGGGGATGTGGTGGTGACCGCTGTTTGCGTACTAGTTGATGCTTCTGCGGATGGGGATGAAGTTCAGGTTGATGATTTGAGCAGTATAAGAACGTCGTTTGGGCTATAGGTCGTGTTACAGGTTTTAAAAGGTGATGGGTCGGCGGGAATGACATGGATTTGTTTGTCATGTTCAAATTTAACACAACGGTGGAGGGTTGAAGGGACGCAAGCCATGGCACGGATCCAAGGTTGCCCTAAGAGGATGTTGTATTGGAACTCTCCTTCGATGATGTAGAAGAGCTCTGGGATTGTGCGTGGCCCAACGCGGATGTGAAGGACAATAGTGCCGATGGTGTTAGCAGTTGTGTCATTAAATGATCTAAGGATTGCGTCAGTTTTTGATACGCAATTCTTTGGAAGGGCCAATTGGTCAAAGGCGTGGGAGGAAATGATATTGATGCTAGCACCCCCATCGATCATAACTCATTTAATACGAGTTCGATCAACGTAGGCTGTGATGAAAAGGGCGGCGTCCTGATCTTCCTCGGTAGAGGTAGGAATCTCAGAATTATTGAAAGTGATGGATGCGATGGGGGATAAAGAATGGACTAAGGCAGCAAGTGGTTGAGGGTCTTTAGGTTGAACCTCAGCTGCCTGTAGGGATTTGATTAAAGCCTGGCGATGTTGGGGGGAGCTTTGAATAAGGTCATAGAGGGTCATCTTCACAGGCGTTTGGTGAAGTTGTTTTATCATGGATTCTGTGATTGCCTGTGAAGAAGTGGGTTGGGACGCACCTAAGATAGAAATCTTGGGTTTTGGTGGTTGAGGTGCTTGGATGAAAGGATAGGTCCAAGGGATAGTGGCTTTTTCTTTCGCTTTGTCCTTATGTGACCTAGTGGTTACACGAATGGCGTTGATTTCGAAGATAGTTGGTGAAGAAGGGGTTATGGTCTGTTGGATAGATGATGATGCGGTTGATGAGGCTGGATGAGAAGGTGACGAGGGTTGGTCGAGAGTGTCCTCAAGTAAAAGGGTGTCTTTCTCCATAAAATGGCGAATGACGGCCTTGAGGGCACAACAGGTCTCAGTATCATGTCCTGGTGTGCGATGATATAAACAGATCTTTGTATCATTGAACCAAGATGGTTTTGAACCGAGAGGTTGGAATGGCTTGATGGGAGGAAGGGTAATGCTAGAGGTTTGCAAAAGTTGACGTAATATTAAAGCGTATGAACCTTCTAAGGGGTCCACGCTTGTTGATACATGACGTGCTGGTGACTTCTGCTTAGGGGATGCTGAAGAAGGTTTTCGTACCACTTTTTGGGTTGGTGGTGCGGTAATAGGGGAAGACGGCACTTTCTTTGTGAGAGGTGCCGACTTTTTGAGAGGTTGACTTGTGATTGGTGAAGGAAGTAAGGGAGGTGATTTGTATTGGTTAAGAGATGGAGTAGGAAGTATGCCAAGTAAAGTAGAAGGATGAGGACCCAAGATGGAAGGCAAAGTTGACGGTGAAGGAGGGGTTCACCTTTGTGGTTTGGCAGTTTTCTTGGATTTGGTTGGAAGATTACTTTTGGGTGAGGTTTGGTTCAAGTCCACCTTCACTTGCGGGTGAGTGAGGGCAGAGAGAGGGCGAATGCCAAATGGCTTGATTGGTTTGGGTTGGGTAGATGGAGATTTGGAAGCGGCGGTTTGGTCTTTGTTTGGAGTCTTGGATGATTCTGCCTTGGGAAGATTGGCAGCATGAGATGAAGTGGCATGAGAATGTTGAAGAACTTTAAGATGTTCCCACAATCCCCGATGCTCCACTTTCCTTGAAGGGAGAAGTTCTAATTTCTCCACTAGTCAGGAAAATGGTTGGGAGGACGTTGGATGAAGTTTAGATTCTGGAGAAGATGTGCTAGGTGTGGCAGTAATGCTGGACCCAAAGTGTATGGGAGTTATCACTGGATTGTTATTGGTCGAAGAAGATGGCGAGTCAGGTTCTTCTCTTGGTGGAGAAGGAACTGGAGAGTGTGACTCCTCAAGTGGGTAAAGGGCAGGAATTATGGTGCCCTCCACTTGTGGGCGAGGAGTAGGTAAGGTCAGGTTCTCCATAGGAAGAAGAAAAGAGGATGGTGAGATTGGTTGCGCTGGTAAATTTAAGGCATCCTCCAAGATGAGAGGGGTTGATGGAGAATTGACCGGGGAAAGAGGTTCGTCCATACGTGATGGACTGGTAGATGAGTTAACCTCTTGAGGTTGGTTGGAGATGAAAGGTGAGACAGTATTGACAGTTCGAATATCATGTTCATGCGTGTTGTCAATTAAGGTCTGGACATTATTGTTTTGGGTTGGTGGATGATTGGGAAATGGCTGTTTGAATATGTCGATGCCCTGGTTTGGAGGTTGATTAGGATTATCTAGAATGAGCTCCCCCTTTTCAAGCATATCCTGGACTATGTTTTTGAATGTTTTACAGTTTTCTGTGTCATGTCCCTTGACACGATGGAAATTGCAGAAGTCAGTTTCCCTGTACCACGCAGGGATGGCGCGTGAGGGATCGAATTGAGGCGGTGGTCGAATTTGGGGGAGGTTGATAATCCCCTGTTTGACAAGTTTTTCCAGTATAGATGCATAAGATTCTCCAAGAGGAGTATATTGTCTTTGCACGTATCTTTGCTGGAATTGACGGGTGGCGCTCTGAGATGTGGAGGGTTCGGCTTGATTGGATGAAGAAGATGAGGGTCTAATGGCCATAGCGTTAGCTGCAGCTTTAGACTTAGAATTTGACGATGAAGGTTTAGATGAAGAAGAGTCATTAGTCTTGGAATTGGGGTTCTTGCTCCGCAATTTGATTTTGTTCTCCTCGATGGCACGTAATTCAAGTTTACGGGCCATCGTGAAGGCTTCGTCAAAAGTACGGAAGGTTTGAACCCTCAAAGTAGAAGAAATGTGTTTGGCACAAGCTCGGGCGAAGAGTTCAATGAGCTCAGTTTGTGGTAAGGAAAAGGAGAGTTGGTTGATAAGGCCTCTCCAACGAGCAACGAAATCAGCTACTGATTCGTCCTCAAATTGACGGATGGTGTAAAGGTCTGTGATTGAAACTTTTTTAGTGATATTAATGGAGAAATGGTCAAGAAAAAGCTGGGCCAATTGTGTAAATGAAAAGAGGGAATGGGTGGCAATGGAGCTGTACCAGTCGAGTGCAGCACCAGAAAGGGACATAGGAAATGTACGCAGGAGTAATGCGTCATCATGGGCGATAAGGTAGCAGGCATGTCTAAATGCTCGTAAATGTTGCTGTGGGTCTTCCTTGCTTTGAAAGCGTGAAAATTTGGGAAGCTCCCACTGGCTGGGGTATGGTCGAATCGGAACGGAAGGATGAATAGGCTCATTGCAAATTTGCTCGTATGATAGAGCATTGCGTGAGCCGGAAACGGATGTCTCTAAGCTAGACATTTTATCCATCAGCATTTTGATAATGTCTGCTGACGGATTCATGGGTGGAGCGCCCCCTAGATTATAAGGCGCTTGAAAGATATTTGGAGGGGCGTATGATGTGGATGGTTGCATAGACGCGACATATGGATAAGTGGTTATGGGAGCAAAAGTTGGGGCCAATGGCACTTGTGTCATGGGGTTGGTTGGCACAAGTTGGATAGGAGCCGTCAAGGATGGTTGAGGCGTGGCTACGCTCGTTGATGGGTAAACGGTTACTCTTGTATTTATTGGTGCAAGAGTAGGGGGAATAGAGACTAGAAGGTTTTGGAAAGGTGTGGGGTTTGATTGAGTGACTTGAGGTTGAGGGAGTATCGGAACCCCCATGGAGGTAGGTTTGGATGGAGAAGTTACGTTCTGAAGGTAAGATACGGTTGGGTTATTAGTGGAGGTGTTGTCTAATGGTTGAATGGTAGGGGCGGTCGATGTGATTCTCGTGTCAACTAATGAAGTCGGCATCCCATAGATTGGGTTGCCTAGGGAGTCTCATGTTTGGCTATTGGCGAGATAATGTTGCAAAGCTTTAACGTTAAGGTCTAAAAACCGTGCAAAGTCTTGGTCCCCTTCTGGGACGATAGGAGTTTGAGGCGGGGTTGGGCGAATTGGAGTTCTTTCAGTTTCCGAGTTGAACTCCATTATTGGACTGGTTGTAGGTGGTGAAGGAGGAAGCGGTTGTTGACTAGCATGGTCAAGAAGGGCCTTGGTTTGACTGCGTGTCAAAACCATTCAAGGCTAGAAAGAGGCAGGTTTCAGAAAACTGTGTTCTGTCAGTCTCAGAAAACCAGAATGGATGATTAGACAGGCAGAAAGTTGGATTTTATGCTTGCTGTTTTTGGGAAAAAGAAAAATGACAGAGACCGACGTCGGTAGAAAAACCGATGTCGGTTAAGAGGACTGCCGATGCCGGTCAGATGACCGATGTTGGTTAATAGAAGTTGCCAACGTCGGTTACAAGACCGATGTCAGTTACTGTGTTTTCCAGAAACTCAGAAAAAAAGTTTTTGGAAATGAGGAAAACGTCCTTACCAGCTCAAAAAGACAGATAAAAAACAGAATAGATGATGGTGACAGACAGAGCCTAACGTTAAATCCCTATAAAATTTTTTTATTAGGATCGTATGGCTTATGCCTTAACAAGATGTTTGAGGAAGTTGGCTATAAGAAGGGTCCTAGAATAGGCAATCTAAAGATGGTTTCAGGTAGTTAAGGTGCTCAAAAATCTGTGTTAGGGTCTGGTACATGGCCTGGTGCTAAGGAGCAAGCTCCCCTCACTTCACGATTCCAGTGGTTAGCTGGTCTCGCTTAGCCAAGATATACCTCGCCTATAGTTTATACTCTGCCAGAGAACAGAGTTGGCTTTCCCCTTGGTGGTGAAATCCAAGTAGGATTGCCGGGTAGGGGTAAGGTTGTCCGCTAGGTGATGAAATCCCAGACGGGCCTTGTCTCAAGTGTGTTTGATGTTTTATTGAGTGCTTGTGGTCTGGTAGTGTAACATCATGTGATCTACGGTTTATTCAATATGCGTTTAAGTTACTAGATGTGGACTAAAAAGATGCAAGAAAGCAATAAATGAAATGCAACAAGTTTTAAAGTCCCAAATCGAAATATGATATTGGAATGAAAACAATTGGAGAAAGGGTTTGAAGAGAATGATTTTTCTTTCTAGTCTAGAAAATGCAAGAAAAGTAAGAAAGAATTATTTTTAATTTTCTGCTTATGATTTTTTTTAGAAAAGAAGGAGAGGTGAAGTTTAAGAAGCCTAATGCAACTAAATGAATACAGAAGAAAGGGAACCCACGGAAGGCCCTAAAGGGGTCCCACCGGGCGTGCCAGAATGTTTCCTATTCAAAATTTTGCTTTTTCAGATTTAAGAGAAAGAAGAAACTAAAGAAGTAATGGACAAGGCTTGTGAAGTACCTGGATAAAGACTGCGCACCGTAAATCCAGACGCTGTGAATACTCCTCTTTGGCTGTGAAGGAATAACACCTGAAAGAGATAAACACTAAAAACACAAAGAAGGTTAGTCGATAAGAGAGTAGATTGCCAAGCAAAAGCTTGGTCCTTGAAGCTCTAAGGCTTCTTCAAGGATGACAATCCACTATTTAGACAGAATATGATAAAAACAGAAAAGAGAAATAATGAAAGATGTGAAAAGAAAAGACTAAAAACAAATGCGTACCTAAAAATCTGTAATCTGGTAAACACAGTCGCCGACGTCGGTGGTATTGCCGTCGTCGGTCAGAAGGTTGCCGACGTCGGTTGGGGAAGTGACCGGCGTCGGTCGGGGCAATAATCAAGCGCTGGGTTACAGGTTTGGTTTCAGGGCTATAGGATAGTCTATGGTCTTGTCTGGGGTCTGGGGTCTGTGAGGGTCTGTTTGAGGTCTAAGGGACAGAGAATATTGTCTGGGAATAAACTGGGTAAGTGACAGAGGCGAAAGGTGGAAAAAGGCAAATGGATAGGAAAGAGAGCTTTTCAGCGTCTCCGGGAGGAACAGAGAAGATTTTGGTGAAGGATATTGGAATAGACAGAAGACAGAGTATTTGATATAAATAAAATGATATAGAAATAAAGACAACACAAATACTTAGCTGTGTTGAATAGTTGATGAAGATAGCATGCAGTCTCGGTACAAAACGTTGGATACAAGATCTCAGTGCCTGAGAGAAGTTGTCAAGTATACTGATTCCTGCAAGAAAACAAGATGCTAGAACACCAGAAAGCAAGAGCACCAGAGCTTTGTTTCGCCGGAAGAGAGAGTTACACCTGTTAGATCACCCGAGATTCGAAAACTTCTGATTTTGATTGTGATTACCCGGAAAGAGGAAGAGAAGTCTGTTAAGTATAACCGACGTCGGCGATTCCGCCGGTGTCGGCCGATAGGTGGCCGACGTCGGCAGGGTTAAAACGGGCAGAACAAGCCACCAAGCCCGTTTTTTATCCGCCAAGTGTTCTTATGCGTTGGAGAATGCCGAGGGTTATGCTAAATACGCACGGGAGTTTGTTAGGAGGTTAGAAGAATTAGGGAGAGATCTTGAGTGAGTCATAGGGAGAGAATTAGTCTAAGGTGAGGTGTCTAGGCGAGGTGTCCTAGGCGAGGTGTCAAAGGAAGGAGGGGTTAAAGGGGCCTTATTTAATTAAAAATAGATGTTTATTTCCAATTAATAAGACTTAGGTGGGTTAGGGACCAAGGAGAACTAGGAGGGAGAAAGGACCAAGGGTTAGACACTTTTTTAGTGTCTACAATACTATTGAGTTTCAACTCTAGAGGCCTTTTTTAAAACCCTTTATTAACAACAAAATTTCTAAATTATATATCTAATATGAAGATTGATTGTGCATACTAATCTAAATATTTTTTCCAATTAATCTATCCCTAATTCAAAATGATAATAAATAATTGAATTTAATGTTGATGCACCTCTTTCTTAGAAACCCATTGCATCTCCTACAAAACTCTTAATACATCCTATGAGTATTGAAAAATTTCCAATATTTTCTATGATAAATTCCAGAGTTTGTTTTTGATTTCTCAATGTTGTTGGTCTACATATTAGGATAATTCATTTGAAGCACATGGTCCAATTAGGTCTCATATGTTGTATCTTATTTATTTTTTTGTCTTCTCACACATGAATTTTGTTGTATTCAAAAATATGTTTATAGATGCTCTTATATGTTCCATGTTACACACACACACACAAACACATATCTTCATTGAGTAAAACACCTTGATTAAATTGATGAAAACTTGGAATAAAAGGATATTTCAATGCCATTCATGATTGTTTACATAAAATTTGAACCTTTACAACATTTTTTATGTACATGTGAATCCAAATCTATATTACAATGATCAAAGTAGAATGATTATGAGAGATAATGATTTTGACACTATTAATCAATGAAACCTCATATATTTAAAGCATATTTTGAAAACTATGATTTATATAATGTGAGTATTAGGTATGTGGCTATTAAAACTTAGAACCATATTTTGAATCTTCACACCAACCTCTAGGAAAATTATTTTTCTCAAACCCTAATAACAAAAATAAATTTATAAAGGGTAAGGAAATGGATTTTTGGGGGAATATTTTTAGGGGAAACATGGCTTTTAAACATTGAATAATTATCAGACCCTTTAATGGAACACAATATCAATCACAAAAAACCAGGAAAAATCCTATTCAATTAGTGTCGTCTAGGGTATGTTAATACAACACAATATCAATCACAAAAAAACAAAAAAATCCAATTCAATTAAGATAGTTTAGGGTATTTTAGGTGTGTCACTACAATGATATTCAATGCTAAAAAAAATTATTCTAAGATTAATATAATTTAGTATTAAATTTTCTATGATGATATTTCACATTTAATATATTCTTGGATGCCACATACATACATACATACATACATACATACATACATAAATACATACATACATACATACATGCATGTATGCATACTTACTTACTTACACACACACACACACACACACACACACACACACAGGCACACACACACACACACACACACACACACACACACACACACACACACACACACACACACACACACACACACACACACACACACACACACACACACACACACACACACACACAATTTATTCTACCATCTTATTGATTGATTTAAATGCACTAGTACATTGTATTTATAGGAATAAATTGAATTCATATTTTGATACTATTACCATGCAATATGACACATGATAGGAACAAAAACTTAAAAAGAAAGACACACAACCCCTGACAAACCCCTCATGACATAAATGTATAATGTAAAATTTTGAGAAAAAAATTTGAAACATAATATGATAGGGATAAATGAAACATAATGAATAAAGAGAGAGAAATATGGGAAACTTATTATTAGAAACAATGGGTACATGAACATAGAAAATTCAAAAATGTATACTTGTTTGGACTAATAATCAATAATAACATAGGTACATATCTTTAAAAATAAATGTAAAAGAATTTTGGACATTTCCAATTACGTAAAAAGTGGAACAATAAAAATATTTATTAATTCATAAAAAAATGTCTCTATAAATCCTTAAATGCTAGCTACAAAATTCCTAAAGTATGTGTTTAACAGGAAGAATGATTTTGCATACTAGTCTAAATATTTTTCCCACTTTATGTAACCCTAATTAAAAATCATCATAAGAATCTACATTTAATATTGATGCACATATTTCTTAGATACCTATTGTATGT
>JARHVA010005023.1:1312500-1330000 GCA_037957365.1 Torreya grandis
TCCTTAAGAAGCACCATTTTTAATATTCTAATCCAACAAAAATATCATATATAACATATTTTGATGATTATGATATAAGTAAAACACACTTAAAATAACAAAATTAAAATAAAATAAAATAAAATAAAAAGATAAATAATTTAAACATATTATACATTTTATTATTTATATAACTATTAAAATATAATAAATTATAATTATTATGAGAATTTTGTAGTTTAGAAATATATCATCCATTCCAAATATTATATTTTTTAAAATGTTTTATCACACTAAATCTGAAAAAAAGGAAGCATCAGTATACATAAAAATAACTTAATTAAATATTTTAATAACAAACATTGAATGCTTTATCACCCTTTTCTTCAATTTTTTAAAAATTAAGCTCATTTTGTAGGTATCTAATTCTTTTCCTTGCTAAGTATTTTTATCCATGTCTGACATGTGAACCAACATATTTCCTTCAACCTCTACCTTATCTCCTGGCTATAACCATTCATACAATCTTTGTCTAATTTTTCCACATCTAACACATGTTCCTAAGAATACTCTTCCCTTTCCTTAACCAAATATTTTTTTACTTTATGCTAAAAAATCATGTATCTTGTAATGCATATCCTCTTTATCCATCACGTATATCTCACTGTTCTTTCTACATGCACCTATCAATACACATTACCATTATTTGTTTCTCTCTACAAGTTCCTTCAAATGTTATCTATTCCTCCACAAAAAAATCTTCCCTTTCATAATGTGGTGTTTTTTGGTTCAATATAATAACTTATTTTTCACATTGAATGGAAATTGATAAGCCTCCTCATCTATTTTAATTTGAGAAAACTCTTTATGACTTAGTTTTAAGGTGTTTTGTTTTAGAACTCTTCCATATTCCTTGAATTTAAGATCTTTATACCTCGAAATTTCTAATCTTATGAATATATGCATTTGGTAATCTCTATTTAATAATTTAAAATTTATATTTACAACCATACTAGCATATTTGGTTATGTTCTTCTTTCTTCTTCATATCTTGTTCTAAACTTCCTTCTATCATAACATCATGTGACCTTTTCGTTTGGTGTTTACAACTTCAGATATTATGGGTCATTAATATCACCAAAATCAATGTATTATTACATATAAGTGAGTAATTTAATGAGATATTATATGTTCAAATATCATGATAAACATGGCATCTCCAAATTAGTTCCTTGTCCAATTTGTGAGATACATCTTAACAGTTTAACCTCACCTACATCAATTTGTGCTTTATCATCCTCATCATATTTTCATCTTTATTAATATTTTGAATCATTAACATCACTAATAACATACCTTGATGTGAAACCATTCCACATTAGTTTTTCCTTAACATTTATTTATGTCTGCATTATTGAAAATATGTCAAAGACTTCGTCAAAACTTATAACCATGTTGGCCAATGTTGGTCTTCTAACCAAAAAAACTATTTTAAGTAAAAATTTTATTTATTTTTATGCAAAAATATTAATGTTACAATTATCTACCTTGAAATCATATATAGGTGACCTTATCTTCTACTGTTCAAGGCTTGTGAAACCTTAATTTAATAAATATTCAATTAAAAATTTAAATGAAAATTTTTAACCAAATAATACACACAAAAATATTAAAACTTAAATATATAATTTATAAATATATGAATGAATGATAGATATGAGATATGCTTGGATCTCCACTAGAACATGACAAACGTTTTCCTCTCTACAATAATAGTCTTTAAAACCTCCATCAAAACACACAAGATATAGATATTTTATTATCTCTAGCACCCTCCCTTTCTCTCTCTATATAATCTGATAGAATATTCCATAAGAGTTCTAAGCTATCACATCTACAATAATCTCTTGTAATGAAAGAAGCTGCTCAGAACAAACCTCATCAGTTTTTTATATGGGAATTTGAGTGTGTTACATGTCAAAAGGTTCCGTATAGAGTATCAAAAGCTGACACGTGCTTGAACTATACTTCTCCTCCTTTCCATGTATAATTATATATGTTCATTCTATTTAGTATTACACATCATGCGCTAGGGTTTTATAAATTTGGAGATCTATTCAAGAGTCGTAGGCTTCTATAAATATCGAGCCGCTAAATATACATACCATGCCAGGATGGATATATATTCATTTATTTGAACAAATCCTATATTTGGGGCTTATTTTTCTCTCACACAACTAGCCTATGGTCTATGTAGGATTACTTAGCTTCTTGTGGCTTTGCAGTCAAACCCGGATGGTCCAGCTTGTACTAAATGTAATGCACATTAATTTTTTTCATGGTATTTATCTCAGAGAATTAATTTATTCTTAGATGTGCCATTACACCGCGCATAAATGCTTTAGCTCCTAATTTGAATTATTTGTGCAACTATGTAACTTTCAAACCTTACAGTAATTAAAATTTTCTACATACTCAACTTGATAGTACAACATCACACACTTATATTTTTTAATTATTTTTTGGGGTGAATCCATGTTTGTGGCCCAAAATATTTTCATGCTTATAACTTACACTCGTAATTTGGATCCTTTACAAAACTGGACTTAACCATCCTTAGCAATGCAATATCTCTGTGTGTAGGATGCTCCTCTATAATTCTTCGTGCACTCATCTCAAGTATTCAGATATTATTGGCATCTATCACAATGCTGGATCGAATTTGTCTAATATATTATGTTTTCTACTCTAGTAAGATTTATAAATATTAACATCAACATAATCCCTCCGCATAATTTTCTAATTGATATATTAGATGTATAAAAAAGAGATAAATACAAGAATGAAAAATTAGATATATGGGGCTTACAATTTGTATAAATAATTAAATTTTTATGAGCTTTTTTCTTCAAATACTCAACATTATTACCATACATATTATCATTTTTAATATTTTTTCATTTTATTTAAGTTATACATGAAGGAAATATTTTCCCATTCCAATCAATTGTTAAACATAATATTATATATGAAATTAAATAGTGGGGCTCTTATCTTAAGAAATAAAATAAAATTTGAACTGAAAGAGTTTTTACCTCCTTGTTATTGAAGAATGTTGACACTAAAATATTAATCCCTCAAGACAACATTCTCATCGAATGTGGTTTATACCCATTCAACAAAGCCATGATATTTCAAATGGTGACTATGACACAAACACTAATATAAATGAATAACTTGAGGGTTGATTTATTGAGGTATCCATCTAGAGAATTAAAAGGTTTTATGTAGATAAGACATCTTGGTATCAAATCTAACTTGTATGTTAAATATTCTACTCTACTAGGCCTTATAGATATTGATATCAATATATTTTACCTACCTATTTTTCCAATTGATGCATCAAATGTATCTAAAAGGAAGATAAATAGAGGTATCAAAGATGAAATATATAGATATTTCCTTTGGTCTAAATGTGGATAGCCTTGTAAGTATCTTTCCTCAAAGTTTCAAAAATACTATAGTAGATAAGTTAAATTTGAGGAAGGGCTTGTCCAACCTCCATGCTACACCTTGCTCTTAATACCTTGTAACTTGAAGGTTCTATTACAATAATTCAATTTTTTAATACCATATTCATATTGATATGGCTCACCATATTCCTCAAGCACAGCGTATTTGTCAGATTTATTAATTGTAGCTTAAAATTAAGGATCATTTTATATTTATATGTTTCCCACTAGTCCATCTTATGAGATTAGAGGAAATTTTTTGGCATGTTTAGAGACACTTATAATTCTCTCGAAACCTTGATGGTTTACAAAGATGTTTGATCTTCGCCAACATTTAAACAAAGACATTGATTCTATAAAAATATACACTAAGATAATTATTTTTTTTTACCTTGTTTCTTTGTAAATATTGATTAAGAAACTACTACATAATGGTTTAAGATATTGTGAGATTAATGAGGCATCAAAGAACATAACTTATTTTCATATATTTTTTTATTTTTTCTTTATTTTTTAATATTTGAGCTTGTTAGAATTACTCTTGCACTCCCTTTTACTTTATCAACTTTATACTTTTTATGTTCCATAAACCTATTCCAACCTTTCATAGATATTAATATTATTATCTTATATTTTTATTTTAAAAAATAATATCAAATACCTTATCATAGATTATATTATGAGTTGTAAACATTAGATAGTACATTTTTTAAGTTTCATAAACATATTGTGACCTTTTTTAAGCATGAATAACAATATATTATCTCTTTATTTAAAAAATAATATCAATTACCTTATCATAAATATTAAATCCCTTACTAATTTTTTTAAAAATAATAACCATATGTTGAATGTCTCTAGAAATTTTGCATGCAAAATAAAAAAATAAATATTAATGTTTTGTCAAGTAACATAATGTTTTAAATACTCTTTATAAATAATCATTAAAAATAGTAAAATATGTAACCCAGAATATAAAAATAAAATTATAAAAACTTATAAATTTATTTATTCACTTCATTATAATAAATACGTCATTCAATCATACTTTTCTTTTTATTTGAAAAAAAGTTATAAAACAAATGTGATTATTTAGAAAATGATTTAACCACATCTCATGTTATGTACTATGAAATATTGTTTTATTATTATTTAATAAAAATTAACCATAAGAAATCTGATCAAGCAATATTAAAATATGATTTAATAAAAATCAACCCTGAAAAAAATACAAAAATAATATTATTATATAAAATGTAATTAAAAAAATATTTTTATTCTGTAAAATACAATAAAAAATAGTTCTTCTCAATAGAGTTAAGAATAAAATTGTACTTCATTATATTTGTACTCTATTAATGATGTTAATAAGAGAAATAGTTATATTCCTGATTCTCGCTAGTGTTTAGACAGCCACCGAGAATTTGCAATCCCATATACCTACTCAACATCATGGTGGTTGCACTAGGATGGGAAGTAGGAGAAAAGTTATACGTGTATGCATTAATCACGAACAGTGAAACCACATCAACCACCTCATATTTTTGATTCACAGTGAACCCCACTTGACATCCTCCCTGGTAATTCCCCATGCTCTACAAGGTGTCAAAGAAAATTGGTGTCTGGGGACTATATTATTTGTAGAAGGTAGATACATAAACAATAGCCTCAGGTAATGATAATGGTGACTATAATAATTGAAGTTTAATTCTCCACAATTGAAGTGTTAACCAGTGGTGGTGCTGATCTACAATTGTGTGAGTGGAGGAGTGTGTAGAATATTGGAAATGCATTAGACGTCGTTTATGCACTTTTTCAAATCGAATGGGTAAATGAAATAGTTAAAAATGACACAGCTCATCATGGGGATTATTGCTACATAAGTGAAGCGATCCTATTGAGAATTGATCATTTATTTGTGTTGAAATATTTCCAATGTTTTGAATGGAAGGAGGGCCACGAGCGACTAAAACATGGTGGTATTGGTTCTTACGCGCACGACCTCGGTGAGGGATTGTTCTAGTGGTTATGGTAATATATGTTGGAAAACATTAATTTTTTCCAATATTTTCATGTCATGCCACACCTATCTCATTGATAACAGAACATGTTCCACTACCATTCTAGACAGTTCGTCGCCCATATTCGAGTACCTGTTCAATGCATGTGTTTTGACTATAAATGGTTCTAGACAGTTCGAAGACATTTATTTATAGAGGCACTTGTCATGTGTTCATCAATGAATAAAAACTCTATTTTTTCTTACGTTGTAGCATGTTCTGTGTTCTGCCCTTCAGTCTGGTATTACAGCTGATGGAGAAGATCGTGGGAGCTACAGCCAATGTTCTAGGGATGCTTAGCTGAGGCAAAGCACTGTCACAAAGCCATCATTGGAAGAGTGTTACCAGAGCGTGGGATTAGTCTCAGCCGATCGTGGATAAATGATAGACCGTAGGAGACCAAGCCATTGCCCAGGAAGACGCAGACATCTAGAGCTAGAAAAATAAGTTCTTAGAGAAGCGAAGCTAGTTTGGAGGAGTAACGCGCAGGTTTGAGCCAGTTGGAGAAGCTCGGCAGAGCGTGGAGATAAACTTCCAAATCATGGGAGTGGTCAAGGTGAAATTGGCAGACTGTTGGAAGAGGATTATCTAAAAGAGGTGGTAAGAAATATTTTGAAAGACAAGGGGAAGCAGAAACAGAGACGTACACTAGAATGGCAGATTTGAGAAAATGTAAGGGAGATGAACAAATAGTAGTTATAACGGTTTTTGGAAAACTAATATTTCTGGTTTGAATAACAATTAAAAGACCAATTTCATTTTATAAGATTGTAAAGAAGATAAGTGCAGATCTATGAAAAAGACATAATTTGTAGAGATAAAGAAAAAAGTAGTGGCATTAAAGAGGAGAGATAGGGATCATGGCATCGAGTAGCTGTATCAACTAGGGTCAAATTCCATTATTTACTGGAAAGAATTATGAGTGTTAGGCAGTTTAAGATGAAAATTTTATTTTGTTCTGAAGATGTTTGAGATTGGGTTGACAATGGGTTTGTAGAACCTAAAGATCTGACCGCTTTAACACAAGCAAAAAAAATAAACTTAAAAGGGAAAAAAAAGATGCTAAAGCCATGTTCTTTATTCAACAAGTTATAGATGATTTTATGTTTCTTAAGATTGCTGCAACAAATAAGTCGAAACAAGCTTTAAAAATCTTAAAATCTTTATACCAAGGTACAATTAAAGTAAAAGTAGGAAAATTACAAACAGTAAGAAGAAATTTTGAAAATATTCAAATGAATTCATCAAAATCTAAAGATCAATTTTTCAGTAATGTAATGAATGTTGTAAATCAAATGAAGTCACATGGAGAGAATGTATTTAATCAAAAAGTGATAGGAAAAGTTTTTAGAAGCTTTCATAACAAATTTGATGTAATAGTAGTTGCAATTGAAAAATTAAAAGACTTATCTCAATTGCTAATAAATGAAATGATGGGATCTTTGTTATCCCATGAAATTATGATGAATATGAATAATAATTCTTCTTTGAAGAATGCTTTCAGATCATAGGTGTCGTTTGGTAGAGGAAGAAGAGGATTGAACTTTAGATTAAGAGGAAGAGACAAAAGTGGACACATGAGTTTCAATCAAGGAGAAATGATGAATTATCCTAGTCAAAGCATTAACAATAGAGCATGTGAAAGAAATCAACTTCAATCAACAATGTTTGATAATTCCCACATTCAATATTATTATTGTAGGAAATTTGGCCATTTAGAAAATGAATGTAGAAAAAAAAAAGTAGATGTGGATAAATAAAAACCAAATTACTTAGATGTATCTGATCATAACTTTAGACATTTACTTATAATTTATAATGTTTCTCAAGAAAGTTCTAGTGATATGTCATTTTTAGATTATGGATGTATCAATCACATGACATAAAATAGAGAGTTATTTGATAGCTTGGATCCCTCTATAAAATATAAATTAAAATTAGGAAATTATAGCACAACATTCGTAACTAACAAAGGTGTTATAAACATTTTAACTAAGAATGGAGAAAAAAGATATATTCCTAATGTTTTCTTTGTACACAATTTAAAACACAATTTGTTGAGTGTTAGCCACTTAGAAAAAAAGGGTATAGATTTATCTTTAACAATGATATATGCAACATTCTTGATAGAAATCCTAGTAACAGGTTGATTTCAATGGTTGAAATGACCATGAATTGAATGTTCCCCCTTTAGATTCACTTCATCCAAAGATCATAGTATGTCAACTTCAAGATAGTATACTTAAACCAAACATGGATTTGGCACTTAAGGTATGGTCATATTCATTTAAGAGATTTGAGTTTATTATATAAGAAAAATATGGCGAAAGGATTACCAGTCATAGAGCATTCATATGGTCATAGTTCATATAAAAGTCATATATTGGAAAGAAAAACATAGAGAAAGTTTTCCAATAAAAAATTATTACAGAGCAAGGACACCATTATAATTAGTTCACAGTCATATATATGTGTTAATATAGACTCCATATTTAGGAGGAAACATATATTTCTTAACATTTATTGATAATTTTAGTAAGAAGACCTGGATATACTTTCTCCACTAAAATGATGAAGCTTTTGATAAATGAAAGGATTTTAAAGCTTTGGTGGAAAAACTAAGTTGCCTATACATCAAGGTATTCTGATTTGATAGAGGTGATGAATTTAGTTGTAATAAAATTCTAAATTTTATTAGATATCATGGAATCAAGAAACAATGTATAACAAGGTACACACCACAATAGAATGGTATAACAGAGAGAAAAAATATAACCATAATGGACATGGCTAGGAGTATGTTGAAGGCCAATAATTTATACAATGATTTATGTGTAGAAGTAGTAACATGTAAAATATGCATTTTGAATAGGAGTCCTACAAAGAATGTATAAGACAAAATTTCATAGGAAGAATGGAATGTAAGAAACATATTGTATCTCATTTGAATTTTTTGGATGTGATGCTTATTCGCTAGTGCCATCTAAATTGAGAAGAATATTGGATGATAAAAGTGAGAAATTTATTTTTATTGTTTATAATGAATAATCAAAAGCTTATCTATTATATAATTCAATTTCAAATTAATTCACTATTAGTAGAGATATTGAATGCAAGGATGAAGAATCATGGGATGTAAATGTAAACAAAGTAACCATAGATGAAGAAGAACTAGAAGAACAAGGTGGTCATTCAAATCAAACAACACCAAGTTGTCCACCAAGAAATGTTGTGCAGGGCACACCATCAAGCAATCGAGACCAACCTACTCCCAATTCAAATGTAATTGATGAGTCAAATCTTACACATGACTCATTAAGACCAAGGTATAGAGGTAAGAAAATAAAAATCTTAAAATAGATATATGATAAAGGAGAAGAGAATGTAGATTTGTATTCAAATTTTGTTTTATTATCTTTTGATCTTCTATATTTTGAAGAAATAGCAAAAGAAGATAATTAGATTAAGGAAATGGATTAAGAAATGGACTCTACTAAAATAAATCAAACATGGGAGTTAGTAGATCTACCTAAAGGTAAAGATTGTAACGGAGTCAAATGGGTTTATAAGACTAAATTTAGTGTTGAAGGCAAAATTCTAAAACATAAATCAAGATTAGTTACAAAATTATTTTCACAATAGTATGGGATTGATTATAATGAAACATTTATTCTAGTTTCTATACATAATATAGTTAGAATTGTTTTATAAATAATTGGAAGGTCTATCAAATTGATGTGAGATCAACCTTCTTTAATGGTTTTCTTGATGAAGAAGTTTATGTTCAACAACCACCTAGTTATGATGTATATGGGAATGAAAATAAAGCCTATAAATTGAAAAAGGTAATTTGTGGTTTGAAATAGGCACCTAGGACTTGGTATAGTAGGGTTGATTCATATTTGACAAATAATGAATTTAATAAAAGTAGCAATGAATGTACATTGCATATAAATACCAATGAACAAGCCTAAATTTTGAATGTGTTTTTAGGTTGATGATTTGATTTTTACTAAAAATTTGTCAATGGACAGGTTCAAAGTAGCCATGATGAAAGAATTTTAAATCATAGATTTAGGATTGATGAGATACTTCTTAAGCATTGAAGTTATTCAATCTGATAAATGTATCTTTATTTATCAATCCAAGTATGTCAAAGATGTGTTGAGAAGATTCAAAATGTTAAATTTTAATCTAGTATGAACTCGAGTTGCAATAGAAAAAAAATGTAGAAAAGATGATAAGGTCATGTTGATACAACTATGTTTAAAAGACTTTTTTGGAAGTCTAATGTATATTACAGTTACTATGCCAAATATTATGTATGGTGTTATTTTGATTAGAAGGTTCATGGATTCACTTCAAGATTCTCATTGGTAAGTCAAAAAAAATATTGAAATATGTTTCATGAACAATAGGATATGGAATTTTATATTTCCAAAATAATGATTTTAGTTTGATTGGTTATACTGATAATGATTTTTCAGGTAGTATAGATGATAGGAAGATCACTTCAAAAGATGTCTTTCAGTTTGGATTAGGAATTGTGTCATAGACATCAAGGAAGTAACCTATAATCATATTTTCATCAGTCAAAGTAGAATATGTAGCCAAAACTAGTGCAACATGTCAAGCAATATGGATGCATCAATTTTTATCAAATTTGTTTCATAGTCAAAAGGAATTGACACCAATCCTTTGCAAGAACAAGTAAACAATTGCATTATAAAAGAATCATGTTTTCAAAATAGGAGTAAACACATTGATATGAGGTACCACTTTATCAGGTAAATGGTTAATAATGGATAAATATATCTTGAGTTCTGCAGATCCTAAAATCAATTGGTAGACATTTTATCTAAATCATTATCAAAGGATAACTTTGAACATTTCTGATAACATCTAGGAATTGTTAATATTGAATTAGTTAGTGGTAGAAATTAAGTGGAGAGTTGGAAAACATTAATTTTTGTCGCTATTCCCCTATCATGCCACACCTATCTCATTAATAATAAAGCCTATCCCACCATAATTTTAGATAGTTCATCGACCACCTTCCAACACATGTTAAATGCATGTGTTTTAACTGTAAATGGTTCTCGACACTTGTAATGTGTTCATCAATAATAAAAGTCTATTTTTTCTTATGCTTTAACATGTTCTATGTTCTTCTCTTCAATTTAATGGTTATTTTATTATGAGGAGTGTCAACAATGCCCTTCCCCAAATCCCTCCACTTGATGCCGCATTTGAATGTTTAACACATTATGTTTATTTAGTGGTCTAATCTCACTTAGAATAAGTATCTTTGGACTTGATAGTGTTCTTGATAAGGTGATATCCCAACCAGGTTTTTTAATATTTTAAGAGCCTATCCTATTAAAGATCCCTACATCAAGATCATAGCCTCCCCCAAAACCATTAATCTTTCATTGTTTACACCGTCTTCATAGGTGAAGATGTGTGATTTAAAAAATTCAACGAATGTGCCTCTAATGCCCTCATTATAGATAGGAGAAGTCAAGGCCATATTCAACAAAACATGTTGAGATTTAGGACCCTTCCATATATTATTTTCATAACTACTTGCATTAAAAAACAAACAAACACTAAAACATAACTGTCATGATTAATATAAGTTTGTAATGTGACATGATAATATTTATATGAATTTTCATAAAATCAACAATAGAAAAATTGAAATTTAGTAGTATAATTCTATATTAGTATTCAAATGAGTGATTAAATTTCTAAAACCATATTGAATGTGGGTGTAAGTAAATTGAAACAAAAATGAAAACAAAATTACTTGGGGATGTTCTTCTTAGGATTGTTTCCTTGAATTTGCCATTCTCTTGAAGTTTGACAAGTGTAATGTACCCCTCATTACGCCCTTTGTTATAATCATATCATAAGTACTTATATCAAATGTTTTATCTACTAAATAAATGCTAGTAGATCTTCTTTCTTGATTATTGATAAACTATAATTTGCCCCAAAGGTGCAAGGAAAGCCAAAGGATTATGAAATAAATGTTTCATTGAAAATTTCAAAGGTAAATTACATTTAACAGCTTTACTAAAAAATGTGAAGAATAATAATTAAAACATTCAATGCATCACATATTAGAAGATGACATTAATATAAATAGAAAATAATTTACAAATGTGTAAAATAACATGGAAAGAAGCTTACAAATGAAGGTGTAATTGGCTATATTTAATAGATATCCATTATTTCATGGCATTTTGTAATTTGGTTTGGTCTAATTTGAAAGATGGATGTGAACAACATCATAATATGGTGTTGTACATACACTTAAAACAAACACATGTTTCCTACATTATTTAAGGAGATCTGTGAGAGTGAAGGCTGCTATGTTGTATGTTATTGATGAGAGTGCACATCTTGTATATACATGTTTATCATTCTTCAAAGGAGACCAATTTTTGATGTTTTGTTAAGAAAATATTCTTGCTTAATAGAAGCCTACTCTTTATACTTTAAGTATTGGAAGAATTATCTATCTTTCAAAAGTAACTATGATCTTAGCAAAATATGTATAACTAATGAAGGATTTCAATTTTACATGTTATTGTGCATGTTATCAATTTTTGGTTAAACGTGTATTTTACAAAATTACTGATCATATTATGTGAACAAGGATGGCAAACATAATGTTCTTGAATGGAAGAGTACATTATATTATATTATCTAGGAAAATGCCTTCATCCTTAAACTTTGGATTTAAACAAGAATCAACAAAAGACACAATAATATATTACAATTATCATCCCCAAAATTGTAAATCACTACATCCTTTAACTCTAACATAACCATTCACACACACACACACACACACACACACAATGTTAATGTCCTATGTATCAAAATATAAAGTGATCTCAGACTCCAAAAGTTGTCTACCTAACTCCCAAAAAACACCAATGAAAAATGAAGTATAATTGTTTTTCCTTAGAAAATCATATAAACTTGGTCAAAACTTCTATTTATTAATTTGCTCTCAAAAAGAGACCCAACATAATATATAAGGAATTATTGTTCAAAATCACCAAAGAATTGCATTGCATCAAGCAAGTGAAAACCCCTAAAAATAGTTTAAGACGAACAACTTACAATGTAGGTATGATTGCAATACTCAAACCAAATCTACATCTGAACACACATACAACCAAGATAACATAAATATGGATCATAGGACATCGAATTTTGAAAATCAATAGAGAGTATTTATTATAAATAATAATGTTCTTCTTTGGTTCTAAAATGGCAGACTATTCAAACAACATTAATGAGATTGGGAGGCTTGAAAACCTAGATCAACTAAAAAGCATGGTTATCTGGTGTTACTTCTATCATATTTGGAAACTTCATGAAGCACGTCAATTTTTGCCTTTGCTACCGCACTTTCCCAACATTCCCAAACCTGGCCAAAGGGTCCTGCAAACACAAATAAAGTGACTTTTAACATGCCAAAAATGATAATAACTTGATACACAATTAGAAAAACATATTAAATATAATAAATTCATACAAACACAAACTAGGCGTCACTTACATGCCCAAATCCATGATATATGTAATAAACTCATCTCCCTTCATTCTGTCTTTATCATGCCCTGTGCAATATGTATCATAATGGATGTGCAATCTGTATTTGTTCTTCCATGTCTGCAAATCTTAATGCAAACTTTATGACTAACCTTGCGGTAATGATGTCACAAATGAATTTTCTTTCTCCTACAATCTGAATTCCCATATAATATCTATTAATAGATATGCCTCTTACGACAGTACATAAAGACCATATATATGTCCTTTCTACACATGGAGATAAACACATATTTTTAGTCAGTTGAAAGCGCAGAGGGGTATTCTGAGACCGTTGAAATCCTTGACTGAAATGGAATGCGGTTCTGCTTGAGTGGAAACAACTGAGATAATAATAATGGTGGCAGTGTTGCTCTTGGGCTAAGTTAAAGAAAAGAAAAAAATAGAACATGATATGGCAACAACGTTAATGTTGTTGGACGAAAAGGCTATTTCGGGAGGTCTGAACCCTGGATGTGGCGATAACAAGGATTGCATGAAGACAATGAAGAAGGTTAATATCAACGCTGCGATGCAAAAGAGGCAGCCACAGAGAGCGATTGGGCAGGAGCAGTAGAAGCGACTGCAGGAAGATACGGCAATGATAGCGGCAGCGGCATCTACGAATAATCGTATGGCGTATGTATCGTCGTATGGATACGGACGGCATCTTGGGGTGTATTATTTTCTCAGGGATCATCATCATCATCAATCTAAACAGTTGTCTGCATGTTCATCCAATAGAAATACGTTTGGTTTGCAGCAGGTCGCTTGTTCGAATCACGAGAGAAGAATTTTAAGTGCCGAACCTTTGTCTCAATTAGCACCTTCGTATGCTTCGCTACCTCATAAATATCGATTTTGCAACACCGAGGATCATACTTACACACCAACAAACAGTTACATAAGCAGACAATCTAGCCCAGAAGAAGAAAAAAAAAAAATTAGTATATAACCTAATAATAGCAATAGAGAACTTATATAAAGTCTATCAACTGTATACTAAACACGGCTAACACCGTGGCCTGTCTGCAAAGGCAGTTGCTGCCGCTTTCGCTTCATTTCGCTTGTATTTTTTTTTGGATATATTCATTTGTCTTCGCTAAAATGTTTGGACGTCGTAATCGGCATAGCCGAAGGCCTTCGACGGGGCTGCCTTCTTCATATTTGGCGGAGATAAAAATGTGGCTCCGCCATTGCCAAAATCTCCACAAGCACAGCCTCAGCAGATGAATAACAAGCCTCCAATGACCGATTCAAATGATGCTAAATGACGCACAAGCACAGCCTCAGCAGATGAATAACAAGCCTCCAATGACAATGATGCTAAATGACGCGCGTATAGTTGCTGCTGCCAAGTGTCCTGACCCTCTAGATTTCCGGCCTTCCCACCACCACTCTTCCCACCTACCGCATCAAACTGATCGTTATGGCCTAAACTTCCCACCTGCAAACCAGGGGCGTTACAAAATTATGGGCGTGAACCTACATCGTTCAAACCCACCTACCACCTGTTTAACAGCTTGAGCGAATATTCGGCTATCCTATCTATTGTGAGACGAATCTATGAGCTTCTCCCGCTGTTTAAGCATCCGGCTTAATTAATAATGTTTCACAACTATATTTCTTCTGATCATGGTCAAGAAACAAAATTCATATAGGTGCTGCACATGTGGATGATTTGGGATATATTTTGGGTAGGATTTATTTAAGCGGAATATTCAAAATCCAAATTTTGATTAATAACGAGAACAGAAGAGGATTATGGGGGCCACAACATCTAATATTCCATTTTAGAAAATTGTCACAAATTTTACAGAAGGGAGCGAGGATGGCAACTGAATAGAAATTGATGATGGATGGGGGTGATAGGGCCAACACCAACCATTTAGGTTTGGGCATGCTGGTTACAATTAGCTGTATAGTAATGGATGCAGTTAGCATGGGCATCACCATTAAATTGTAATGAAAGGAAATAAACAAGACTCAGTTCTCTCCATAATTTTATTAGTTAAAAAAAATAGCGTTTAACTTGGAAAATATCAAAGCTCCCAACAGAGTATCTAAAAGGCAGACGACTCACAAATTACTTGACCTTACAAACATTCTGATCTATTATAATCGATACATATCTGGTAATGTTTCAAGAAACTTAACAACCTCTCTTTGTTTCATGTTTTAACGGCGGGAAATGCGCCTTGATGGCAACGATGTTTTGCACGGTCGTTTAGGCGTCACATAGGGTTTGAACATTGTTTCTTTTGTCGGTAATCCAAAACTGCATCAATAAAAACGTAAGCAGTCAAAATAAAATGAAATTAATGCAGAGTATATTACGTATATGTTTGTTTTTGAAGTGTAGTTATCACCGTTATTGGTTAGCTTATCATATATATTCATATATATATGGCAGAGTATATATTAGGTATAAATAAGTAAATAAATGGTGATGATTGGTGTATCGTATGCATGCCTTTAAAAATCAAAGTAAATTAATTTCTAAAAGATTCACATGTTTTAGGGAAAGTTTAATTTTAATTTGGATAAATTTTACATGTAAATTTGTGTTGTTGGGTAACTTTTATTATTATTATTATTTTGAATAATTTTATTGTATGTTTTAATCACAATATTTTTAAAATAGTTTTTAGATAATTTAAAATAAATTTAGTAATAAAAAATATATGAGATGTTTTTTAATATTTATTATTAAAAATTATAATTAAATATATTTAAAATTTATATTTAAATATATTACATTTTTTAATTAAAAAATAATTTAAATTATTAAAACGTAAAACTAAATATTAAAATGTTAAACATTTAAATTTAAGACGATTTAGAAAGAATAAATTATATTAAAAAAATATAAATTCTAAAATATAAATTTTTATTAAATAACTCTCTACTAATTTATGTATATTTATTATGCGCTTAATCCTAAATTGTTTCATAAGAAACCATGGTTAAATGATGATATATCTCAAGAGCAGAAAGTATGTTTTAATAAGAGCATGCTCAGATGAAGAAGGAATTATCATACTATATTAATGTAAAGGGAATTTTTTTATATCATGATGTCACTTATGATACTGCCTACTTAAAAGAATATAAAAACTTGGGACACATAGGACAACAACACTTCTACTTCAAACAAAAGCCATCCATGTCCTCTCCCAAAATGTTAATTTTTTTAATCTATTTAACATCACATATTAGTTGAATTTAATAATGAAATTAATTTTAAAAGTATAAATTTGGTGGTTGCTATATTTTATTTAAATTTTAAATTGATATTGCATTTAACTTAAATTTTTTTTGCTTCACATATCTAGTGTTTCTACATGTGAGTGAAATTGAAGTGAATATGTCTTTATCCATTCAGAGAAACATAATAAGATTAGGAACAAAAGGTAAAAAGACCTCATTTATGTACATTCAAACCTTTTTCTTTTATTCCATGCTTCATCTAATTACCTTTTAGAACTTTATAGAATAAGGGATTTAGTTGGTTCTATGAATGATGGTGATTATGAGTTACAAATTGAGGTGTTAGAGGATGATGCGGATGTCATATTCTATATCCCCTATAATCCAATCATTTAGAGAGGAGAGTCAAGGAAATAGAAGTACTAGTAATCCTTCAACTTTGAGTGTTTCATAGCCTATGGAGGAACAACTAGACTAATTTAATGAAATTTGATTTTATGTAATTGATATTTGTATAAAATTTATCTTAAACACTATTGAAATCATTAGATCGTAAGTAAGAAAGAAAAAATTTGAAGTAGATTTATTTTTCCAAAATTATATAAACTATTTATAGTTTTTAATGCAAATTTTAATGTTTTAAATATCTTTATAGTTATTTTTTAATGATTTTATAAATTAAAAAAATTAATACTATAGTTAAATCATTTTCTTATGTCCAACCCCTAATAATCCTATTTCTCTTCACGTTTCCATTGTCATAACATTTCCTCATTTCTCATTTCGTAATATATTAATTTCTAGTATTTTTAATGAAGATTTGAAGTGATCCACTGCCAAATCATAAATTCTTAAGATACATGTTTACAAATGATTTAAATATTTCTATTAACTAGCATATTATGTTAAAAAATAATGTTTTTTGATGATGATGATGATGATGATGATGATGATGATCATCATCATCATCATCATCATCATCATCATCATCATCATCATCATCATCATCATCATCATCATCATCATCATCATCATCATCATCATCATCATCATAATAATAATAATAATAATAATAATAATAATAATAATAATAATAAAGTTTGAGCTTTTGCAAGAGAAGCAGTTGTT
>JARHVA010005023.1:1335000-1340000 GCA_037957365.1 Torreya grandis
ATAAATTTTACAAGGATAGTTATGGTAGATCATGGTAAAATTGAGATATTACAGATGTATGAGAATTTTTTTGACATTACTCATAGAATATTATGACATTATATTCTCTAATATGAGAAACCACATAGCCATTTCAAATAATTTAACATATCTATATAAAGACAATGAGTAAAACAAAATAAAAATAAGATAAGTGCTTATCATTTTGTCTATTCTATATTTAATAAGTACAATGATAACATCTATTAGCATTACAATATATATGTCAAATCATATATCTTATGTAATCCTAAAAATCCATGTTTGTTCTTGATAAATTTGGATTTAATAAAAATTTCATCATGTACACGAATCTTATTCACCATTCATCTAAGCCATTTGTCTATGTTTGAGCTCAACCCTTTCTTTATCATTACTATTGCATAGAGCTTCCAATATCAAATAATAAATCTTTCTAAAATAACCTTTTCACTAGGCCTAATAGATGGTAGTTATCCATAATGTTTTTAAAAAAAATCCACACAAGTTGGATAGGAGAGTAATGCATCACTATCCACTTTTAGAATTTATGTTTTGCACCAAATAATGGTTAGTTTCTGAAATCAAAAAAATTATTTTTGATCTTTTCACACATTTTGCATTTTTGGGTAAAGTAAATTGTTAAAATATATGCCTATAAGTAATTTAGTAAATTTTGGCTTCCTACCTATTCTCATTCGCACCAAATAAAGTTTTAAATGGAGGAAAATCTACCCTACCATCACTTGATCTATTTATATATGACATCTCTTAGCCCTGATATTTCACTCTTACCACATTTCTAGGCATTTCTCACTCACTCAAGGAATTCCTTGCCAAAGATAGAATAGAGTTGGTAAAGTACCCCCTATTTTGAATGGCTTCACATTGAGTAGATCTAGGCAATATGTAATGGTGGTGGAAGACAATGTAAACTCAAAATATCCTCTATCAATATGAAATCCAATTGTATGGGATTAGAAACCATGATAAAAGAGATCTTTAAGTATTTCTCAAAAATAATTTACTGAGGATGGTTTGAAGCCACCATTTGGATTAACCCCTAAGGCCCTTAAAATTTATTCCTCAACTACTGTAGTGATTTTTGATTATACAGAGACTAAGGATGTGATATTCAATGAATACATTTTCTATTCAAATATCATTACATATATATTTGTAAATCTTTGTCCAAAACTCCACTATCTCCTTGCCTAGAGATCAAATCACTGGAAACCCCTTCTACAAGGTAGGCTTTAAATTTACCATAGTTATAAGAGTTTTTATTATCATTGTTTTTACTACATCAAGGAAAAATTATTGATTCAAAATTAGTTTTGGAGCTTGAATAAAAATCCCCAAATCATGAAATCATATTACCCATTATTTCACCACATCATAGAACATATAACTGAAAGATGTATTTGGATTTTCTTACCCTACCTCTTTTTCTAGTTATGGTCCTTATAGCTTTAAATCCATATTCAACTCTTTGGGTATGTTTCTATAAATGTACCCTAATACCAATTCCTTATCTCACATCACCTTTCCTAGAATACTAATTAATATAAAAACCTCAAAGCATCTCCCTAAAAATAATTATCCTAATATTAAGTGATTATTCATGGTTACATGTAATTGATTATGAAGGTATATTATTATATTATCATAATTTATTCAACATATGTCATTTGATGAAATACTAAATTCAGCATAGGATAAAAAAGGACTTGATGGACATATTTCTTACCATCATAACTCATTCTGAATGCTCTTGATTTTAAGCACTAAGATTCAAATTTTTATTTAGTCAATTCTAAACTTCCTACCTAAAATAAATACCCTACATGGTTTCCCCATGTTTTTAAGGAGTATCCGTTTAATCCTTATGAGAGGATGTCTGACTTAGTTATGAAAACCCCTATTCAATATTATACAAATAAATCCATTTCTCATATAAAAATACAAAGGGTAGATAATGTTGGTTCAGTGGAAGACAAATGACATTCCTTTAATTCAATTGAAATATCCATTCCTATAGACACAAAACTTGCATAAGAAAATGGGAGTCAAGAAAATTGTAGAAAAGGAAAAATATTAGAATACTTGAGTTTCAATCATCTAGTAGGTCCCTCAATTCAAAGGGACCACATAGAAGTTTTATAGAAGGTAAGATGTGAACTACATTTAGTGGAAGAAGTTGTTTTTTTAGAAGATGGTTGAAAGTTATGTAGTGTGGTTCTATTATTTCATTGATATACTAGTCAGTGATTTGGTCCAACATGATCCTCTTGGGACGGTGGTTATTTTGTGGAAGTTAAGCAATTCTATTAGGCAAATACATAAATTAGGTAAGTTTTTCAATTTTTAGTTTTTTATTTGTTGGTCAGTGTGTCTCTTTTGGCAGGATTGGTTTAGCTACTTAGTGGTATTTTTATTCCTCATGGGTCTCCTATTGAGGCACCTCATTCTAAACTTATTTCTATATTTTTTTTTTAGGTTTTTGGTTGTCCCAAAACTTGTATTTCATTGTTTGAAATAAAAAAATACATGTTAACAATCACTTATTATGACACTTTAAATTCAGTCATCTCAATCTTACCTGTTATTTCAAATTGAATTGTTTTTTATATTTTTCTTAGAATCAAAATAATTCATAAGGAACAACCATAATCCAAGTTAAGTTCTCTCATAATTAATGATTAAATCCATTGTATATATACTTACATATAGTCAAATTACAACAATTTAAAATTCAATATAAGTGGGAGAACTATGTGGGCTTTAGTTCCTTCCTTGGAGTATTTTATATGTAGGCAATAACTAATCATCATGGGGGAGTTTGAGGTTAGGTCAACACATTACAATCCATATTTATTGTAGGTTTTTAAATCATCAAATTTCCCTTTGGGTTTTACATGAAAAAAATATAGTAAATTTATTTTTGTGTGATGTTTTTCAAATTATGACATCTCAAATTATGTAGAAGACATAGGAAAATAGTGATACATTTTATAGCATAGTAAATAGGGATAAGTTTATGGCCAATATACTCAATCACATTTCATTAATATTGAAATATATCATTCACAATATATCCTTTTATTTTACCTATGATATATCATTTCAATAATTCAATTTTATTTACCCCTTCCTGTCATCCATTTATCATAGTCAATTGGGATAGGTCTATCGTCAATGGAATCGAGTGCACTACACTGGACCTTTCTAGATTATTTTTCTAATATTATGCCTATTTTAAAGATTGTATGATCAAATATTTAATTTATTTTCACTTTCATATTGTTAGAACAATCAACATAGAATTGGGTGCAAGTATATATATCTTCTTATTTATTTCAAAAAATAACAATTTTTATATTTATCGTCTTATCAAAATTAAAATTGTTGATTATTTTACATTCTTCGCATTCTTATGTTCTCTAATGTTTGTACATATAATCAAATAAAATATATTTTTATTTAATTAAAAATAGGTTAAAACATATTCATGAACTTAAAATATCAATTTTGAATCTTTTTTATGATTTTAATTTCATTTTCCTTTATATTTTTGTAGAAATATTGTTCCAATAAATTTTAAAATTATATGAGCTATCATTTTTTCAAAGTTGATGAGGTGCACCATTTTTTATAAGTAAATTGTACCTTTTTTTATTTTAGGATTGTGTGGCTAGGTGTTTAAGGTCAAAATCAAGTCTTAACTAGGTTTTTTGTAACATTTTAAAGTTTATTTGTAGTATTTGGCATCTTCCTACCAAAACCAAGAAATCCAAAAAATTGTGTTTATTGGGAAGGCTAGAGAGGATTTAAGCCTCTTTGAGAATTGTAAATGATGTATAATTGGTTTTTAATGGGTCGTTAGGGTATATTTTAATTTCATGCCATCTTTGGCCTTCCCTATTTTGCATCCATTTTATATGTAATTATTGATATGTTTTATTGATTAAGGCTTATGTCGATCAATTATCTGATATATTTTATAATGGACATGTTGATTTACATGTGATCATGTCATGTTGTTAGTTGAAAATTAATTTTTAGATTGTGTTGATTAGGTTTTATCATGGATCAATAATCTAACATATTCTATGATGGACATGTTGATTTCGATATGATCATGTTATGTTGTGTTGAATAGGGCTTACAATGGTTTGATTATCTAAAATATTCTATAAGAGACATGTTTAATTGGATATGATCATGTTATGTTGTTAAGTTATGATTCATTTCATGCCACTCATATGATAAATGATAGAAAATGAATTACAAATGTGAGTGCACACAATTGTTGATTACGATTATTTAATTAGCTTAGGGGTAGTAAGGATCATATGATTTTTAATTTTATAATGTGTACTAATATTTGATTTAGATTCATACCACTTCTTATTGTGTGGAAAAATAGCGTAATAAATGGAAAAAATAAAATTACAATTGTGTATGGAGCACAAGTTTTATGTGGAGTGAGATCTGGCACCAATGATGAGATAATGATAGATTTTTATCTTGATTGTTTAATATGTTGTTATTAGTTATATATTATCATGGTTATTATCATTACTAGGATGCTTTGACATGTGTAATGATTTTGAATCAAATTGTTACAAAGGGAAATCAAGGGAAGGACAAGAGGTGGTTAATTTCTAAACCACACACTATCCCAATCTATGTTAAGTGATATTTAGTCATGTGTGTACACCCCCTAGTGGTTATGTATGTGTTTGTTCTTTTCCATAGTGTTAGTATTGATTATTTCAGAACCTTAGGTTTAGATGACACATAAGGCCCTTTTAATTATCTAGTAATGTGTCCATACATTATTATTGTGTAAATTAATTTATTGATCAAACAATTATTAACTCTTCAATTTTAATTTTAGGATTTTGGGGAAATATAAAATTTTATTGTCTTAAAACATATTTCTAAAACATTCTATCAGCGTAAAAATTGGTCCTATA